>CM020619.1:9632747-10002730 GCA_009829735.1 Pyropia yezoensis
TGTTCTTCGCTGTGGCCGACTCGGCGCAGCGATGGGTCGGGTATGGGACCGGCCTACGGGAGAAGTATCCCCGTAGGGTCGGGTTCCCTGCCGGCTTCAGGACGGACCAGTTTGCCTTCCTGGACGACGAGGAGGTCGAGGACGTGCAGCGGGCCAAGGCCATGGTGGACCGCGGGGGAACTATCCCGGGTCCCGGCGACTTGCCGACCTTCACTTGGGACGCGGTGGCAACTCGCCCCCCGTACCTTCACGAGGCCGATCCGCACACTCATCACTTTGATGTGCGGATGGAGAAGGACTTCCGGCGAGGTCCCTACTTGGTGACCTCGGCTCAACTTGAGTTTTCCTCAGCAGTCTGCTGCCAGTAAGGAGCAATACTACCCGAAGAAGCCCGAGTGGTGGCCTCAAGTTGAGGTCCCCTACGGGTTCCCGGCATTGTTGCCACGGTTGCTTGACCACTTCGGCTCCGTCATGTTGACGGCTGGCCCTGATCATCTGGTGTGGGCCATGTTGGCCACCCAGTGGCTCCTCGAGGTCATGTCGACCTGGGTGTCATGTGTTCAGCGGCGGGGGATGCTCTGGCATCTCCCCCTCCGGCTCATCCAGGGTTTGGAACAGCTCACCCCTCAGCTAGTTGCTGAGGGGTGCTCGTCAGGACAACTCTCTCTACTTGAGGAGATGCTCCGCCTCCACAAGTTTATCGAGTGGGAGAGCATTGAGCACAAGTTGCGCCGCCCCACTCGGGGGCCCAAGGACGATGGCGCACTTCGCCAGTTCGTGTGGGTCGCTCGTGAACTTCACGACGGCCGTGTGGTCCTACGAGAGGGGTTGGGCATCGGGGACTACCCGTATGCCCCGGGGGTGGATCGTCACACTGCGCCACCCCCGGACAAGCCCATAGTTATGGCTGTGCCCTCATATGATGACCATATGACTCAACCTACTGCGGGGGCCCCAAGTCGGGGTCGCAGTTACACCCGGGTACCGCCACCTCGGCGTGCCCCTCCGCTTCCTCCTGTTCCTTTCCAGCCTCACGGGAACATCCCGATCAGCGTGGCCGTGGAGTCATCCACACCGGTGTCTCCCAACTTGGGGGCCACCCTCCTGACGGTATACCCCAAGTTGGTGTTACCGCCCACGCCTCTAACCTCAGAGATGATGATCACCACGTTGGTGCGCACCATTTCCTGGTTGGCCGCGTCGACCGCAACCCTCCAAAGTTCCGAGACTCCTCAACTTGAGGAGCGCGTTCGTACTGCAGTGGCGACCGCGAGTTGCGAGTCGGTGGCGGAGTTTATGACGGCCGAGTTGGCTCGCATTGGGGCTATTATGCCCCAGCCAACCCCACTTGGGCGTGGCAAGCGTCGTGCGAGCCGGGCATACTCGCCTCCTCGCCGTCGTCGCCGTCACTCGCGGCGCTCTCCCTCCGTGTCGGAAGACGAGTTGTCTTACTCCGTCTCGGAGTCCTCTACCCCATCGGAGACGGAGTCTGTCCAGCGTCTGCGTCGCAAACTTGCGCGCAAGACCAGGCAGAAGAGTAGCCACGGTCGGCGCCACTTGCGCGACCGTGAGGGGCGCGACGGTTCCGACTTGGAGCCGCCGCCCCTTCCAACGAGTGGAGACCGTTATCGGCGTGGGTCTCGCCGCTCGCCTCCACGTGAGGGCGAGGGCCGTGGAGTGGGAGAGTCTAGCATGCGTGCCTAGTTGGCAGCTGCCTTTGTTGTGAGAGTGTGAGGGTTAGGGCTGTAGTTTAAAGCCACTCTGCGTACCACTTCGACTTGAAGCACTCTCTTGGCACTGTTGCTCGGCCTTCCCTCACGTTGAGGGAGGGCTGTTAGGGTCTATCTCGTTCCGGGCACAGTACGCCCGGACCTTCTCAGCAGGAAGGTCCTCCACATACTCCCACGTATCATCCTTGGCTTTGTAGCCAAACCAACGCACCCTCAACATGAGGCGGTCAGTATCCTCATCCCAGCCGTGGTCGATGAACTTGTCGAACACGTACTCCTGCGGGCCCTGTTTGGCTGCAGGCAGCGAGGGCAGGCGCCACGTTTTCAAAGCACGCGCCCAAGCTGGGTCGCCTGCAGGCGGTGGTGCAACTTTGACCACGTCCTGTCCGTTCACTGTGCGGACCCCATCGTCACTTTCGATGGTGAAGCGCCGCCCATCAGTACGAAGGACCTGGTACGGCCCCTTCGTCTGGAACACCAACTTACCCCCAGTTGGGGTGTGTGAGTGGACCAATACCCAGTCACCCTGCTCGGGGACATGCTTGGCGTTGCGCACCTTTTTGTCAAAGGTACGCTTGTAGCGCTTTTGTGCTTTGTCCATCTCAGCCCTGACTTTAGGGATGAGGTTTTCAAGCCTAGCAGCGAACTCCGCCTTACTCTCAGTAGGAGTGGGCGTACTGCCACCATCCTCCCTAGTTGGGAGCGGCCGCCGCACGGCAATAGACCGCACGCGACGGGGGGTCACAAAAGCGAGGGGTACTTCCCCGGTAGATGAGTGAACCTGCGAATTGTAGGCAGTGGTCAGAATAGAAATGTATTGGTCCCACGTCTTCACGTGCTCACTCACATAATGGCGCAGCTGCCTAACAATAGTTTTGTTGAAGCGCTCCACCTGCCCATTAGTTTGTGGGTGGTAGGGGGTGGCATAGTTTGCCTTAACCCCCAACATATCCAGCACTCCTTGAAACAGTACAGACGCAAATTGCGGTCCATTGTCCGATAGTGTACTATCCGGAATGCCATACGCGGCAACCCAGTGATCTAGGAAGGCTGACACGACCGACATGGCCGTGATCTCTGCCAGTGGGATCGCTCGCGTAAGTTTCGTGAAGCGGTCACAGATGACCAGGAGGTACTGGTTGCCCTCCTCGGTCACTGGCAGTGGCCCAAGGATGTCCATCGCCAACGCGGCGAAGGGCTCCTTGGCCGGGAACAATAGCATAGCCGTAGTAGGCCGCCGTTCCATCAGACGGTTCTGTGCACAACTTGTGCAGGCAGCCACCCAACTGTAGATGTCCACCACCATGGACGGCCAGTAGTACCTGGTCCTCAGGGTCTGGTACAGTTTACTAGACCCCAGGTGTCCACCCGTGGGAGCGTTATGCTCCCTCTCAAGGATACTGTCCTTGAGGGATGCGGGGACGACAAGTTGTTCGGTCCCCTGGAATACCCCCCTCCTCATGAGGAGGCCATCGTCTCCCAGGAAGAACCGCGTCTCCGCCACTGTATCCAGGGTATCCCTCTGCGACTTGCAGAAGGGATCCTCGGCCTGGGCCTTCACTACTTCGTCCAGGGACAGGGGCAAGTACTTCTTGTTCCCTGGCGCCTCGGGATTCAACGCCTGACCCGAGCGCGTGACTACCCCCACGATGGGGATGTCCTCATCGACTGGGGTGGTGTCCAGTCCCTCGGTAGGTACCCGAGAGAGGCCGTCGGCAAGGGCATGTTGCCTGCCAGGTCGGTACTCAATATCAAAGTTGAAGGGTGCAAGTCGCACCCTCCACCGGTTGAGACGAGTGTTCGTACAGTCCGTCTTGAAGATGAACTGCAACGCGCGGTGGTCACAGCGGATGAGGAACTTCTCACCCTCTAGGTAGTGACGAAGTGACGTCACCGCCCATACCACTGCGAGTCCTTCCAACTCGGTGACTCCGTAGTTCTTCTCGGCCGAGTTTAGCCCCTTGCTGAAGTATCCCACCGGCAAGTACTCCTTGTCCGGCTGTTGCTGAAGCAACACACAACCAAGTTGGTCGTAGCTAGCGTCCACATCCAGGATGTAGTGGCCTCCCAACCTGGGAATAGCCAGGATAGGGGGCTTCAGCAGAAGGTCCCGAAGAGTCTCAAAGGATTCCTGCTCCACCCGACTTGGGGGAGGCAGGTTCTTCGGTAGCGTTGAGCTCACTAACTCATTCAACGGCTTCGCCACTTTGGCGAAGCCCTTAGTGAAACGTCGGTACACGTTACACATCCCGAGGAAGCTCCTCATCTGGGTCTGGGTCCGGGGGTACTGAGCCTTGCGGATGGCCCTCAAGTTTTTCTCGTTGACACTGAGACGCCCCGGACGGACAACATGTCCCAAGTACTCCACCTCTTGAGTGAAGAGGTGGCACTTACTCGCCTTCAGTGACACTCCGGCGTCAGCAAGTAGCTTGAACACCTGGCCAAGATGGCCAATGTGTTCCTCCGGACTTCGGGAGAACACAATGATATCGTCTAGGTACACGAGACAGATCTGCCACCGTACTCCGGCCAGAATCATGTCCATAGCGCGCTGGAAAGTTGCCGGCGCGTTACACAGGCCAAACGGTAGACGCTTGCACTGGTAGGTACCACAGTGACAGGTAAAGGTAGTTTTATGCCTGTCCTCCGGGGCAATGGGAATTTGCCAGTACCCCGCGTTACAGTCCAGGGTAGAGAACACGTTTGCCTCCCCCAGAGAGTCCAGACAGTCATCCATCCGAGGTAGGGGATAACTATCCTTCACCGTGCTCTCGTTGAGCTTACGGTAGTCGATACAGAACCGGGGGGTCCCATCAACTTTGGGGACGATCACCACCGGACTCGCCCACTCGGCGTTGCTGGCCTCGATCACATCGAGGGCCTCCATGCGAGCAACTTGCTCCTTAACGAGGGCCCTTGAACGGGGTCCCCCCTATACGGTTGTTGGCGTATAGGGGGCGCACCGGGTTTCAACTCGATCCGGTGTTGGGTAGCTCTCATGAGTCCCAATTGACCATCCCACAACTTGTGATATTGGTCCAAGAGGCGTTCAACTTGAACCCTCAACCTGGGTGGAACACCCTCCATGTTTACCTGGGGCCGAGGAGAGGCGGCCGACTTGGCTTAATGCTTCTCCTTTCCGGACTTCGGGTCGCTACTTGCGCCCGCGCTGAGGGTGACCGCTACTACCGGTCCCTCGTGTTGGTCGATATAGCCGAACTTGGCCCCCGACTTGAAGAACTTGGGCGACGAGCTCAGGTTCATCACCTGGATCCTCCACGGGACTCCGGCTTTGGAGTCCATCGTGCCAAGGGCAACATGCACTTGGTGCTTGCGAGCAAGACGGGGGTTAGGGTGCACCAACCCGTTCCCCGCATAATCAGTTACAACATCCACGTGCGCCACCGAGTTGGGGGGCAACATGACTTTACGGGCTAAACGCAGAGTAGCAGTAAACCCTTCCCTCACAGAACAAACAGGCTTCGACTGTGAAACTGTCACAGGAGCCACAGACTTTCCCTTACCAAGGATGGGGATAGTCTCCCCATTCATCAACTTGACCCAGTACTCAGGGCCACAAATCAAAGGCACTTGTGTTACGACATAAGGGGTACCCAGAAGCAGGGGTACCGATATATTCTCAACTACACCATAGGTCACGTCGACCTCATGGGTCCCCAACCGAGTTGGTAGGGTCACGGCACCAACGATGGGAAGTACCCCACCATTGATATCGATCAGATGGTCAGCTTTAGACTTCCAGCGTTGGAGCCTCATCCCCTTTGGTAATAGCGACTTGCGTATCAAGGAGGCTCCTGACCCGGTATCAAGTACGATACGGACACAGCAGGCGCGGCCGGGGGCAAGTTGCACCCGTCCAGCCACCTGGAAGTTCTCACCCGTCAGCACCGCGATGACCCGACGTGGGTTTACGTTCTTGGGAAGTCCCACCCGAGGTGGGCGGACTCCCTCAGGTTGCCGCAGTATCCGACACGGTTGGTTCGTCCTCTTGGCCCACTTGGCCGAGGCTGCCGTTGTGAGCTTCGGACGACCAGCTCCAACGGTCATTCGTTTCCCGCCGACTTGGCGTCCGAATCTGAGGGCGAAGGGGACGACGACGAGTCCGAGGACGACGTGTCCGCCCCCTCCGTCGAGGGTGTGGCGACCGCCACCACTGGTCGAGACCCACCCTCGCGGCGTGAACGCACTTCGTTCGTAGCCGACTTCTTACTCGCATTCCTAACAAGCTGTTGGATGCGTTTACTCAACTTGGGGCAATCATATGCCCAGTGACCATCGGAGTTGCAGTTCCAACACCGATGATCAGTTCCCGGAGGGGTCTTCCCAACTGGGGAAGACGACGAGGTACCTTGGGAAGTTCCCACGGCAGCTACCACCCTCTCCTTGCGGATTCGGCGTGCCTCTCGCAACTCTCTGGCCTGGCGCGCCTCTTCCCGTTCCTTGGCCAACTCGGCCTGACGCTCCTGGCGTTGTTCTTCCCGCAACTTGCGGTAGGCCTCGCCTCTGCGGTAGGCGAACCTAGCCAACTCGGCCAGGGTCGCCCGGGCAGTGTTATGCTCCCGGGTCTCCATCCGGACTGACCAGTGGAGTCCTTCCACAAACCGACTCTTCACCACAGCTTGTGGATGAAGAAACCCACAAAGATTGTTGAGCTTAAGGACTCGCTCCGCAAAGGACAACTCGTCCTCCGCCTCTTCCTGATGGGCTTGCGTAAACTCCTCGACTTGAGAAGCCAACGCCGCTTCATCAACCATGGCCCTCAACAACCAGTTGACGAGCTCCAAATAGGACGTCACCTCCCCAGCGCCTCCACTTGAGGAGCTGGGCATGACGGACATAAGTTCTGTCCGCAGGTCTCCCTTCGTAAACTCCTGTAGCATGTAAAAAGCCATGCCTTCACTTATGGCATTGTCGTCACAGGCTTTTGTGAAACGACGTAGGAACTCAAAGACACGGAGGGGGGGAGTTCCATCCCACTCCGCTTTGTGCCCAAAAGAGTGAAGTGCATTCTTCTTGGCACGGCCCATGGCTCGGGCCTGGTCAGGACCATACGCCACCGACTTGTTGTGGAGGGCGTAGGTCTCACAGTCAAAGATCCTCTGGTAGACCGGGTTGGCTACCTGAATCTTGGGCGGCACCTCACGTTGAGGGAACAGCCGCTGTGGCACTGGGGTAAGTTCACCCACAGTGCCTGTAGTCCGGCGCGGCGCGCTTGGTGTAGCCGCCGGTGTTGTCGGGGGGAACTCCCCCATGAAGGGCGTACGCCCCACCGAGTATGGTGTGGCTCCCTCGTTGGGAGTCACAGGGGTCGCCCCCTGTTCAGGGCGACCCGAGATAGGTGTCAGGGGGGGCACCCCCTGCGCCTGCGGGCTCGAAGGCCCCAATCCGGTCTGGACATTAAGGCCATCTGGCAAACTCGCCACAATCTGATTCAGAATAGTATTCGTCATCGTGACCACCAGGTCCGGCAAAGTCTGCCGCAACACAGTGGTCGCCTCCCGACGGACAGCTTCCGCGAGGAGTGGATTGACGACTCCAGTTGAGTCTCGGTCCACCTCCGGGAGTCCACCTGAGGGGTAACCACGTTCCTCAGGGGTCTCAACCGGGGGCATGGGCGCGAGCCCATCGCCGACCAACGGAGGTCCGCCGTCCTCCGAAAGCCTAGTTGGCGATGGCTCCATGCCAAAGTTGGCTCCAACCCGAGTGGAACTCGCGGGGACAGTCCTCACCCCTTGGGACGTTCCCGTTGAGTATACCACGCGGTGGCCAGACTTCGGCCCACCCACGTCAGAAGTGTCACCCGAGTGAACTCCCGACTGAGTCGGGGTGGCCTGTTGCCCGCCCGCACTTCCAGTCCTGCTGGCTTGAGGGACCTCTAGTCCCTCTGCGACCCCAGGTAAACCCACCTGTGTCTCACCAGTATTCAAAGGCACTGAAGTACGTGCGTCACCCGTGTACTCCCCGGACGACGGGGGGTCCGAGCTAGCCATGTTGGCTAACGATCCGCATGACACGGTCCAAGTCCACCGTTCCTCTGAGACAGAGGGCCCCCTACACCCGGGTGCACCCGGAGGTAAAGTTTACCTCTGTCCCCTGCTGCTCCACCAAATGTGGCAAAAACCACTCGCACACACAGTACCCAAGTTGGGGCGGTGTGCGAGGGCTGCCTCACGTGTCGGGGGAACCGGAAGAAGTGCAAGTCGCACACACTCTATCCCTGTTGTGGGGCAATCCCCCCACGGACAAACAAGAAGATGGTGTGTGGTCCAACAGTTTCTTGGTCGGGACGGGGACGCAGGGCCAAGCCCCGCTGTCCCTCCCCTTATCCCCCCAGGGTCCACTCAGAATCTCGCCACTCAGAATCTCCCACCCCAGCACCTGCCCACCGGGCCACACGAAAATTCAAGACGATAAATGCAGAAAACCCTCAAATCCAAGTTGGATTTACTACTAAGCTAACTATCCCGAACTTAGGGAATATGGACCCAAATGCAGGGGGAGGAACGGATCAGGCTAATGGCCTGCCGCCCCTTGCATGGCACGTGTTGCCCCCTACCTGGGGGTCAATACTGCCACACTCTCCGGACTCAAGTGGCAAGTCTGCCTTGTCTACTTAGACGACGTCATCATCTTCTCGGCAACCGCCAAACAACACATCCATGATGTAGACAAGGTCCTTACCCGACTACGGGAGGCCGGCGTGACTCTCAATCTTGAGAAGTGCAAGTGGTTTTCCAACGAGGTGGAGTACCTCGGCCACAGCATAACGCCTGGTAAACTTCACGTTCTTAACAAGAACACCGACGCCCTGCGTCAAGCAACGTTCCCCAAGACCAAGACCCAACTCAAGAGTTTTCTCGGCATGTGCAACGTCTATCGACGGTTCGTGGTAGACTTTACCAAGAGAGCCCGATCGGTAAACGCGTTGACCAAGAAAGACGTCCCACCGGACCTGTCCCCACCCTCGACCAAGGAGTTGGCGTCCTTTGAGGACCTCCGTGACGCCTTGGTGCACCCACCAATCTTGGCCTTACCTAAGGCTGGGCGTGAGCTAACGCTCGATGTCGACGCAAGTGCGTATCAACACGGCTGCACGTTACTCCAAACGGACGACAATGGAAAACCACAGCCACTCGGCTACTGGAGCCGCGCTCTTAACGCAGCGGAGCTCAACTACTCCACAACGGAGCGAGAATGCCTTGGCATTGTGTGGGCTGTCCTCAAGTTGAGGCACTTCCTAGAAGGACAACACTTCATAATCCGATCGGACCATCAAAGCCTTAGCTGGATATACAGCACTGCCGACTCTAGCGGTCGGTTGATGAGATGGCGTATGTGTCTCGCAGAGTTCGACTTCGAACTGAAATACAAGCCAGGTGCTAGTCACCACCTGCCCGACTTCCTGTCCCGCGCGGACAATAACGCGATGAACGAAACGATCAACGATGACATACCATGTCTAGCGGTGGCCCAGACGGCACACGGCGTCCAAACGGACAGGTACACAGGCACAACCGACCCCAAGCCTCTTGACTTCTATGAAGTCATTAACAAGCAACAATCGGATGATTTCTGCAAGTCGATCATCGACAGCGTCAACAACGGAGGACACAAGTCATTCTACCTTGACGACAACAACGCACTGCGTCGCAAAACTGTGTATGGAGACCAACTGGTTATCCCCAAGTCGCAACAAGATGTCATCTTGAAGCTCCAACACATGGCCACCACGGCCGCCCACCCGGGCATGAACAAGATGTACTTCACTATGAGAACAAAGTTCTACTGGCCATCCATGATATCGGATATCCACAAGACCATCACCAATTGCACCACTTGTGCACAGAACCGGCTAGCGTTGCGTAAGCATACGACGCCTCTGACCCTGTTCCCGGCGTCAGAACCACTGACGGAACTGTCGATCGACATCCTCGGCCCCTTGCCAGCAAGCAAAAGCGGAAATCGATTCATCTTGGTCATTACGGACCGCTTTGCAAAGCTTACAAAGTGCATCGCACTCAAGACCATCACAGCCATCTCCGTCTCATCCGCTGTTATTGAACACTGGATAGCCTGCTATGGCCCACCGGACAAGATCTTGTCCGACCAAGGACCCCAGTTCATGTCAAACTTTTTCATCGCCGTGATGAAGGTACTCGGAGTCGTGACGGTGCGCACCACCGCGTACCACCCACAGACCAACGGTCAAGTCGAACGGTACAATCGTACGATTGCTACACAACTGCGTCACTACGTGACCGAGGACCCCAAGCGCTGGGACGAGCTTCTACCCGTCCTGACTATGGCTTACAACAGCCAACCACATCGGTCCACTGGACTAGCGCCATTCGAGCTTGTCATCCCACGACGTGTCCCTAACCTGTCGGTTCGTAACTTGCCACCAGGCACGTCCATATCCCAAAGAGGGACCCTCAATGACGGATCGCCGCTCGCGAGAAAGCGCGAGTTCATGGCCCGACTGCGGCTGCAGATCCCGGCCGTCATCAAGGCCCTCGCCAAGACTCAACAACGTTACAAACGTAACTTCGATGCCCACGTTGGGACGCGCAATCGTAAGATCAAGATCGGCGACTATGTCTATACGACAAACCATCAACAAGCTAACAAGCTGCAGAGCAAGGCCGTCGGGCCATTCATGGTCGTCGACGCCAACGACTCTACCTTCGTCATTGACGTCGATGGTATCGAAAAACGCATCAACAGCGATCATGCCACTGCGGCACCCCGGCCGGACAACTCCAATGAGTCCACACCACACCCACTACTCGATGGGTTTGACAAACCACGGCCGGAGCCAACCGTCCACGACGAATACGTCATCGAAAAACTCATGTCTCACCGACGGTCTGGAGATTCGTACGAATTCAAAGTCCGATGGTATGATTATACCCCCAAGGACGACACGTGGGAACCAGTGGAAAACTTGCCACGTAACCTTGTCATTCGACATTTGCGATCCAAAAAGGTAGAAATACCTGGATACACGTGGCGGAAACCACGAAAGCCAACCACCAAGGTTGCTCTGGCAACTGGACTTGTTGCGCTCACTGGCGCAGCCGCCGCTAGTTGGCAACCACACATACTCGCGGTCTACGTCGACCCATGGGGGGTGGTACAGGCTAATGTCCAATGGGACAACGCAGACCGCTAGGTCCAGGAAAACATCCCTGTGTACTACATGAAGTCAACACTGCCAGAGGCATGCCGGAACTTCACCTCCCCCACATGGGGACCACTCTGGGAACTCCCAGAACTCACCAAGCACTATGGCCAGTTGAGCTACCAGCCAAAGAGGCATGTCACTGCCTCGGAGCAGAACTCACAAGGCATCTGCCTAAGGGTACCCCCCACCCACACCCTTGACCAAGTGGTCACAGAGCTACAATCCAGTCCAAAGGACACCCTCCTGGTAACCCCACGCTGGGAACATGCCTCACGGTTCTCAAAAGCCAAACGGCTCTGTCACGAGTCGAAGATACTCCGGCCAGTCCTAACATCGGACAAAAAGACAACAGAATGGGCCAGGGCTGCCTTCATGTTCAAACACGAACAAACAAACAACAAGCCAAAGGGCCAACACAAGTACAAACAAGACTAACACAAGCCGTACGGCAACACCCTCACCTCCCAACCCCCCCCTCAACGGCGACGTCGCGAGCCCTCGTCAAAAGACGAACTGCGCGAGCGCACACGCCGAGCCGGCGCACGAGGCGCATCCTCCTCCTCGTCATCCGACATCTGTCGACGACGAACGCCAAGAATGGCACCAACGTCAACACGACGAGGACTCGCAGCCCGAGCCTCCACCGAGGGCGCACGACGCAGCTCACTGAGCAAGCTATCGCGAAGGCAAGACGGATCCGCCAAACGGGAGACCGTCAACACCAAAGCCTCAACGGCCTCCGACTCAGTCATCCCACTGACCCGACGAAGAACGTCATCAATCTCCACGGTCTGACGAGACCAAGCAATGGCCAACGCCCCAGCTGTTGCGCCACGAGGCACCACTTGCCCAGCCAAGGCACCCACCCGGTCAGTACCCAACAGGGCAACAGCACCCACACGGGCCCACTCCGACGGCCAGATCGGCTCCGTGCCACCGGTCCCACCGGACACAGGGGCAACCACACCAGGGTTAACACGGTCACTTGACCCCGCACCGGCCACCGGCGACAACGACCGAGACGCGTCCCGCACCCGACGACCGGTCTCACGACCACGACCGGGACCACGACCCGGTCCGGTCGACTCGTCACCACCCTCCCACGAGGCGTCATACTTCCAATCAAACGCGCCGCACGGCTGACGAAGAACGAAGCCATACTTGGCCGTCGCGTCCAACTTGACGTACACCTGGCGAGCCGCCTTGGTGCGCTCATCACGTCGGCGGACGTCGGCGACCATGGTTGTCCACGGGAAGACGGCGTGTGCATCACGCATACGGTGGTACGTCGCAAGACGCTCCTCACCCCCGGGCCCATCGGCCAGCCGCGACACGTCCAACCCGTCGAACCACTCGGTCACTTGGTCCGGCAACCAGCAAAAAAGTCCGTCATGGACGAGCCAATGCACCCAAGCCGCCAAGGCAAAGCAGAAAAACTCGTCGTACACAACGCCCCAAGCCGCGTTATCTGCGTCCTTAAGCCCACTGGCGACGTACGACAATGCCGCCGGCGTCTCCATGTACGGTCCGTACTCAACCCACCACGATGGGCGTGATGGAAGCCAACGCTTCAGGTCGAAGAACGGGCGTGCGCGCCCCAGGCTGGACGCCCAAGCCGGCGCCAAAAGGCCGCGACGCTCAAAGGCCGCCAGGTCCCACGACCTACGAAGACGAATCGACGTCGTCGGATCCCGGAACGGGTTAGGAAGCGAACAGGTCGCAGAACCAAATTCGACGCCCGCCGGACGCACCCCATGGGCAACCTTGTCAGCCAACATGGCCAGATACTCCTCTAGCCCATGGTCCTTCGCGATAGGCACATCAAGCCGCGCGGCCAAGTCACGTGCCAAGAACACGGCCGAAGGCCACAGCCGGCGAAGACGGCCGAAGTTGTTGGCCGCGACCACAAAGGTCTCAACTTGCCCGACACGAAAGGCAAGCGCCCAAGCGTACAGACGCCGATGATAAGGGTGAAGACCACCAGCCGCCCCGTACCGCAGCAACTCGTTGGACAACGACAACACCTCGTATGCCTGCCGTTCCGGCCCTTGACGACCAAAGTCAGCATGACCATGGACGTCCGACACGGACTCGGCCTCGTAGAACCGCCCGTCGATTGACGCGTCCCGGAAGTTGGGCAACGACGCCCACCGCGCGTCGCGGATACGCTGTAGAGCCAATGACCGATTGGTCCGCGCCGGCTCCATCAACGGCGGGTCCGCCACGAACCCGACACCGTCAAACATATAGGTCGCCCTTGGGCTCCGATACCAGCCCACCACCGGCCGTGCGGCCCCCGCACATTCATCAAGCGATGCCTCCGCCTCACCACCGCCCACCACCGGGGCAACCTCGTCTGCCATACTGGCAATAGCCACAAGCAACTGACGCCAACCGGCAAGACGCGACGCCCTTGACCACTCGTGCCCCTTGGCCGACCGCGCCGCTTGGCCGCCCTTGCCGTTCGACGGCCGCACTTGGCCGCCCTCGCCCCGACGCCCTTGGTCTCTCGTGCCGCGTAACCGCCCTTGCCACAAGACGCGACGCCCTTGACCACTCGTGCCCCTTGGCCGACCGCGCCGCTTGGCCGCCCTTGCCGTTCGACGGCCGCACTTGGCCGCCCTCGCGCTGACGCCCTTGGTCGCTCGTGCCGCGTGGCCGCCCTTGCCGCCCGGCCGACGCCCTTGGTCGACCGCGCCGCGTGGCCGCCCTTGCCGTCAGGCCGACGCCCCTGACCGCTCGCGCCGCGTGGCCGCCCTTGCCGTGCCGCCACGCCTGCCGCACGGCCGCACTGGCCCCTTAGCCGCACAGGCCGATCTCGGCCGCCAGCCAACGGCAGCCGCGTAGTGCCCCTCGGCGGGGCGTAACGAGCCAACTGGCCAGCCACCGGCCACGACCGACGGTCGAGCCGGCGCACCCGTCAAAAGACGTGCCGACCGACGGCCAAGTGCTCCGCGGCACCGACGTGCCAGACACTTATAGTGCCCTGCCAACGAGGCGTCCGGCCAGGCACGCAAGTCAGCGCCCGACGGCCATACGGCCCGGTGCTTCCAGAACGATTACGCGGACGCGACCCCTCCACCGCACGCTGGCAGGTAGCCACATCCGGCCGCCCGGCCGCACCGGATCGGACCTCGCCGGGACGGCTCGAAGCTCGCAACGGGGGTATGTAGCATATCCGCCCCTTGTACCGAATTCCGGTATTTACTGGCTTGTAGCCCCCCTGACTGGTGGCCCCAGCCTTGTTGGCATGGGTCCGCTTGTGGCTCGCCCTTTGGGGGACTACTTTTGTTTTGTATTGTTTATCTGTCCTTGCCTTGGACGGATCTTTTATATTGATTGCTATGCTCGTAGCGATCGGCCGTCCGGCCTCCGCTCGGTCGCTCGACCGGCATATTGTTTTCGCCCTTATCTGCGACGTGGGGACTCGCCGCTACCTTCGGCCGGCTTGCTCCCCATCGAACGTCCAGGAGCTAAAGGTCTGTCTTCTTTGCCTCTACGGTAATAGCTTCCTCTTTGCCTTCCGGGCGCCGGTCGGTCCCATATCCTTTATATTGGGTAACACATATTCCACAGTGGTCCTCGAAGCCCAGAGTGCCGCCCCCAACACCGCCCACGCCGCCGCGCAGCGCCACAAGCTGGCGTAGGGCGCGTCGGCTGCCGCCGCCGCATCCGCGTCTCGTTGCGCCCGCTCCCGACGCCGCCGTCGCTTGTCCGGACGGCGCCTCTTGCCTGCCTTTCGCTCGTACCCGCCCCCCGGCAAGCGAGGTGGCGCGTCCGACCCCCGATGGTAGCGGGGGGTCAGGCGCGCCGTTGTGGCCGGGCCGGGCTTAGGCCCGGCGGCCGGGCCACTGCTTCTTCTTGGTCTTGTTGTAAGGGTTCGGCCCTTACTTGATCCAATTCGGTCGTCAAGCCACTGATGTCATGCTAACTACATCCGTACTTGATCCGTGATCTTCTTCGGACCGCATCCTGTGGATTATAGATTCTTCCGAAAGCTTCGAACGCCTTCCGGATGAATCTTGAACCCCCCAAAGATCTTCCACGAATATATTCTGACACGTGGCAGGATGCGTGGCTTGCAGTGGCCCTGGGACCCCTCCAGAGGGCCCATTATGGAAGGCCAATAATGGTGCTGGAATTGCCATAGCTCGACGGGAACCAATAGTATCGCATATCCCGTTTCCAGCCTCTGGGACAGCGTTTGGGAGCGTGTAACGTGCTTACCAATAGTATGCAAGAACGATCTTGCAAGTAGCCCACCCCCTCGGATTGACCCTTGTGAGAGGGGGGTGTGCCGCGACGAGTGCTGACCTGCGTTTTCGGACCACCTGGTGTGGCGAACAAGAGGGACTACGCCGAGGGCCCTGTGAGCGACCCGAGGGGTGTGCCAGAGGGTATAAAAGCGTGCGTGCCTGCGACCGAGGGTGGAGAACGGAGGGAGGACTCAAGCCCATCGACATAAACATCTTTGAATCCTAGAACCCGAGAACGACCGACGTCAAGCTCATTCCCTTCGCACCCGTCTTCTTCGCGGACGTCTTCTTCGCGCGCACGTGTTGCGCGCGACCGACCGACACTGAGTAGGTTATCCGCCGTCGTACCGCGCGTGCGTTGAGGGTGGGCGTAGGGTGGCGAGCGAGGGACCGTGCGAGCACGAGTGTGCGGTCGCGGACGGCGCTTCGCTGCGCTTCACCTTACACTTGCCCTCGCGGGGGCCGCCTCCGCCGCCGCCGTTCCCGCCGCCGCCGCCGCCGCCGCCGCCCCTGCCGCCGCCGCGGCCGCCGCCGCCGCCCCCGCCACCGCCCCCGCCGTCGCCTCCGCCCCGGCCGCCGCCGCCCTCGCCTCGGATCGAAGCCGCGGCGCGCCGTCCATGCTGGCGGGCAGCCGCGCGGACGAGCTGGTCGTCCTCCGCGGTCGCCAGGAAGTCGAACGCCGGGCAGCACTGGTCCGGCCGGTTGTGCCGGTTGACGAGCGCGTGGAGGGTGGCCGACTGGGTGACGTGCGTCACCGAGAGGCCCAGCATCTTGTAGCGGGCGGACGTGAGCACGAAGAGCTGGTCCAGAGCGACGCGGGTGTCCACGTCAAACCGCGACACGGGGAGGTCGTCGGCCTCGGCTTGCAGCTCGGAAGCGAGCGCGCGGTTGTGGAGGGCTTGGACCCAAGCGCAGACGTTGTAGGTAAACTCCAACTCCGCCGACGCCTTGCCGTGGACCCGTCCGGCCAGCCGCTCGTACAGCGTGTCGCCAACCACGTCAAAGGGGGCCGGCAGCAGGCGCGGCCCGCTGATCCGCGGAGGCAGCAAAAAGCCGTGGATGGCCGGGCGCGAGAAGCGCGCGCGGCGTGCGGCCGTCGGCGTTAACGGGTCCTGGTAGTAGGGTGCGTACGTGATGCCGGCGCCCCCGTCGGAGTCGTCGTCGTCGTCGTTCGTGTAGTCGGGGTCGTCGTTGGGGTCGTCAGGGTCGCCGTCGGAATCGTCGTCGGGGTCGCCGCCGCCGCCGTCCGCGTCGCCCTCGTTGTCGTCGTTGTCGTCGTTGGCGTCGTCGCCACCGCCGCCGCCACCACCACCACCAACACCGCCACCACCGCCACCGCCTCCGCCCCCACCGGCCGCCGTGGGAGGAGGGGGGGGTGGGGGGGGGTCAAGTGCCGCCTCGCCGACGCGTCCGCCGCCTCTTGGGGCGCGGCCACAGGCGGGAGTCGATGGTTGGGTGGGGGGGGCAGGGTGCTTCGGCCGCGCGGCCGGGGCGAGGGCGCTCGGGGTGCCAAAGGACAGGAACAGGAAGAAGAGCTACAATAGGGGTGAGTTCACCCCAGTATGAACCGTCATCTCCCACGCCAGGGGGAACCCGGCACGGCTCGGCGATGCCCCGCAGAAGCCGTGTCCCCGCAGGGCGTCCAGCGCCGTAGTTGGCACCATAAGCGTGGCTCGAGTAGTCAGCCCACCGACGGATCGGTAGACGCTGTTTTTCGCACACAGCGAAAAACAGAGGACGTGCCGAGCGAGTCGGCGGGGCAGAAGCGGCACGGCGGCGCCTGCTCTTGACCCCGCCTTCCGCCCTCCCGTCGCCGCCGACGCGAGCCGACGGCGGCGGGGCTGTCTCGAGAGAGCTGGCCCGAATCATTGAAACGTTTCGGGGCAGGGGCGAGGCGCTGGCAAGGGGGGAGGGGGGAGGATTGGGAGCCAGCCCAATCCGCAGTGTGTCCGTGAATTCTGGCCTACCGACCAGTCCCCACGCAGGCGCCCCAGAAGTGCAATAACCAGCGAGAAACGAAGAGGGTTACTGTCGCACACTGGTCTCCACGTCCATGCCCCATGCCTAGTTAAGAGGGCGTTTTCTGTGCAGCCTGGGTTTCCCAGGCTCCCTCGTCTCCTCCTTGGCCGACGAAGATCAATTCGATTGCTCTGAGAGGCAATTCTGTCACCGCATTGGCTCAAGAGCGAGGCGTCAGGTCTTTTTCTTCTTTTGAGCCACAGGAAGTTGAAGAATATACACGTGTTCACCTGCACCCGTTGTCGCGGCCATGTGGGGCAGGTGAGAATAGAAAATATTAGAAAAGAATGCACAGTGGAGAGTCAACCGTTCCTCGAAGAACGGCTGCCGGAACGAAACACGACACCTTGGTGAAGTGCCACCCACCCCACCTCATCCCCTCGCACAGCGCACAAAGGCCACCACCCTCGCCCGGCGCACCCCCCAGAGGCTCACTACCCGCCACACTCGGGGTTGGCGAGGTCAAACAGGGGTGGGCCCGGCGCAGGGGGCGTCTTTTCACGTCTCGGGGAAGGTGCAGTCCCCCCATGACTGTGACTTTACCACTTGTGGCGGATGTACTGTCCTCTGCATCTCGGTGGCTTTTCGACCCTCGTAATATACCTGCAGACGCTTCCCCGGGGCACCTCAGAGATGTCTGAAAATGCCCGGGGTAATAGCGACAGGAATGGAGTAATTGATGGGGGAAGGGCTGTCACCTTCAGACTCCGGCGGGGGGGGGGTTGAAGGGGGAGGCGTCAAGGCGACGGGAGGGGGGGGAGGGGTGGAAATGTCGTGCAAGGGGTTGGGTAGATTCACTCGCGGGGACACACTCATGCACAAGATCCGGGTGGCCGCGTCACAGGGGCTGCGCCCGACCGTCCCTCACGGCCTCTGCGGCGTGGGGTGAAAATTGGGGTCATTAAAAACCCCCAATTTTCTTCTCAGCCACTCACAGGGCTGCACGTTTCTTTGAAAAGGCTAGTGTAAAGAAACCCAGGCTGCACACCTTAACTAGGCGTGGCCGACGCCCTGCACGCCCCTCCAGAGCTGTCGCCGATGCATCACGATACCCCCCCCCTTCCCCCTACACCCCCGGAACTCCCCCCCCTATTGCACAGCGATGGACTACTCGGCAATGGAGGCCATGATGGTGCGCCATGATGGAGAAAAAGAAGAACGTCAGCGCACCTATCCTACTATCTGTCCTGGCCAGCCAAAACCATGTCAGCCGTCTCGTCAACGGCCTCTACATCGCCCTCCACAGCAAACCACTCCTCAACGGCGCGCCCAAACTCTCCTACGGACAGCCCCTCAGTCACCCCGCATGCTGTTATTGACCAACAGGGCTAATACCTCTGACACGTCGGTGTGGACGTTGTCCGCCAGGGGTGCAACCCCGTGGAGTTGGCGCCGTACCTCAGCGACCGCCTCGTTGGGCAGCACGTCTGCCGTGAGCCAACAGTTGGCAATCTGCACCGGGGTCACCTTGTCCCACTCCTCCCGAATAATGCGATCTGCATCCAGCAGGTGCGCCTGCCCCCCTTGGTCCAATCCCCCGCCCCGTGGCACGCAAGGAGGCGCAGGAACAAGAACTGGTGCAGGTGTTCAAGAGACATGCGTCGAATGACAGTTGGGGTGGTCGCGTCACACCTGCGGAAGTACTCTACTGTAATACCAGTCCACGGTATTTATCAGCGAGATCGGCTCGTTTGTATGACCCGGGGTCATACAAACGAGCCGCTTATAATCGAATATGCACTGTCCTGGTATCGAGCACTACGATAACGTGGGCCTAGCAAGTGCGCTGCCGCCTGCGCCCATGGCTGCTGAGATGGCCACACTGGGCCCCCCCATGTCCTGATACTTAATTATCCCCTTACATAAGTCTTTTGTCTTGTATAATTATTCTCTCGTTCTAATGTAAGCAGATGTGTCAAATATTCTTACACTGGAGAATGTTCGTCAGTTTCACTGCACTTGGAAAAAAATGAGCTCGTTAGCTTGCTATTGAAGAGCCCGATCCAGTGGTGGTGCTAACTCAGAAAAAAATCCAAAAGTAATGAGAACTCTATCGTCATCCGCCACACATGCAGTTGAGGTCCAGACCACGTGACCATCGTCACACTTGAGTGGTGATGTGGGGTCTATTTCTTGACTCGGACCCGCCAAAACTATTTAGCGAAGGTCTAATACGCACCGAATATGGTACCTTGCATGAAAAGGGTCATCCAGTGATCTCCTCGGGCGTGGCACCGTGCCGTCGCCCTGAACGGCCATGGCAAGGTCACCCCCCTTGATAGCAGGGTTATGTATTGCTGTTTTCCCAGTTTTGTCCGATCTGGTTGAAGTCAAGACTGGGTCCGGGTGAACTGCCCATTGGTGGATGGGCTGTTGCCGGCTGAATGGATGGCTGTGAGGTTGTCTCCCAGTCTTGATCTTGATCGTGACTTTGACCGCATCGGACAACTTTTGGGAAAACAGCAATACGATGTTCAACCAAGTATCAATCTGAGGAAGCCTTGACTTCAACGCAAATTCAAGCGTGTAGATAAACGCTAGATATCTACCAGAAAGATGGAAACATACCTCTCTTTGTTCTTGGAAGTCCATCATCGTTTCGACATTGGGAAAACAATTTCGCCTGGGGCTGGTTTCGGCGGTACCCCCTCTCTGCGCTGCCCCCACTCTTCGATTGGTCGGGAGTCCAAGCTCCCTCCCCCTATTCACCGTCCCCGCCAGTGAGCCGAGAAAATAGCAGCCTTGACTGAGGGGGAATATCCAGTCAAGGGGGGTTTACTGCGCTGCAGGGGGTTGACTGGGGGGGGTTGGGGCGGTTTGGGCGCCCTTAATTTTATTTCAAATACAACGCACACTTGTTTGTATTGTTCCATGGCATGGAGTTCGGTCGTTAAAATCCGGTGCATATTCTGGATTTCAAGGTGCGAATATGATATTTATGGTTTGAAGCGTGGTTCTGTCGCGGGATCGGTTGGGATCCTCGCGCCATCGCTGGCGACGGTCGGTCCGCGTGCAGCAATGACGTCGGAGAAGCCCCCAGAGAATCGCTCCCTGTTCCTGATCAGCTTTCGTGCGGGACCAGCGCGAACGTTGATGGGCGGTGCTGCCGTTTGCGGTCTCCTGCAGTGGCCGATTGGGCGCTAGTCGCTCCGAAGCGTGAGTGCGTGTGCGGCGGCCCCATCTTTCCCCCCCCTTCTATGACCCAGTCCGGGGTGAGCAGAATGCTACTGTACATATAAGCTGTCCGCTTCCTTCCTGTCGCAAGCGCGCCCCGCTCGACACCGGCCCCCGTACAGAGTGCCTCGGGCTCCACGTGCACGAGCGCGTGGCAGCGTCCTTGAGGCCTTCCAGATGTGAGGCTGTGGGACAGGGGATGTTTGAGGCCCGGCAGCTGTTCGTGCAACCGCACAGCGCTAGGGCAGTGTGCGATACACCTGGCATGATTGGGCCCGTTGTCCTGATTGCCGAGACGGCGGCCACGCTCTGCGCAGCGGACCGTGCAACGTTGACTCACTCGATTTGGTGTATACGAGTTACAGTGGTGCTGGCGGGCCTAAGGCGGTGTGTGGTCAGCACGTGAAAGCCACTCGCGCGTGTTCGGGGCTCCCAGGTGCCCCGTGCGACGTGCCAGAGGCGCGCGTCGCATGTAGCCGGCCCGCGGCGCTGAAGTCGTGGCGCGCCACGACCGCCGCACCGATCGCAGGGTCCAACCCGCCTGCGGGGCCGCCTGTAAGCGCTACCTGCGACGCGCTTGTGGCAGGCGTCGGCTGCTGACGGCGGGCCACGTCCACGACGCGGGTCCGCCGGCGCCCGCTGCCCCGCTCTCGCGGCGCCAGCGCGTGAGAGGCGACGGCGATCGGCTTTCCCACGCCTATGTCCCGGCACGGGCTGTTGGTCGTCGCCCCCGCCCGCGTGCCCGCCGCCAGGATCGCTTCATGCCGGCGGCGGCGTCGCGGCCGGTGTGCGTGAGGGCGGGTGCTGCCCCCGGCGTGCCTGAGCCTGTGGTGTTGTGCGTGCGCCTGTGGTGGCGTGCTGGCGCCGGCGGTGGGTGGTTGCCGCCACCGGTGTGCCCGCCGCCAACATCTTTTGGTGCCGGCCGCGGCGCCGCCACAACCGCGGGTGTGGGCGGGTGCTGCCGCCGGCGCTTCCTGTGCACGAGTCGGCTGCTGGCGGCGATCGTGACGCGCCGGCGGCAAGGGCCGTCCGTTGGCGGCGGCGGCGCGGCGTCCAGCGCGGGTGTGGCTGGCTGCTGCCCCCTGTGCGTCTGCGCCTGTGCTGCTGTGCGTGCGCCTGTGGTGTTGTGCGTGCGCCTGTGGTGGCGTGCTGGCGCCGGCGGAGGGTGGTGGCTACCGCCGGCGTGCTCGCCGCGAGGAATGTCCATTGAAGGCGGCGGCAGCACTGTTGGCGCTTGCGGTGGGCGTGGCCCGTCGTGGCCGCTGCCTCCTCGATGCGCCCGCTTCTACTGTTGAGGCTTCTTTCGACTGGAGCTGAGGTCCATCTTGCGGCAATCGGAGTCCGGCGGGCCGGTGAAGGCGAGAATTTTGAGTAACGGACGGCCTCGGTGCTTGGCGATGGATGTTCCACCCATCATTGTTGCAGGGAAGCCGGCAATGCTTCCTGAAGCTGCTCCTGGCGGCGAAGACGTGTCTGCACAACCTCGGTTTGGGACGACGAGAGCGCAGAGGCGACTGCTTCTGGCCCCCTCTTTGTTGCGGCCCACCCCGTCGGCGTGCATGTCCATAACCTTTCCGCTGGCAGGCCGAGTCCCAGCTGCGATCCGTCATGCACCTCGCTTGTCCCCTTCACGTATGCTGGTGCGCCCAAGGCCGTTGCCGGATTTAACGGCGTACTCCATCAGGCGATCTCGGTATGAGGACGCGGGCCCTGGTATGGACCACCTTGGTGATGAAGGCGATGCGAGAGGTACGCAAAAGCACACCGGAGGCCCCGAGGGCAAGGGAGGACGGCCAATTGGGTCTCGGCGCTTCACTCGCGAGACGCTTTCTACTGGGTGTCGCAGGGCGATGGCCATGGCGCTGCGGCAATATAAGGCGGAGCGATTCTCGCAGAAGCTTATGGTACAGGCGACCCACAAGTTGAGCGCGGAGGCGCTGTCCGACCAGCTGTCTGCCATGTCCGCCGCTTCTTATCGCGGGGAGGTGTGGCCCCTGAGGCACATCTTTGGGTTCTTCTCCAAGTGTGTTGGTGGCTTGTCGAGAGTTGCTGGGGAGCAGGACGTGTCGTGCACGTGGGTAGGAAGGAACGGCTTTGTTAACTGCAGCTGCCAGGGCCGGACGCGGCTACTCAGTGTCATGCGAAGGCCCGAAGGTGAGGCTACGGACATCAACTGCACGCACGGTCTGGCGATGCTGAAGAGCCTCCGAAAGTTTGCTCGTGTTCTCGTCGTTGACTTGCGGGCTTTACGGTCCACGCTCGGCCACTTGCACACTCGGTGTAGCTCGCGGCTGCCCAGCGCGTTGGACGGCGATGGAGTGGATGACGGTGACTGTGAGCGGTTTGTCGTCGGACAGTCGGTGTTTGGCATCGCTGTAACTGGGCACGGGGACGGGGTCGTGGCCGCACCAGTTCGCTTTACGCGGCTCACGACGACGTGCATGCTATGTGACACGGCCAGAACGGCGGCGTGCGCGCACGTGTCATTCACGCGCCACTTCAAGCGCACGGCGGATGCCAGGGACCAAAGTGGGGCGGCGAAGCAGGGCAAGCAGGCAGACACGGAGCAGAAGGCCCCAGCTGACAGGACGGCGTCGACTACCGACGACGCGCCGACTGGCCGGGAGGGCACAGCGTACAGCGAAGCCGACGTGGTCCAGTCCGTGTCACAGAAGCCGATCGGGCTGTTCAACTGCCACCGGTCGACAGTGACTGACGCCGGAATCGGAGAGCTCGTCTCAAAGGGCGGCACTTACAGAATTTCGGCACCAGCGTGTTGCAGGAGGTGTAGCACTCCGCGGGGCGCGGCGCCCGACATTGGCTCTACGGGCGTCATCCTCTGCAGTGCTGGCCCCTGTCCCATGCGCCTCGAAGCGTATCCCTGCCCGTCGACGAAGTGCAGTGAGTGGGTCAGCGCCGACGGCGGTGAGCAGGGCGTTGTCATCTACACGGCCTGTACGGCGGCGACGTCGGTGCTGATGCGGCAGTGGGCTTTTGCTCTGGTGCTCGACGGCACGACTTACGCTTCCTCATACGAGACATGGCGGCAGTCGTACCTGGATCGGGGCGATGCGGGCAAGGCGTCCGCCTGCCACATCCGCGCCAAGCAGACGATCAACAAGGTGTTCAACGCCGCGGTTCGTTTGATGACGGACAACTCTCCCCAGTGGGCGTTCACGTGCGGAACATGTCAGGACGAGGACGGCCGCTTCCGGGTGGTGACGGCAGATGGGATTTGGCTCGGCTTCTTGCGGCGGCTGGCGCCCAAGCCGTTTTCTAATCCGTGCCAGCCGTGTGTATCAGCTTCGGAGCGCGTGCGTGCAGGAAGACTTTGCGGGTCGGAGGCAGTGAGACGCTTCATACGGCTCTCACTCAAGCAGCCAGGAAGAGCGATTGTCATCAACACGGGCCAGCTCCCCAGCGCGGAAAGAGCTCTGTTCTTCTTGTGCCCCGCCGCTCTACCGGCTGACCGGGTCCCTGCCTGTGAAGAGTTTGAGAAGAGCAAGCTGGAGAGCCTGTATGCGCTTCTGGACAGCGTGTGGGAGCTAAAACGGTCAGCGATTGAGCTCGCCCGCGGCATCGTCAAGCGCATCCGCCACGTGCTCACGAACGAGATTGCCAACTCCCGTCCTGCCCATCGCGTCGCCTCTGATGTTGCCACGGCCGCTCACATCCGAGAATGGCTCGACACCGCGGTTGCTGCTGCTGTGGACACTGGACTCGACGACGGACTCGGGAATGAGGTCTCAGACGGGGGGTCGTCGTCCGGACACGACACGCCGCCGCCCCGACCTCGGCGGGTGGCCCGGCCGGCACCGCATCGCCGACGAGGAAGACATCGCGGTGAAGCCGGAGGAGCTCAGCGTCCTGGAGGTCTACCAGCAGCTGCTGTGCGCGCGGGACGAGAGGCAGCAGCTGCACGGCGGCACCACGAGAACGTTACTGTTGCTGAGCCATCTGACCCCCGCTGCCTGCGACCCGCCATTACGGGTCTGGGCGCAGATCAGTACAATCCCATTACGTCTTTTTGCGTGGCGCTCGCGACGGACGCTATTGTCAACGCCTTTGAACCGCGACATGTAGCCGTTCTGGAGAGCGCCGCGGGCGACTTAGAGGCACCTGATGCAGGTAGTCGTGTGGATATGCTGCTAGGGGCTGCATGCAATCCCAAGGCCCGCACTCAACCTGGTCTTGTCTGCAACGCCCCCCGGAGTGATTCTGACATCCTGGCGGCGTCAAAAGCGCGCGTTAGGTACGAGTTGAGGCTGCTGATGGCCTGCCTCGTGTCCATGCGGTTCAATGAGCCTACGTTTGAGCGCCTGCGTCGCAAAGTAGTGGCTGCGTTGCGCTCTGTATGTGCCACGGTGACGGATTACCACCTCCCCCGTGAGGAAGAAGGTGGCGATCGGACGGCACTGGAGTTTGGGACGGACTGGCTGGACCCTTCGCTGTCACCCAGTGAGCTGCGCGAGCGCTTTCGTGCGCGGTTTCCTCACACCTCGGACGACGCGATGGTCACCGGGTGCTTCTTCTCGGGCTTGAGCCAGTGCCGCCCTGGGCCCTTTGCCGCTGGCGAGCAGCCGGAGCTGGGCATGTGCGCAAAGCACTACCAGGCGATTCGCAAGTTCTTCTCGCCCGGAACGTTCACTGTTTGCTGCGCATGCCCGCACCCAAAGCTCATTGGGTTCGTCGTCCTGGAGAAGCGGGAGGGGCCATACGCCCTGTTGAATGCCATCATCACCCGCTTCGCTCTTCTGCCGCACTTCATTCATTGTGTACGACTTTGGTTGCGGCGCGCTGCGCAGCGCTTTAGGCAAGCTCCCATTGTTCGTTGCCATTGTTGCCATCATCTCCGACCTCTTCCACATTGTCAACCACGTATGCAGCGATATTTTCAACCCGCGCTCGTACTCCCCTATGGATGGCAAGAACACGGTCGCTCACCAGCAGAGGAACTCCCCTATTGCGGCAATGATGAAGACGCCAAGGGCGTGCGGCCAAGATGAGTACATGCGCATTATGAAGCTGCACACCATCGTCCACAACGTGCATGCGCATGCACGCTCTACGTGCACGTACCCCCCCCCGGACGACTAGAACTTTCGAAAGTTCTACTTTTCTCGGCAGACGTGCGCATGCGGGTGTGGTCAAGCAGAGACGGAACCGCCGCTGCCGAGCCCCCCATCATCTGTACCGTCTACGCCAACGATATCAACGAGCGCATCGATAACATCGTCCAGTGAAGAGCAGTAGAAGATGATGGCAGTGCTCGCGGTGCGATCGCTAGTGCTAGACCAGGCGGGGACTCCAGCACGTTGGCTGAGCGAGAGTGCTCGCGTCGAAGTGTCTATGCTGCACCCGAGGAGTTCGGCCTTCGCACACTTGTGGCGGCGGAAAGCTGGGCGGCGACGCCGCGGCCGCAGCGGACCGTCGAACGGCCGCTGTGGCGGTCACGGCGTGCCGGCGGAGGGGACCCGCTTGACCGACCGGGGAAGCAGCGGCTTCAGGGAGACGAAGATCGGCGGGGGGGCCGAACTCACCACGCGTGCGCCCCCACCCACCCCAGGTGGTGCCGGCGCCGCCCCACATGCTGACGCTGCGGCGTGGCGTGGGTCGCTAGCGGCGACGGCAACGGGTTGGCGGCGGACAGCCGCTTAAGGACATCGGCAGGCCGCGCGGCGGCGTGGGCGGCCGCGGCACCCAATGCGGAGTGCGCGGCTGGCCGGAGGGGCGGCTTCAAAGGTGGGGGCCTGCAGGACTGAAGGCTTGCTCTTTCTGGGGCGCCCCCTTTGCCTTGCGGCCGCCGCCCTTTCGAGCACTGACGCCGCGACGCTGCGCGTCGCCGATGGGACAATGGTATCAGCGGCCCGGACTTGCAGTGGCGAGGGGCAGCGTGCGGCCATGCGGGGACTGCCACAGACGCGCTGATGGCAGCGGGCGGTGCAGCAGGCGGCAGGGGTGGGTGCGGGGGTGACGGAGGAGCGGATGCGGGAAAGTGGGCGAGTTGGGGTGCGCGACTGCTAGCTGTTGCCCCCCCTGCCACCACCGGAGTTGCCGTGGGCGCCTTCCTCGTGCCACCACTGCCAGAGGCGCAGTGCTCGATGCGGTTGTCGCTGCGGTTTAGTGCGGCACGGGCGTGGACCTCTGGAGCCCATGGCGACGAGGCGCGTACGGTGGTCCGCAATGAGGCGGCGGCCGACGTCTGTTGGAGATTCAGGGGAGGGACTGACGGGCGCGGGTTGTCCCGCAAGGAGGGGAGATGCGAGGGGAGCCGCACGATGGGGGGCGGGCGATGGGTGAGCGGCGGTGAGGGGGCGAGGCTGCGTGACAAGTCGGGGAGGGCGTGAAGGACCGCGTGGCCCTTATATAACGGGGGGAACGGGCGGGAGGGGGCAGTTCATGAGAAAGTGGGCATCCTTTGTTCTCGCCGGTGTGTCTGGGTGCGCGGGTAAGAGGGACCAGGTGGGGAGCGGTCAAACCCCCTCCCTTGGTGCTCCAACAATGTCTGCGTCGAGCCGGCGATGGGGACCGCCGGGAGCGGGTCGGCTAACAGCCGCAGCGGCGACATAAGTGCGGCGCCGTGCGACACGCTGGAGTGCACGACCTTCTGCCCGGGGGGCGTTATGACGGCGGCGATGAGCAGCGCTGGTGGTGCGCGCGGAGCGAGTGCTGCCAGCTCCCGCGTACGCGCCCAGTAGCGTTGCCCGGACGAGCAGGGAAGCGGCAAGACATATACTCTGTCTACGACGAGGGTAGCGGTGCAGGCGTGAGTTCAGGGGACCCAGGGGAAGCGTCAGGGGTCTAGCATCTCCCACGAGATCGATGTGCACCAACGTTGAAAGCCAGACTGCAATTAGAAACCATGAACGACAAGATTTTCGATGGTGTCGTGGAACCTGATTGATTGGTCCCCTTGCAATGTCAGCACAGTTGCGCAGCCTGTGGCCGGGCTTCTTGTGTCTCTGGTGTCCTCATTGGCCAGGTGACACTGAACCGGCCAGTCACATCCTCGCCCGAAGCCAGGACCCCGTCTGTCGAGAGTGTGTCTCTGCTGTGTATCCTCGATCTGCTCCGTCTGCTCTCTCCTGCCGCCGCCCCTTACCGACCCACTCCGTGCGTGCCATCTCGCCGTCGGTGGCCCGTTGCAGAGCCAGTTCGAACGGCGGTGGAGGTGTTCGTGAGGACATTCGACGACGGCCAGCGGCGTGCGTGGACTGCTTTCGTCGCCGGGTCCAACGTCGCTGTCGTGGGTCCGGCCGGCTGTGGCAAGTCTCGTGTCTTGCTTTCCTGCATCCAGGAAGCTCGGCAGCGCTACGGCACCGATGCAGTGCTCGTGATGGCGTGGACGTGGGCGGCAGCCGGTCAGATCGACGGGCAGTCTTACCACTCGCACCTTGGCATCTCGACCACCGACTGTTCCAAGAAGCACACGCTGGAGCTTCTTATGAAGAAGCCCCGCCTGAGGACCAGGCTGGAGCAGCCACGTGTTGTGGTCGTCGATGAGGCCCCGACTCTTCCTGGCAGACACTTCACGCAGCTGGAGTTTGTTTTGCGCAACTTATCTCCTGCCCATATGCAGGGCGAGCCGTGGGGCGGGCGCCAGGTCCTACGTACGTTTCGCCCTAATGCAGTGGTCGTGTGTCTCGGCGGCTATCCTGACAGGTACTGGTCCGTTTCGTGTTCTGTTGCTTTCCGTGGGGTGCCATTCTTACATCTCCATCCGCGTGCTATCATGTGGCCCTTCTCACGTGCCTTGATTGTCCCTGATTGCAGTTGCTGGCGATCCGCACCAGCTTGGGCCTGTTATGCAGGAAGAGAACAGCCGGGAAATCTTCATGTACGAAACCCCGACGTGGCGGCAGACGGTTAGCAGTGTATGGGGCACCGTCTTCCAGCTACCAGGGGTGCACCGCCATGCTGGAGAGCTAGTGCTCCTCCAAGTCCTGCATCGCATCCGCCTTGGCGAGCAGACGGACGCCGACATCATTTTGCTCAACGCGACATCGGCGGGGGTGTCGAATGCGGAGTGGGACCAGCGCACTCAGGTGAGGGCTACCAACGTCGCTGTTGACGCACTGCACGACGCACGAATGGCGCAGCTACCCGCCCCTGTGGTCGAGTTCCGCGCGACAGACACTGTGCTTGTCACGCATCCCGCGAGGCAGCGCTACGCGCTCAGCAAGCTCGACGGAATGGTCGCCGCGTCGAAGGAGTTCAAGGTCGGGGCGGTAGTCATTTCTACGCGCCGCGTTGAATCTGTCCCGCCTGGCAAGCAGGGCACAGTTACCAGTGTAGCTGCTGGTGTGTACGTTGAGTGTGATTTCGGTGGAGAGGTCGTGCGGGTGCAGCCCCAGGCTTTTGATGTGGTGGACAACTGTGGAGAGAAGCTGGCTTCGCGCACACAGATTCCCCTGGTTCTTGGTTGGGCGGTTACCATGCACAGGTGCCAGGGGATGACGTTGGACTCTCTCGCCATTGATTTCTCCAAGCAGATGTGGAGAAAGCAGGGCCTTGTATACTCGGGTCTGTCGCGTTGCTGCACTCTCCGCGGGCTTTTGGTGAGGGGGTTGCGGCACGAGCTGATTGTTGTCAGTGCCCGAGCCACGCGTTTTTATGCTTCTCTTCGTTGAGCTATCGCTTTTCTCTGTTCGTGTTACGACGTTCAAGAGAGCCTAGTAAAAGACAATGAACAATAGGTTCATTGCTCAATGTAAAGACGGTTCCAAAGCATTACTGTAGCAATATGGTTGGCCGTATTGTGACCCTAATATTAGGGGGGCTACTTCTAATCCTTGGCTTTCAATTTGATAGTCCGTACTGGTCACGGTATCTATAAGTTACGTACGACCAGAGGGACTTGCATCTTGGGGTGGAGGGTAGTTAGTAGTGTCTCCGAGGGTTTATAACGAGGGGGCCGGCGGCGAATCCACCGCCGGCCAAGGCAGAACAACAAACCCCTCCCATTTGGGCTCCCATCTTGGTCCCGTGGCCTGCGCTCCAAGGAAAGCAACCTTGGCCTCCCGGTGACGTTGGTGCCGATCCCCCTTGGTGAGTGCTCCCTGAGAGTGGACGTGCGACGGATTCTTATTGTGCTACATTGGTGGAGCAGCAGGGGACGGGTTTCCGTCACCCTTGTGGTGACGCCGTCTTCGGCCCTGGCACACGCATAGGGATCCGGTCCTTTTCTTGTACTCGTGGTGTTGCGACCTGTTCGATTGTGTTGAGTTTTTACCTTTGACTGTGATCTACTGTTACTCTCCCCAATCTACCCCCTCGCTCTCTTATTCGTGGTGATTGTTACGTCGGTTGACTGATTGTGACTATGTCTACCCAAGAGATGGGGAACGTTCAAGATGACGGATCGGCGTCGACGCCGACTCCGGAGGTGACTACGGGAACCGGGATCGGGAACCCGATCGACAACATTGAGACACCAATGCTTTCCGGTGCCGGATCGACGTTTGGCACGGCTCGGACGGCAGGAGGCGGGGGCCCGCCTCAACTGTCGTCGACCGACCTCACTCCGCCGCCCCCTTCACCAGGGGATTCCCTGATGGCATCATTGGCCCGCATCGAGGCCCGGTTTTCCGGACTCGACGCTCGTCAAGAGCGGACGGAGGACGCAATGGCAGTGTTGATGTCAACACGCCACACGACGGGACCCCGTCGTGTTCCTACCACACCGGTACGGTTTGAACCGGCCGGACTACTTTCGGAGTCCACCGGGGTCGACCCCGGCGCAGCAACTCCCGGACAACCCCCGGACACAATGGGGTATGGATCCGACTCGTCGGCAGAGTTGGAACGGAGTCACACGGAGCGATACGCTCGGAGCACCCGAAGCGGACTCCGCGGACACGACCCGGCGGATACTTACGCCGGTGGAGAGTCGGTTATTGGGGGAGGGGGTACCCTCTCACAGTATCCCCACGACGAAGGAGGCCAAGCAACTCGGGTTCCCGAGGTGCCGACGCCTTCAGTACCATCTTCAGTGGTGGAAGCTATGACCGCGCAGGTAACTGCGAGCCTACTGAAGCGGATGGAGTCCGATGAGTTTGCTCATCAACTGGCTAAGCGACTGGATATCCAGGACGCTGACACGGAGATCGTCAACGAGGTCTTCCGGTCGGTTCTTACTCCGGAACGTTATCGTTTGGAGGACCGCTCTACCACCGTATCGGAATCGATGCGTAATACGTCGCATCGGGCGATCCGCTCTATGCAGACCCTTATGAAGGGAGTCCCTATGGTCGGGGGGCCGAACTGACGCCCGTTGGCAGTCATCGGCTTCTTGACTAGCTTCAAGGCAGCCGCGGACAAGGCCCTCGTTAACGAAGGGCTGGCCCTGGAGATCCTCCCGTTCTTTGTTGACGAACGGGTGCGAGGCATCCTTCGCCAGGCGTCCGCGATGTCGGGAATGAGGGTTGCGGCCACCCCCATGGATTACCGTGGGATTCTCAAGGAGCTGCTGAGCAATTACCTCAGTGAGGACAAGTGCGAGGACCACTACCGGGCCCTGCGCACTGCCACCGCCCAGAGCTGGGAGGATGAGGAGATGTTCGGACGACGGATTCAAGAGCTCGACTACGAGCTGAGGAAGCTCCTCGGAGAAGGGGAGCTACGGGCCATCCTGTTCGCAGGAGTACCCAACTACGTGCGGATATCCGCACGGGGCGCCAACACGGCACGGACGAACTTCAGTCGACTGATGCATATGTGCAAGTCCCTGGGGGACGCCTACCGGGTGCTTCACCCGGAGTGTGCTCTTGCCTCAAAGCCCAAGTGCGAGGGGAGCAAGCTCAATCTTACCCCGGTACCGAGGCAAGACAAGATGGAACGGAAGGCCGCACCGGTACTGGTGGCTACCGATTACGCCCCCACGGGCGAGGAGGAACCACTTGTTGACCAGCAGGGCCACCTGCTGTTACCGGCTACGCCGGTGATTGATGAGCAAGGTACGGTAGCGTACATCGCTCCGGCGGGGACCCAGTTCCAGGTCAGCGAGGGCACGGGACGTCGCGTCCCGTATGTACGGACTACGGGGTACTCCCCGGTGACGGGTAACCCTCACCAACCCTTGCCAACATGGGCGGTGCGCACGGAGGCACCTCCGCAGATTGCGGGCCGACCCAACCGGTTGGGGGAGTCCATGTTCCGGTTGACCCAAGGACCCAAGGCCTACCAGGGAGCAGGCACTCGGGCGCCCGAGGGAGGCAACCGCAGCTACGGGGCCACCCCGATGCGAACTCAAGGGGGGACCGGCACGTCCGGATGTATGTTGTGTGGGGATCCCTAGCACTGGGTGTCTTCCTGCCCACTCATCCCCGAGGAGTCTCGGCGGGCAGCGGCGCAACGCAATCCACCGGGGGGTATCCCGCCAGAGCACCCGGACCCGCACCGGGTAGGCAGCCAGCTCCAGGCGGAGTACTGGCCGTCGAGGAGGCACCTCCTCAGCCGGATGTCCCGGCGGACAGCACCCTACCAAGGGCGGGAAACGAGTAAGAGGAAGGATGACCGGGGGGCGCTGGGTTAACCCAAGCAAGCCACCCCGGAGTACCGCGGGGAAAGCCCCACGGCGAGCGCGTTTGAGCCGGCGCCGCATCAATCCCCGGGTACACCTTCCGGCCCCGACGACACGGAGTCAGGGGAATGATGAGAATCCCCCGATAACGGGAGGAGAGGACGGGAAGCCCCGTCAAATGGAACCAGACAAGGGCCCTGTCCAGGATGCCCGAGAAACACCGGATATCGGTGTAGGACATGTGCTGTTTACCTTGGAGAACTTCAAGGTATCAGCCACACTGGGGGTTGACTCCCAGTCGACACGATCGTACTACCCTGTACTGGATACAGGGGCTGGACCCCACCTTATCCGGAAGGATACCCTCCCGGACAAGTGGCTTCCGCGAGTCAGAGTGACTCGGGGACCCACCATCAAGGACGCGAATGGTCGCCTCATTCGTACGACCGCAGCGATGTCGCTGCGGGTTACCATCGGAGAACTCACCACGGAAGTCGACTTCCTGGTGTGTGAGACCCTATCGGTGCCCTGCATACTGGGGTGCACCTTCATCAACGTTCACGTGGATGCCATCAGGCCGGAGGACCGTCGAGCTTCAAGAAGCCGACGGGACGAAGCGAGGACATACGGCTATCGTCAGGGACCTGACGCTACAAGGGAGCCACGTTAACGTGGCTGAGGTGTACGCAAGCGTCGAGCTGAAGACACTTCGGTTGGCCAAGCGAACTCGCGTTGAGCCGTTGTCGGAGACAGTCCTCCCGGTTAACTGCGACCTCGCAGGCATCTGCAGAGTCCGGTCCAACCTGCGGACGTACAAGCGCCATGGGTTGACCATGGCCAACAGTCTCATAGACCTCCCAGCAGGAGGGTCGTCCCTCCTAGTGATGGCGAACTATCGCCGTAAGGCAGTCACCCTCCCGAAGGGAACTATCCTCGGGATTGCCGAGCTCTACAAGGGAGATATCCTTACCCCTGACAAGGAAGGTCAAGTGGAACCACTTGAGGTGCTGGCGGTCGCCGAGACCACGGAGCGACAGCAACCCGATGACGGGAAGCCTAACCCATCGGCGGCTCCGGCGGACATGCCGCCAAAGGACCAAGCAGCCTTGAAGGCACTGGCCGAGGCTGACCTCGACCACCTTCCCCCTTCGGTAGCCGAAGGGGTACGACGGATGCTAAGAAAGCAGGACGTCATGTGGACAGGCGGGGCCTTGGGTACCATTGGGGCAACCCAACATCGTATAGACCTGGTACCAGGCGCACGACCCGCCCGGTCACAACCGCACCGAGCGGGACCTATGCAACGAGAGATCGTTGATGGAGAAGTGAAGAGGATGAGCGACGCGAAGGTGATACGACCTTCGATGTCGGAGTGGGGTGCCCCAGTCGTTATCGTACCGAAGAAGGATCAAACTCCTCGGTTTTGCATCGATTATCGACGCCTCAACTTGGTTACCAAGAAAGACTCATACCCTTTACCAAGGATGGGTGAATGCATCGACTCCCTGGGGGAAGCTACGGTGTTTACCACCATCGACTGCAATGCCGGATACTGGCAGATCCCAGTGGCTGACGAGAATATCCCCAAGACGGCGTTCGTCTGTCACAGTGGAGTGTACGAGTTCCTAAGGATGCCCTTCGGATTGTCCAGCGCCCCCGCTACATTCCAGCGGGCTATCGACATTATACTGTCGGGGGTGAAGTGGCGTAACTGCCTAGTGTACCTCGATGACGTCATCGTCTTCTCGCGTAACATGGATGACCATGTGCAACATGTTGACGAGGTACTCACCCTCTTGAGGGACGCTGGGGTAACCCTGCGTCTGAAGAAGTGCGCCTTCTTCGATTAGACGGTCGAGTATCTGGGCCACCAGATAACCCCTGGTAAACTACGGGTACTCGAAGCCAATACCCGGGCACTCCGGGATGCTCGGTTCCCTAACACCCAGACGCAGCTCAAGAGCTTCCTGGGAATGTGCAACGTATACCGACGGTTCGTCAAGGACTTCGCTCGGATAGCTAAACCGTTAACGGTTCTTACGAGCAGTACCTTGCCCAAGGTACTCCAACCCCCTTCGCCTAGCGAAGAGGAGGCATTCGAGTCGCTGAATCGAGCCCTACTATCCCCACCCGTCCTTGCGTTACCGCACAGACGGGGTACCTTCGTCATCGATGTCGATGCGTGCGATACACAAGTGGGATGCACCCTGTTACAGGGAGAGACGTTGATCGGTTCCGATAACGTTATCCCGGACCTACGTCCGGTTGGGTACTTCAGCCGGACACTCAACCCTACTGAGCGTAACTATAGCGCCACCGAGCGTGAGTGCCTCGGGGTTATTTGGGCAGTGCAACTGCTCCGTCCATACCTGGAGGGCTCCAGGTTCATCGTGAGGTCCGACCACGAACCCCTACGATGGCTCCTCAACCTTGGTGACAAGGATTCCGATAGCCATGGGAGGCTAGCCCGATGGAGGCTAAAGATGGCCGAGCACGACTACCGCACCGTGTATAAGGCTGGTTCAACCCACCACCTCGGAGACGCGTTGTCTCGACTCGACACCCCGAGCGGGGATACCCGCCCGGTGGACGAGGACATCCCGGTGGTACCGGTCTGCATGGTGGGTAACGCCACCCAAGGTATGGTTGACCATACCATGGCACACCGAGCATGCCCACTGACTCTCGCGGACTTCCGCGAGGCACAAGCCAGTGACGACGACTGTAGACGCCATCGCGCTAACCTCCTGGCCGGTACGGCCGGCATCTTCTCCGAGAATGAAGACGGACTCATATACCGGCGGGCACCCGCCGATGGACGACATCAAGTCGTGGTTCCCGTGTCCTTACGGCAAGCCGTCATGGAACGAGAACACGAGAACCCTACAGCCGGACACCCGGGGGGTTCACGTATGTTCGCAGCAATGCGAAGGTTCTTCTACTGGGCAGCTATGGCCGTCGACGTGGTCGACCACGTAAGGGGATGCCACCCCTGTGCACGTAACCGCATGAGTCTACATAGGCAGGCGTCTGCCATGAAGCTATTCCCACCTGATGGGCCCAACGAGCAGGTCGCTATCGACATACTGGGGCCACTTCCGGTAACGGAAGAAGGGAACAGGTACATCCTGGTCATGTCTGACCGCTTCACTAAGCTGTCACGAGCGGCAGCCATCCCGAATGATACGGCATATACCATCATGAACGCAGTGGTTGACCACTGGATCAGTGCATACGGAGTCATGAAGCAACTCCTCTCCGACAACGGAGCAAACCTGACGTCTGCATTCTGCACTAAGGTCATGGGCATGTTCGGGATCGAACCACGTCGGGCATCCGACTACCACCCGCAGACCAACGGACAGGTGGAGCGGTTCAACCGCACCATCGTCAAGATGCTAGAGTGCTACGTGGCCGAGCACACGAACACTTAGGACAGGCTCCTGTCCGTACTCACCCTGGCATACAATGCCAGGCCACATCGAAGCACAAACATCGCCCCACTGAAGTGGGTCATGCCACTAGGCGTCGGTAACCTGACGCTGCCACCCGGCAGGTGCACTCGGTGTGATACACCGAAGGGCCGACCGGCCGAACGCATCCACCTAGCTTGGTTGGCCAAGCTATCGTGGATGACTCCTAAGCTCAAGGGTGCCCTTGACAGAACACAACTTCGATACAAGAAGAACTTCGACGCCCGACTACGGGTGCGCAGCACTACCCTGATGACAGGTGACTGGGTCTACATCAGACACCAGAAGTTCCGGGGGAACAAGCTCATGCAACCGGTCAAGGGACCGTACCAGATTCTCCACAGAGATGACCACTCTGTTATCTTTCACTCCGATACGGAGATCCAACGCATCAGTGTGAATGATGTCACACCTGCTCCGAAGCCGGAACAGCCTCAGCCGGTACCGGCTGGGTTGCTACATGAAGCTCTTACAACCCACCGGTCAGATGACCCGGTGGGACCGGATGGTATTCCATACCAAGTAGAAAGCGTGGTCGGACACACCGACCCGGACCTACCAGGACCCTGGTACGTCAAGGTTATGTGGGTCGGATACGACTCACCCACCTGGGAACAGGCGGCAAATATACTCCGCCAACTCCTCATGCCTTACATAAGGCGACGACGCCTACTGTAACAACCCAACCGACACCGACTTCGGCTGTTGGGGGGTGAGGCTTATACCTACTAAGTAGGGTGTGACATGGTAACGGCAGACTTAGGTTTCTAAGTCAAATCAGACTTAGGCTTCTAAGTCCAGCCAAGCTTAGGTAACTAAGTAAAACCTAAACCTTAATAAGTTAACTTAAAGGTAAAGGCTAACTCCGATAATATCGAAGTAACTAGGGGGCTTACAAGGGAGGATGACCTCCCCAAGCCAAGACACATAGTGAGGGAGGATGACCTCCCCAAGCATGAACCAACCGGAAGAAGTCGGACGGGAGGCAAGGCACCACTGAGCCAGAAGGGGTACTCCCCAGGGCAGCAAACAGAGGCAAGCAATGCCCCCAAAGGGGATGAGTTTATACTCACTAATACCCGGCCACCATAAGGGTTACCGGGGCCCTCTCCCTCACAAACAATAGCACTCCTCAGTGGGTAGACCCACTGCCCGAGGGAGGCCACTCACGCGTAAGTGCGTATACCTCCGTGCTCCACCGGTCGGCAATCTCACGACGGTCAATCACCCGAGTTACCTCGGTGCATAGCTGGACGAGGGTGCTGCGGCCAGCCTCCACGTCCTCCAGAGCTGTCTGGAGGCGGTCAAGCACACCACCGAAGCAACGCGCTGACCCAAACAGCGCAGCACCTGGGGGGATATCCCCCCAGCTAACAGAGAGACCCTCCCGCATTGCGCGGGCAACAAGGGCGTCAACGCCCTCATACCAGAGACGGGGACCCCCGTCATGCATGACAGGGGCGGGAGGTGACACTGGCGCAGCCATAGGAGCCACAGGAGCCGACACGGCCACCACCGGAGCCGGTGGCGCCTGATATGAGGCCTGGTAGGACCCCACCGAAGGGGCTCCACCGTAACCCCGGCGGGGCTCCCCCCGACGACGGGACACCTCACGCTCCCCACCCGCAGAGCCCCACTCTCGGGGACGACGGCCAACCGCCGCCGGAATCGGGTTACCGAACCACGGGGCAAGGACCTGAAGAGGGTCATGGATAACCATGGGAATACCCAGGTCAGCAACAGCCTCGGTGGACGCCCACCCATGGCAATTGGGCTCACCCGGCTGCGTACGCCGGATACGCAACGAGTGACGAGGCAAGGGGGAACCCCCAGCCTGCGGGTCACGGTACGAAAGGAAGGGCTAACATCCCAGCCCAGTTCACGGCATCGTGAACAGCCAGCAGGGCCTCGAACTCCCGGGCCAACCCTGTCTTGGCGGCTATCAGGTCCACGCCCAACTGCGCGATGTGCCGACGGACACCCGTCGGAAGATGAAACAGGCGCCCCTGCCGGCGGACGGACAGCAAGAAGGAGGAAGCCTGCCCGAGGGTAACCTCAAGGGTGAAGGTACCCTGCAACGGGTGGACCGGCCGGGAGGCCAACACACTCCCGAAGTATCGGAGACAGGAACCGGTGTCAAACCGGAAAGCAGGGGCGGGTTCCCACCCCTCCTGCCATAGAGGCGGGCGCACGGGAGTGTATACCGGCGCACGACCGTTGCCGGTCTGCAACGCACATTTTATATCGGTGCGGAACGCATCCGCCATGACACCATGGTTACGTCGCCAGCTCGACGCCGACTTCAACCCCGCCATAGGCGGGTAGGGCGCCGTCAACGACAGATACGGGGATACCCCCGGGTAATAATCAAAGTCGGGATACCGACCGGTATCGCCCAACGTCTCCCCAAACGCAACCGGCTCCGCCGCCGCCGCAATCCCCCGAGCACTAGCCGGGTAGTCAACCTCCCGCGGCAACGCGGGGGCAATCAGGTCGCATACCCCGAAGGCGGGGTCGAGGTAGACCTCACCCCGTCCCACCCGGGTGCGCCAGAGCTGCGCATGCCGGTCGTCCGGCTGACTCAGGATCCAATGGTGTTCCACCCGCACCGCGTTCGGCTGGTTGACCAGCCGCACCAACTCCCGCTCCCAACTCGGGTCCACCCTGACGCGCCGGGAGGTCCCTCCAGAGAGACGCGGCTGGTAGAAGTCCACCCGCATCCGCCCATCGGACTCCATTGACTCTTGCACAGTCAGGCCTCGAACCCGAGCCACCAAGTCGGACATCGACATGGCGGGTTGACCCGCCGCCACGGCGACGCCGCCACCCAACGGGGCAACCCGGGCAGGACCAGGAAGAATCGGGGGCGCCGGGGGATGCCCCACCGGCACATGGGCCGTTGACGGAGGTGCACGGGGATGGGGAGGAGGAAGAAGAAGGGCGGGCGCCCGCCCGGAGTAGCTCCCGGAGTCCACTGCCATCGGGGTAGATAACTCTTGACCATCACACGTCCGCGGCACCGCGGGCAGAGCATCGCCGCCACCCGGGCCCGACGAGGGTACCACGGGGGAAGCACGGGTAGACCCGCTACCCGCCGCAGCGGACACACCAACCGGGCGGGCACCCGCGCCGTCTTGACCCGCCGTACCGGCCGGGGTGCCGCCACTACCATCCGCCACGCCGGCGACACCGTCTTGAGGTAGAGCCGCGCCGGCACCGGCGACAGAAGCCATCCGGGCCGCCGGAGGAGTAGCGGTAGAGGCCACCGCTGCACGCGGTTGTCCGCCACCCGACGGAGCCGTCGTGCCGCTACACACGGACGACAACCCGCCCGGCGCGCCTTCTGGGGCCACACGAACGGTCACCCGGTCGTCCTCGTCCTCCGACGAGCTCGCTAAGAAGCACTCGGCGGCGGTGGCAGAGACGGGAACGTCGTCCACCATCACATCTTCCTCCTCCTCAAGCAGGAGGTCGTCCTCGCCCCCGGGTACCTGGGGGTCCGACATGGAGAAACCGGGGTAGCAGGGGCGCCCCGTGCAGAAAAGCCGAGGCCGGCTCGACCCGGTACAAGGAACGCTCGCGCGGACGAGCCAGGGAAGCGCGGGCACCCGCGCTTATAACCACACAGCTCAGCACGAGCGATACGGCAGCGCGGGACGACCCGCGCCAGCCGACCTACGAGGGCGCTCCACCCAGGCACCTGGACCGGAGCCACGCCCCCCCCACACACGGGGTAAGCTAGGGGGGTCACCCACAACCGCCCCCACGCAACGCGGGCGGCCCCCGCCCCCCACTCAATCGTCCACACGAGAGGGGCCCCCCTACCACCAGACACCTGGTGGCGGATCCGCTTGCACCACCCCTCGGAAAGGGGGGTCGTGAACAGAAACCCGCATCGGGAACTTAACGGTCCAGAAAACGGATCGTGTGTGTACCACACAAAGGGGGGCACCCCCCTCAGACAACCTCGAAAAGGGGTGTCTGTCGCGACAGGGCGCAAAGCCCCACCCGACTGGTAAACGGTCACGCGACCCACTTACATTCGGTAACCCGAATGCAACTCGACCCGAGGACGGGCCGAATCTAAGGGGGGGACATGTAGCAATATGGTAGGCCGTATTGTGACCTTAATATTAGGGGGGCTACTTCTAATCCTTGGCTTTCAATTTGATAGTCCGTACTGGTCACGGTATCTATAAGTTACGTATGACCAGAGGGACTTGCATCTTGGGGTGGAAGGTAGTTAGTAGTGTCTCCGAGGGTTTATAACGAGGGGGCCGGCGGCGAATCCACCGCCGGCCAAGGCAAAACAACAAACCCCTCCCATTTGGGCTCCCATCTTGGTCCCGTGGCCTGCGCTCCAAGGACAGCAACCTTGGCCTCCCGGTGACGTTGGTGCCGATCCCCCTTGGTGAGTGTTCCCTGAGAGTGGACGTGCGACGGATTCCTATTGTGCTACAATTACCTTCATCCTGGGTGCGGCCCCAGATCTGACGCCACACACGGCTGTCATGGTGCCGGGAACCAGGTCCTCAAAGTGCACCTTCTTGAGGTGCTTGTATGAAGACGACTCATACAACAGCGTCTTGAAGGGGTAGTCTGAGTTGTCCTGCCCCTGCTCCGGCACTGCACCAAAGACCTCGACGGCAGGCATTCTCGCGACGACCGCAGCAGCCTGGGCAGGGGCGCACAGCGGCGGTGCTGCCCGCCACACGAGCCCTGTTGCCAGTAACACTCGGTTGGGCCTGGCCGGCGGGCCGTCATACAAGCGGCATCTCCTTCTGTTAAGCAGCATCGGACATGCAATGTGGCACACATGGAAAGAAAACACAAACAATGGTCGTCAGTATGAGGTGTCTGAGTGCGACAGAAGAACGATCGCAAAGCGAGGCTCGCGAGAAAGACAGGTGGACTGCTCGTACCCGATAGACTGGAGGCTCCACACGCTTCTCATGTTTTGGCACTGCGCGAGAGTCGACCGAACAGGACCAGCACCAGTAGGCTCCAAGCAATACTTGGTGTGCGTCGAAAAAGGATACACAGATGACGTTGCCGCTGGGACAACCTGCTGCAAAAAAACGGAAACAACATCCGGGCTCAAGACGCTGCCGTGGTACTCGTCCATGCCGGGGCACACCGATCCCGTGCCCACTAGGGCACCATCGACGTGAACAGACGCCGCAACAAGAGGAGCGGCAAGGTCCTCTGCCGCCTGAAGGGCGGCGGCTGGACTAGTTGCGGCGGCGCCACCAGCCGCACCACCAGGAGTATGCCCCGCACGAGCAAGGCCTTGTCCGCCGGCTGGTGTAGCAGCACCCAAGCGAGAGCCATCATGTTGGGTCGCCAGGACACCGTCCCCACGCACTGCACCCGAGCCGCCACTGGCCCGTTGTGCAGCCACACCTGCAAGACTCGTTCGCGGGCCGCCCTCGTCAGCGTCAGGAGCAGTAGACCCACCTTCACCAGCAGTAGCGCCGCCACCCGCATTCCCAGCACCGGCATCGCCCTTCCTACCCCCAGCAGGCACTACGCCACCACCACGGCGAGCAGCTGCGTTGTCACCTCCACTGTCGGTGGCCGCGCGGCCAGCCCCACTCCAGGCAGCCGCGTCGCCACCCTCACCCCTAGCAGCCGCGGCGCCACCCCCACTCCCTGCGGCCGCGTCGCCACCCCCGCTCCCAGCAGCCGTTCCGTTACTGCCCGCATCGGCAGTCCCGGCGCCACTCCCACTGGAAGCAGCAGCTCCGCGACCCTGGAGGGTGTCCTGGGTTGCATCATCTGCGTCTGTATCCGGCGCCCCGCTGTCGTCCGTGTCCCCATCAGACAGAGCCCGTTTCGCCTTTCGCTTCTTACGCTTCCCGCCGACAGCCTTCGTCCCGGTGTTGGTCGGGCTTTGTACACTCTTTCTCGCCGCCGCCGACTCGTCCGCGAGCGCCCCGCCCTTGTAGTGTCTCAGGATGGCCATAAATGCAGGGTCCCTCAGGTGGATCATGAGCAAGAAGATACTCAAGATGGGAATGACCCGGACGCTAGCGGAGTTGCAAAAGCGCGGGTCCTTCACCTCATACTTCTTCTTGCCCTTCCACCAGATGATCGTGGCGCCACGGGCTACCTCCGGAGTGCACTTTTCAAACGTGTACTGCACTCGCGTGCGCTTGATCACGTTGAACCTGTACAGCGCTACGAGCTCCACCAGGCGCTCCTTATTGTCGCCACCTCTCTCCTTCCTTTGCACCGCGAGGGCGTCCGTAACATCCTTGACCACTCTGTCTGTGATGTGATACGGGGCGCGGTCGTCCGCGACGGGCTCTGTTAAGCGCCCGGTTGCCTCCGAAGTGATCTGTACACGCTCTGGGAGCTTAGTCAGCCATGGGATGAGTGCGGGAAGTCCGACCGCCGGCGAGGAAGACCGACGAGGGGCGGATGGTGGGAGAGCGGACCTATCCGCACGATTCGAGCCGCCATCTGCGCGGCGACGATCTCCTTGTGGTTGTGCCATTGGCTCGCTAGCGGAAGCAGAAGGAACAGGTGTTGAACCATCAGCCGGTTGGGAGGGCGGGCGCGAGACCGGGGCAGGCGACGGTTCAGGGCGGGAAGTAATGGAAGCATCCATGGTAGAAGGGGAAGGATGCCGACGTGCACCACTCAAACAGCCAGACTCCGGTGGCGGCGACGCAGCACGACGCATGGGCGCAACCTCGTCGAGATGCATGTCCACGTCCCCCACGTTCACAACGTCCAAAGACGCGGCTAGATCAGTCGACGAGGCCACAAGCTGCAGGGCCTGTACCACGCCGTCCACACTGCTTGAGAGCGCGTCCATGGCCGCCGGAGATGTGCACGAGGTGACGCCTGTCCCGTGCAGCACGTAGCCGCCAATGCCCTCACGCGGACCGCAGAGCACACCAATCACCATGCGCTTGCCTAGCACTTGCTCCATCTTGGCCGCCGCAAACTGCACCACGTCAGCGAGCATGGTAGCACTGTGTTGCGAGGAAAAGCCGAAGGAGGCGAGCACGGAGCCGCAGTCACCGCATGGCTCCATCGCTGGCACCGGTGATGTTGGGGGGCGTAGAGAACTAGACCAACGCCGCCAGGGACAACGCCGGTAGAGCTAAGGGATGAGGTGGGAGCGGCTCAAGCACCGTGCCCAGCCCGATGCGGACTAGGCAAGAGGCGCAACAGCCAGAGCGCCGCGAGAAGGGCGGTGCAGGGGGGTGCTCAGACAGCGCGAGGGGGCAGAACGGGTCCACTGCCGCAGAGCGGGACGCGCCTGGGGGGACAAGGCGCGGCAACGGTGCTGGATGCAGCCCCTCCGCCGCCAGATCCTACGACGCAGCTAGGTCAGGGACGCGGCAGCAGTGAGCTCCTCCACCACGGTCTTGATAGGGCCAGCACGGCGAAGAAGACGGCCTCAGGACGGCAGACAAAGAGGAGGAAGATGGAAACTGCGGGATCAGCCACCTGGTCGACCGCCACTGACGGGGCGGGGCCAGTGAAGGTTGGAGCCAGCCGAGCAGCAGCGCCCTGCTTCACGGCGACGGACCGTGCCCACGCAGGGATGTTCCGCGACGGGGCGTCACCGCGCCAGCAGCCAGCTCCAGCGCCGTCCAGCAGGACCGGCCAGCACTGGCCAAGATCCTGCTCCACCACCGCGGACCAGGAAGCGCCACTGCAGTGGGAGCGCAGCCGGGGGTCACCAGACCGGTCGACCAGCATGCACAGCGCGGCACGGAAGGGACGGGGGGTAGGTAAGGGGAGCCTAGCGCGGACAGAACCGCATGCGTGCGTGGGTCGAAGGGGGTGCAGGGGGGCCTTGGGAGGCAAGCTCAGTCGTGGCGCACATGGAATAGCAGGAGCTGAGAGGGACATGCCGAGGGGCAGCAGCCGGCTCGCCACCAGCGGACAAGCGTGAGCAGGACCGCGTCTACGTTTGGGACGTCGCGTATCACCGGCAGCGGGAGAGGACGGTCTGTAGGTGCCATGCGACGCACCAAGCGTTGCAGCTCTCGCAGTGGGGCGAATGCACTGACACGCGCCTCCGTCGATCCCCACCTGTCTACACGACGTGGTTTACACAGAGGTCGAGAGAGGCCCGCCCGCCGCACACCATAGAATATGTATGCACGGCGTAGCAAGATTCCGACAGAGCACACCCCCCGCGACAATCGACCAGCAACCGCCATGGTCGCAGCGCGCGACCCCGCGCGAGTCGTCCGACCCACTGAGCAAGCAGCGCAGGAGCAGCCATCAGGGCCTCTGTCGCCCCATCAATTGTCCGCCAGCACCTGGCATCAGAACCACACGCGCAACCCGCGCGCCCCCCCCTCTCTCGCATCACACTCATTTACTGTACGTCGACAGGCAGAGCGGCCGCGACATGCGACCCCAGCGCCCGGTACACCACATACGCATACTGTCCAGTGTGTCGTCCCCGACGTGGCGACGCATGTGGGGGGCGGGCAGCCGGAGCGGCGTTCTCGGCGGGCGTGTCCGCGGTGTAGGGGCGGTGGGGGCGGTGCGAGGAGGGGGGAGCTGGCGTCCTCCCTGGCCGTTCGAGGGGGCGCGCGGGCTGGGGAATGTGGCGTCGCGGCCAGTGCGGCGGTGCGGCGTCGTGCCGTGACGCGAGGGGCCGGCCTCACGGCCGGGGTGGTGCGCGGGGTGCTAGCTAGCGGCGCGGCGGCTCGCGCGCCGGGCGCACGGGCTCGGGGAGCATCCATCGCAGAAGGCCCGCCAGTGGCTCCGTGCAGGCGCGCCGCCCCCAGCCTCGGCCCCGCCGCCCCCTCCCCCGGCCGCGCAGCCCCTTCCATGCCCTGCCACGCCGCCCCCGGCCGCACCGCCCCACCCCCCGGCCGAGCTGCCACCCCCCCCGGGCGAGCCGCCCCCCGCGCCGGCCGAGCCGCCCCCGCAGCCGGCCGCAGCGCCCCCGGCCGCTGGCCGCGACGCCGCCGGCCGCGTCGCCCCCCCCCCCAACCGCGCCGCACCCCCCCCCTGACCACGCCGCCCCCGCTCGCGGCGTCCCCGCCTGAGGCGCCCCCGCCTCGCCCCCCCCCGACCGCTGCGCCCTCGGACGCGGCGCACCCCCCCACCGGCGGCGGCGCGGCCCTTCCCGCCGGCGGGCTGACCCCGCCCCGGCCACGCCTCCCCAGCCCGCGCCGCCGCCCCGCGCGCAGCCCCCCGCCCAGCCCGGCCACCCGCCCCCCCGGCCGCGCCGCCACCCCCTGCCACGCCGCCCCCGCGCCGGCCGCGCCGCCCAAGGCCGCGCGGACCCTGCCCGCGCCGCCCGACGCCGCGCCACCGCTGGCCGAGCCGCCCCCCCCCCCCGCTGCGTCGCCGCCCGCCCGCCGGCCGCGCCCCCCGCGCCCTGGCACCGCCGCGCACGGCCGAGCCGCCCCCGGCCGCGCCGCCCCCCCCCCCAGCCACGCCGCCCAAGACCCCGGAAGCGCCGCCCCCCCCCCCAGCCACGCCGCCCCCGCCACCTGCCGCGCAGCGTCCGCCCCGGCCGCGCCGCTCTCAGCCGCCCGCCGCGCCGCCCCCCCCCCCCGGCCATGCTGCCCGCCCGCTGGCTAGCCCCCTCCCGGCCGCGCCGCCCCCGCCCCGGCCGCGCCGCCCTCAGTATCGCCACCTTCAGCCGCGTCGCTTTTCTCTACGGCCGTGCCGCTCGCCTCCCTGGACGCGGTGCCCCCCCCGCAGGCCGTGCCGTGCCCCCCCCCGCCCACGCCGCCTCCACCCGTGGCGCTCGCACCCGAGGTGCCCCCGCCTGCACGGCCGGCGGGACGAGCGCCGCAGCCAGGGGCAGCGATACCGAGGGCGGCGCGGCCGGGGGGGCCGCGGGGGCGGCGCGGCCGGGGCGGGGGCGGCGTGGGTGGGGGGGGGGGGGCGACCGGGGGGGCGGCACGGCCGGGGGGGGGGGTGCCGCGGCGGGCGGTCGGGGGGGGGGGCGCCGCGGCGGGCGGCCGGGGGCGCCGCGGCCGGGGCGGGGGCGCCGTGGCCGGTCGCGGGGGCGCCGCGGCCGGTGGCGGGGGCGCCGCGGCAGGGCGGGCGGCACGGCTGGCGGGGCGCGGGCCGCAGCGGCCAGGGCGGGGGCGGCGCGGCCGGGGCAGGGGCGGCGTCGCTGGGGGGGGGGGCGTCGACCGGGTGGGCGGCACGGCCGGGGGGGGGGGCGCCGCAGCAGGCACTCGGGGGGTGGGGCGCCGCAGAGGGCGGCCGGGGGCGCCGCGGCCGGGGCGGGGGCGGCGCGGCCTGTGGGGGGGGCGGCGTGGCTGGGGGAGGCGCCGGCGACCGGGCGGGCGGCACGGCCCGGGGGGGGGGCGCCGCGGCGGGCAGCCGGGGGCGGCGCGGCCGGGGCGGGGGCGGCGTGGCTGGGGGGGGGGCGGCGACCGGGCGGGCGAATCGGCCAGGGGGGGGGGCGCCGACCAGGCGGGCAGCACGGCCGGGGGGGGGGGCGCTGCGTCGGGCGGCGGGGTCGGCGCGGACGGGGCGGGAGCGCCGCGGCCGGGGCGGGGGCGGCGTGGCTGCGGGGAGGGCACGCGCCCCCCATGCAGCAGCGGGATCACGGGGGTCGGCATGCGCAGACCGCTGAGCCGCCGGTCTCGACGCACAGGTCAGGACCGAGGGACGGTCGGCACGTGCAGCACCGGTCTCTCGGTGGGACAGCGTGGCAGCGGGGCGGCCGGAGGCGGCACGCCGCGTCGACGCGTGAATGACAAACAGGCTTCGGAGCTATGACCGAGAAGCTCACGAACGTGCAGTGGTCGAGGGAAGCTCTGGGAATACGGTCGTGGATTCGGCATGAGGACAGTCCAAGAACTTGAAGTCCAGGGGCTGGAGGAGTGCTTGGGGCGCATTTAGAGTACTCGAAACGGCTCAGTTTGGGCCACCCACGCTTGCGTGCACGTGGGGGGGGTTGACTGGATCCAGTCAACCCTGGGGTCTCCTCAGTCAAGGCTGGTGTTTTCCGTATTGCGCCAGTCGCCCCCCGCATCACGCCGAGAGCCCCCCCCCCCCCCCCCCCCCAAACGTGGCCACCGCTGCCGTCCGCCGTCGTCGCCGGCTCAGCCGCCAAAGACACCGCCGCCGCCACCGCCGCCTGTCCCCACTGCGGCGGCGGCGACCACCGTTGCCACGGCACCCGCGTCGATGCCAGCCCCCGCCTCTTCCGGGCCGCCCGCGCTCGCGGCAGCGCGTGCGTGGTGGCAGGGGCACTGGCGGCTGCGCGGGCCATCAGGTTCCCAACCGCCGTCACCACCGCGGAGGGGGGCGAGTCACCGCCGATGCAGCCGCAGCCATCCCCCCCTGGATGTTTTTACCCGTCTGCGAGCGCCGCCGCCGCCCCGCCGGCCGCGCTGTGGCCTCCGCCTCCTGCTGGCTGGGGACGCCGGCGCTCCCGCCCCGACCCCAGCCGCACCCTGTCGCGCGGGCCGCTCGACAGCGGCGGGGGTGGCAAACGGCCTCCGCCGCGCACGTGCGACTGACGGGACGGTGGGAACGCCGCAGACGCTTTGTCAGCCTTCTGCCCCTCCTTCCGTTTGGTCTAGTCGTTCGCAGAGGGGCGGGGTAGGTGGCGCGACTGCCGCAACCCTCTCCGCCACACCCCACTCCCCCGGTCCCCTCAAAGCCTCTCTGACTTATTCAATGGTGGAGGTGAAGGACCTTTCCCACCTCCCTGTACATTCATTCTCTTCTCCCACGCCGTTTTTCCCCGCTCGCACGAGAGAGCTGCGCGAGGACGCCTCGCCACACCCCCGCGCTCAAACCCCATACAGTTCAAGATGGTGCCATCTGCTCATCCCTCTCTGCGGTCCCTCTCCATTATCCTGCGTCCCTATCGAAGCGCGTCTCCGGGAGGTCCGACGACCGCCGTCATGCGAGAGGATGCCGATCTCTCCTGGCTGTCCTGCCTGCAGCTCTCCCCCCCCCCCCTTCGCCGCTGTGCCTGTACGCGGTTCGGTGTCCATCCCAATGCGTCGGCGGCCAAGTCCCCCGCCTCTTGCCACCCGTCGGTGGGCCTCGACAAGGCGCCGCCGCGGTCGCGGCTGACCACCGATGAGATGGAAGCGGTCATGGTACGTTGGGGGCAGTGAGAGAGAGGAGGGGTGGGGGGGGGGGGGCAGGGGGGCAGAGGACGGGGGGGGGATGATTGATTGTCTGGTTGGTGAGCCCCGCCGCGGCAGGGTGTGGGAAGCGAAGAGTGCTAACGCGGGGTGGTGTGGGTCTGCTCTGCCTGCATTGATTGGGTGCGTGGCGCTGGGTGACGGGGGGGTGGCGTGGACAGGGCGGGGGTGGCTTGTAGCGGGCGCATTGGCCCCTGAGGGGGGGGGGGGGGGGGGAGGGGGACCGCGGGGGGGTGGACGTCGCAGGGGTGGGGGCTACGGGCCTCGGGTCGGCTCCGAGAGAAAGAAACACACCGCCAGACCGCCAGGGTCCTCTACGGTGGCCCGCGGAAGCCCACTGCCCAAGCTACGCTGCCTTATCACCATCTTTGACATTCCCCGGTCACCTCCAACCCTACCCCCGCCTCTCCTGCTCCACCCGCACCCCATCGTCGCCTGCCAGTGGTGCCATCACACGCCGCCCACGGCCCTGCCTCGACCGCCCACGTGGCTGGCGGTGTGGTGGTGGTGGTGATGGCGGCGGCCGGTCGCTCCATCACACTGCCCACGGCCCCGCCTCTACCACCCATGCGGTTGGCGGTGGTGGGGGTGGCGGCGGCGGCGGCGGCGCCTTGGCCGGCCGCCCGCGCCGCCGGCGGGGCACCGCCGCGTCCGCAGGGGTGAGGGCGGTTGTGGGTGTGGGGACAGGGTGGTGGCCAGGGGCGGCCGCCCCCGCCCAGTGGCGGCGGCGGCTGCAGCGGTCGGCAGTGGGTGGCGTGGACGGGCAGCGACGGCGGCGGCGGGGGTGCGGTCGAGGTGGAAGTGACTGGCGACACTGGTGGCAAGGGGGGGGGGTGGGGTGGGGGTTGGGGTGGGGGTTGGGGTGGGGGTTGGGGTGGGGTTGCGAGGGGGACGCGGCAAGCGGCAGCGGCGCGGCGGCGGCGCGCTCCACCCCCCGTGGCCGCTGGTGGCTCTGCGCGCCACGGTAGCAGTAGCGCGCGCCGCGGGCCCGCCGCGGTCGGCGCGCGGGGGCGCACGCGCCCGCGGCCGTCGCCCACTGCCTTGCAATCCTCCGCTTCCTTTGGGGGGGGGGGAGGGGCGCCGGCGGCTCCCACGTCCCTACACGTATAACGACCTGCCTTGCCAGTTGCAACGCGACGCTCTCTCCGCCGCATGCGCGTGGGCGGCGGTAGCCTACGCCCCCATAGACCGAGCTGGTGCGCCTCGCGGCCACACCCAAACCACGAGACTGAAGCGCGGCCCACGGGGATCGACGGGCTGCGCTGGGTGGGGTGGGGGGGGGGGGGGGGGCAGGGGTAGAGGTCAGCGGCCCCCCCCCCCCTCCCCTTCCCGGGGGATCCCCCCGGGGGGGTCGGGCAGGCGGGGCGGTGGGGGAACGCGGACCTCGCCCCCGGCCGCGCCAGACACGCCCCCGCCGCGTCCTCCTCCCCACCCCCGCCGTGGGGGGGCACCCCCACGCGTCGACAGCGGCACGCCCGGTGGTGGCCGCGGGGCGGCCTCACGGGGCAGCCGCCGCTGGCCGCCGCCCGCCGTGGGCGCCGCCCACCACCGTGTGGGGCGGGCGCGTGCGTCGGACGGGGGGGGGGGGGGGGGGGGGTGAGCGACGGCAGGGGCGTGCGTGGCCGGCCGTCGGGGGTGCCGCCGCCGTCCGCACAGCGACGGGTCGGGAGGAGCTTGTCGACTGGCGGCGGCGGCGGCAACGCCCCGTCCGCGGCACGTGGCTCGCCCCGTCGGCAGCACGCGCCGGCAGCCGTGGTTGCAGCACCTTCCCCTCCCGCCCCGCCTTGCTGCCACCGCTCTAGACAACGAGGGCGCCACTGCGTCGGCGGCCCGCGCCGCGTCGGTGGCGTCTGTCCCTGGCTCCGCCGTCCCCATTCTTGTCGCTGCCGCTGCTATTGCCGTGGCACTGTGCCGACCGTCGTGACTACCCCCCGCCGCTCTGCCACAGCGTTGGCGGCTGAGCAGGTACGTCGCGGCGCCCTCCCCGCGCCCCTTCCCCTATTCCTCCCCTCCCTCTCCCCTCTCTGCCGCATCATCATGGTCGCCCGGTGGGAGCCCCCTCGCGGGGGTGGCCCGCCCTCCCCCACCACCGTCGCCGCAGCACTGGTCGGTGCCGTCGTGGCCGCGGCGGCGGCGGCGGCGGCAGCAGCGACCGGCCCGACTGGTCGGGGGTGGATGGCCTTCCCGGACGGCCTGTTCCCTCGCTACGGGAGGCTCCCGCAGGTGGCCGCCCTCCACTGCGTCTTGGACGGCCTCCACGCGGGGGGCACCGATGGTGGGCGGGGCGGGTTCACCCTCAACGGCCGCTTTTACCCCGCCGCCGACGGGGTGTGCGCGGCGCCCCTCGCTGACCTGACGCGGCTTGTCGACGGCTCCCCCCCCGCGGCGGCCGAGTCGGTTCGAGGCCGCCACGTGCTGCGGATGGCCCGCGACTTTGTGCCGGGTGCGGACCCTCAAAACGCGTTTACCCGCTACCGCCCGCTCGCGCTGTCCACCTCAGACGGCCGCGGCGGCGGCAACGCGGGCGGCAGCGGCCCGCGGCTGGCGTTTGAAGAGGATGTGGTCTCTCTGTTGACGCTTCAGCGCAACACGGACAAAGGGGAGGTGGAGCGGTCGTCGGCGGCTTTTGAGGCGCTCAGCGTCACCCGCACTACCCGCGGCGTATGTCGCAACCAGCAATGCAACGACCTGACTGCTGTGGATACAACCGGCGACGGCGCGTGTCGCAACTTCAACTGTGCCAACCAATTCAACCCGCTGGCGGCCAACGCTCGGGCGGACCTGCCGAGCGCGAGGGCGCGGGCGCGAGCGGTGGCTGAGGCGGCGTCGCCTTCCTTGGACGGCAGCCCCTCTGTTGGCGACGCGGGATCTGTGTCGGTCGTGACCTACACGGGAGAGGACGGGGAGACCCGCTTTGTGTCCATTCTGCAGGCGCCGTTGCTGTCTCTTGGGCGTGCCGTCTTAGCCGAGAGCACCTGGCTTAACGACGCAAAATGGGCTTTGGCTGCCGACGTGGCGGTGGAGAACCTGCACCGTCATGTGATGCCAGACGGTGTGGAACCGGCGATGCAGGCGGGGGTATGGAACCTGGGCGGCCGCCTGGACGGCCACGGCGACGCGGTGGCGTCGGTGGAGGCGACGGCGTTGCCGACGGTGGCGTCTTCGTGGCCCCAGATGCTTGCCTATGTATTTTGCGCCGGTGGTGGCCGCGCCTTTACGTTTGACAGCGGCCTGTGCGACGGCCTCTTCCAGCGGGCCGTCGAAGACCAGACGGCAACGCTCAACGGCGAAGAGGTGCAAACGTCTGCTGACGCGCTGTCGCCCACCACAGCCGGTGTATTTTGGACGGTCCGCCCCCGCGGGCGTGACTCGGACGCGGGCGACGACGCCGCCCCCCCCTCGGCACCCCTCCGCCGCTGTCCGGGGAACCTCAAGATGGCGGCCGACCAGCCGCTGCCGTCGTGGCTGGCCGGCACCACCAGCCGGGAGATCAACGCCGGGTCGGCGGCGGAGCGGGAGCTGGCTGCGAACATCTCCAGGTGCGGCTTCCCGCTGCTCGAGGCGGCGCCCGTCGACGAGTACGGGGCGCTGAGGGCGACGGAAAAGTCAACGCGGCTGGCGGACCTGCAACGTCTGTCCATTGGGTACGACCAGGGCGTGTTTGCGGTGCCGCCCCCTGCGGACCCCGCGTCGCTCGCCGACGTGGTCATTGCGGTGGTGCTGGTGCTCCCCGAAGCCGCCGCCGCGATCGTCATGTACCTTTCGACGAGCTGCTGGCGGCGGCGGGAGGTCTTTTCGCTCGCCGTGGTGCTTATCACGGGGCTGGTCGCGCTGCTGGGCATTGTCCTCCTCGCACTGTCCGAGGTGCGCGGCGAGCGGTGGCGTGCCGCCTCCCTCCGCAGCAGCCTCCACGTGTATCTCAGTTCCACCGCGGGGGACTGCGTGGGGCGGGCGGGGCCCAGCGCATGCCTGTCACCGGGCCTCCGCGGGTCGGCGCTCCTCCTCTCTGAGACGCTCATCATTGTCGCGCGCAACGGGTACCACCCGGGCGCCCTCACTGCCATTGCGGGGACCGTGGGGGGAGTGTACGTGGCGGGCACCCTCTGGGCGGTCATTGCCGTTGGCCGTCGCTTTGAGCGCCGCCGCTCGCGCGACGCGGCCGCCGCCGCGGGCGCGGCGGACGCCGTCAAGGGGGGGGACGACCTCAACGGCGGCGGCGGCGCCCGCCCCGTCGGGGGCGCGGGGGGGGGCGCCTGCTGTGGCCTGCGCCCCAGGGGGCGGCGCCCCGCCGACGGGGGCGGCGGGTTCGAGTGGGCGGCGCCCCCGCCGGGGGGGGACATTGTCGACTGAGCGGTGAGGTGGTGCAGGGGGGGGGGGGGGGGGAAGGGGGGAGGCTCTGTTGGCGGTGGCTCTCCCCACCCCCACCCCGCCACACTCGAGCGTGCGCTCAGAATTGGGGGGGGGGAGGGATGGCGGGCGAGTCTCGGCTGGCAGCGGCGGCGGCGGTGGCAGCGGCTCCTGTAGGGCACATGGCGCGCAGCGTCGGTGGCGGCCGGACACTGGCGGGAGGGGGGGAACAGGGCGCGGCGTGAGCGGCCTGAAACGGTCTGGGGGGGGGGGGGGGATGAGCAGACAGGGGCACAATCAGAAATATAGGACAAGCTGCCGGCCGTGCCGGGCGCCCGCAGACGGTAGCAGCCTTCCGCCTATCCAACCATGCGCACTGCAGGTGGTCCGATTGCCGCCCCGAGGGGCCCCAGGTCTCGCTCGAAAAGACGAGTAAGCGAGAAGGGGGCAGCTACATAGGAAAGTAAACGCAATGGAGTGTAAAAACAAATCGACGAGCGACGCAGAAGGACAGCGGAAAAGGCAAGACACGCCTTCCTCCCAACGCTGCGGGGTGAAGTTGGCCACCTTCGCCCACCAAGCAACAATGCCACGCGACTACCCGGCTCCCAAGATCCTCGCCGCAGCCGCAGCAGAGAGGGTGTGGGAGCCCCCGTTGCAGCGCCACCCCTGCCCCTCGCGGTGCCACGCAAAGCCCGCCGGGCAGGGCCCCATGGTCCGCAGCTTGGCCTGCCGCGCGGCCTCTGCGGCCTCCTCCCGCTGGCGCTCCTCCTCGGCGAGGCGGGCCAGCTCGGCAAGCCGCTCCTCCTCTTGGTGCACCGCCGCGGCAGCGGCGGCGCGCACGCTCCCCACCTGCGGCCGCAGCACCCGGTCAGTGCGACTCTCGTCCGGGCAGACCGTCTCTTGACGCACAAACGCGAGGACTGCGGGGGGAAAGGGGGCGCCACCGTCGACGGCGGTCAGCAGAGCAACGAGGGCCTGGCGGGCGGCGTGGGAGGCGTCATAGCCGAGCGCCACGCACGCGCGCTGCAGCGCGGCGCACAGGTCTTCATCCGTGGCCGACGAAGGCGGCTCCCCGTCCTCCTCCGCCTCTTGGTCGGCACCTTCTTCGACGGTGGTCACCACTGGAGGGGGAGGCGCCTGTTGAGGGCGAGGCCCTGCCGATGCCACCACGGGACGCGGCGCGTCGGCGTGCGGGAGGCGCGAGCGCGAAGGGTGAGCCACCGCGGCGGACGACGACTTGGTCTCCAAGAAGTCCGCCAGGGAGACGCGCAGCGTCTCGGCGCTGATGGCCACTGTCGAGCTATCCTCAGCGGACCCGACGTCGCCCCTCCGGGCAACTGCGCGTCGAATGCGCTTGGCCCAGGTGTCCACGTCCCGTCCACTCGACCAGTCGGGCGCGGCTATCAGCTGGTCCACCATTGCCGGTAGGGCTTCCCGGGCGTCGTCGGAGAGCACAAAGCCCTTGGAACGCAACTTGAGTTGCAGACACACCGACGTGCGGTCCGCGTCAAAAGGTGGAAAGTGCAGCTTTTGCGTGACGCGGCTGCGAAGGCCCGGGTTCACCCCGGCCAGCATGTCTTCCATAAGATCAGCATAGCCGGCGAGGACCAGCACCATCTTGTTATGGAACTGGTCCTCAGTAAGCATCTGGACAATTTCGTCGACAACTTCCGTCATGTAGCCATGGCCGGTGCGCTCCAAAAAGCGGTATGCCTCGTCAATGAAGAGCACCCCGCCAACGGCGCGCTCAAAGATCTGTCGCGCCTTGGCCGCCGCCTGCCCGATAAAGCCCGTGGAAAAGTCACTGGCAGACACAAGCTCCACATTTGAGGTGGGCAGGATGCCAAGCGCCTCAAACAGCTCACCCATCCGCTTGGCGACAGTCGTCTTCCCCGTCCCAGGCGGACCGACAAACGTAAACGTGAGCTCCACGTCCTCCAAAGGCTCCCGGCCCATCCGCTTGGCCTGCTCAATAGCGCTCTGGGTATCACGCAGCCAACCCACAACGCCGTCGTCGACACCAACCAGGTCAGCAAAGATGCTGGCAGGGTCACGGCGGCGAGCCAGCGTGTCAGCGTCGTCCTCTGGAAGGAAATCCGACGCCATAAGAGTGGTGGTCGCCGCACGCTCAGCGGCTGATGCCCCCGCCATGCGGCGCTCAAAGCGAGTTGCGGCGGCGGACAGAAGGTTTGCCACAGCCCCCCCGTTCCCTACGCCCACCGGCGCAAACGTGCAAACAGAAAAGCAGAGGAAAAGCAGGCGTCAACCGCGCAAGAAGTAAAGCGAAAACGACAGTTAGGGCGTGGACGCAGGTAAACGTAGCAAACAAAGCGGAAGATGGTGGTGCCATTCCCCGACGTGCGCACCAGCACGCACGAGCCTCAGGGGGCACGCCGTCAGCACGAGGCAATGCGGTGGAGGTCGACGAGGAGGGCAGGCGGCGCGGAGCTCGTACCAAAGTTGGGCTTCAGCCGCTGACGCGCCAGCGCCTGTACGGCAACCCGGGCATGCTCAAATGGGACAGTCCACCCCTGCTTGGCCGCCTTGTCCTGCAGCACCAGAAAGAGCTCTTCGTCGGAGAAATCCGGAAACACAAAGGCGTTCTCCACTTGGAAGCGCCGCTGCAAGCCTGGGTTGGCCTCGCGCAAAAAGTCCCGCATCTGCTGCTCATAGCCGAGGAGCAAAACGCATGTATTTGCCCCAGGGACGCCTTGTACCTCGGCCACAATAGTGTCGATAACGGCGGCGCGATAAGGATCGCGAAGGCGCCCGGCACCAGCGGCACCGCCACTTTGCAGACCATACGCCTCGTCAATGACCAGCACACAGCCGGTGGCAGACGCCAGGATGCGCTTAGTGTTGGCCTCAGATGCGCCCAGGACGCTCCCTACAAAATCAGCCGGGGTCTTCAGCAGCACGTCCCCTTTGGTAAGAAGGCCCAGCTCGGCAAGGATCCGGCCATAGATGGAGGCCACTGTGGTCTTGCCTGTGCCAGGCCCGCCGAGGAACAGCCTGTTGAGACACACGTCTTTCACGGGCTGCTCAAGCTCCTCACGTTCAGCGTTTGATTCCACAAGCCTGAGGAGCTCCTCCACGCTCTCCTTGACCTGCTTCAAGCCGCGCAGGGCGTAGAGGTCACGCAGCGGCTCACTGCGGGACATGTCCAGAGATCGGGGCCCGAGGACGTCATCCCGTTCAAGCTCGTACAGATTGGGCGCTCCGCCGGCCGCCCGCTCAGCCAGGATGCGCTTCGCCTGTCTGTCGCGCGCATTCTCCAACCAGTTGCGCACCGCCCGGGCGTTGCCAAAACCCCGCACGCCCCGCTGGCGGCCAAGTCGCCGTGCCACAATCCGCGCGTACTTATTGTCCACGGTGAAGGGTGGTTCGAGGGACGCCAGCTGCTGGGTAATGATGGCCACCAGCTCGTCCTCAGAGAAGTCTTCAAAGTTCCAGACCAGGCGAAAACGGGAAGGCAGCCCCTCGTTGTGGTCCAGAAGCACTTCCATTCGGTCTTTGTAGCCCGCAAACACCACCACCAGCGAGCCACGGCGGTCCTCCATCTCGGTCAGCAGCACGTCGAGGACCTGGCTGCCCACCGTGTTCTTCTTCGGATCCAGCTGGTAGGCCTCGTCTACAAACAGCAGACCACCGCCAGATGTCTTCTTCAGGGCGTCTTGGAGGACGTTCGCTCCGCCGGACACCAGCTTGGCACCGCTCGTCTCGACAAAGCAGCTGCCCTTTGGCAGTACGCTCAACTCCTCCAGAAGCTCGCCATACAGGCGGCTGCACACTGTCTTGCCCGTGCCTGTGCTCACATGAGACACCATCCATCATTCAGGTAGGAGCAGCGGGGGTATCAGAGTCAGTGCCAAGCATACCACCATGTGCAAAGAATGGGCCCTGTACATACTCCGCACAAAGCTGGGCGCGCACGCACGTCCCCCTCGTCGGCGACACAAGAATAAAAGAGAGGAAACGAGAGCGTACCTGGATTGCCCGTGAAGAGCGCGTTGTACTGCACCTTATCTCCTGTGCCGCGCTCCCTGTCCAGTCGTACATGGTCCTGCAGGTCCAAAAACTTATCCTTCAGCGCCGACAGGCCCGTCAGCTGAAGGAGTTTGCCAATGGCCTTGCTGCCCCCGGCGCGGCGGCGGCGCTCCCGCTCCCGCTCCTCCGCTGAGGGGGCGGTGGCTGGCATAGAGGCGGGGTTGACCAGCGGCGCCAGCAGGAGGGGTGCCAGACCGCGCAAGCAGTCGGCGGCCAGCGAGGCAAGCGGCGGGTAGAGGGGCGTCCGCGGGTGCGCGCTGCACACCAGAGCCGCCGCAAAGGCAGCCCACAGAACCGGAGTGTCGCCGCTGGCCCGCCCCCGCCCGGCCAGCGCCAGGCCACGGAGGAGATAGGCGGCGGGCGCGATCTTTGCCGGAGCAACCGCCATGTCCTCAATTGCCAGCTCCCCGGCAGCTGCCGCGCCGGTCACTTGGGTCTGGCAAACGGCGGCCAAAAGGGCAGCCCCCTCCGCTGCACCGCCACTGGGACTGACGAACAGGTCGTGGGCGGCCAGCCACTCGCCCTTCGCCATCAGCTGCAAGCCGCGGGACAGGCTGCCGGCGACCACCTTGCCGTCGTCAGATGAGGGGTCGTGTAAATACACTGCCAGCAGCTCCACCTCCACCGCGCCAGCACCCAGCAGGTCGCCCAAACAAGACCGCACCGCGTCGGAGTCGCGGAGAAACGTGCGCAAAAAATGGGATACGTCCCCATCGCTGGCGCCCTCCAGCACCCCCAGTAGTGCCCGACAAAATGACAGGGCGGTAGCGGGGGGCACCGCCACTGGCCTGGCCTCCGACTGAGTGGCTGCAGCGGCAGCGACAGCCGCCTTCTGCTCCACCCTCCCAACTTTGATGGTCAGGGCCGCCAACTTATCCCGGGTGGACTGCTCTAGGCGGCTAAGCTCTGCCTCAGACTTTCCCTTTTTCGCATTGAGCGCAGCCAGCTGGGCCCGCGCGCGGGTCAGGTCCGCCGCCGCCTTTGACTTGGCCTCCCGCTCTTCCGCCTGCAGCTCGTTCTCTGCCCTCTGCTGCGCGCCTGTAACAGCCGCCTCAGTGGTGATGGCCGACAGGCTCTGCCGCAGCTCTAGCTCCCGCCTGCGCCGCTCGGTGGCTAGCTCCGCATCGGCCGCTGCGAGGGTGGCAGCGGTCAGCGCCTCAGCGGCCTGGATCTCTCCCTGCAGCTCTGCGGCAGCCGCCCTCTCAGCGGCAGTGCGGACCGCCAGGGCGGCCAGCTCCCGATCGCTCTTCGCCTGCAGCGCCGCTACCCGGTCCTTGGCAGTCTGGCGGATGCGATTGAGCTCCTCGCACGTCCCGCACTTGGGTGGGCGGTTATGTGAACAGCGCTTGGATATGGGGTGCCCGTCGGAGCAATGAGCCCGCACCTCCTCCCGGCACAGCACTCGATCGTGGGTGGCATCCAGCCCCGGGTGGCACCGCCGGGGGCAGCGGTGACCACAAGGCAGAACAGTCAGGCACGGTTGGTCGCAGCCGCCGTCTGGCACTGCGCGCTGAAAAGCGGCAATGGTGGTGAGGGGCTCCGCGGGCCGGGTGCCGTGCGTCTGGCACTGAGCCGGAAAGGCAGTGTGCACGCAGCCGGCGGCGGTCAGCTGGTCCAGCACACCTCCCCACTGGCGCTCCCCAGCGGGGGAGCCCGTGAGTGTCGCCGGGTCACCTACCAGGATGAGGCCGTTGCGGGCCCGGGAGAGGAGCACATTGACGCGCTCGGGCTCACGGAGGAATCCAATGGTCCGCCGCGGGTTGCTCCGCACGAGGGAGGCCACCACCACATTCGCCTCCTCCCCCTGAAAGTTGTCAATGGTGGCCACCCGGACACCGCGGTGGGACGTGTCACCTGACGTCACGGCCAGCCCACTCCGCACTGACTGGTCAACGTCCCGTTCGCTCACAAAGACGTTAAACGACGCCGCCAGCGCAATGTTCAGCTCCATCAGCTGAGACGAGTAGGGGGTCAGAACCACAATATCTGACTCGGTAAGGCCTTGCCGCAGGAGGTATCCGACTATGGCGGTCACCATGGAAACCTGTTGAAAGAGCAGAGAGAAAAAACAGAAAAATAACAAAGCCTCGAAGGAAACAGCAGTAGGACGCATGCAGACCATATGAATGTCAATATGTCAGCCATGACGGCACATTCTCAGAGCATACGTAGCTCCCAACAGAGCAGCCCCCTCCACCCCAGACAACTTACTTCATGATCGTTAATCTTTCGGCTCGGGTCGCCGTTCTCTTCCTGCGCAGCACGCTCTGGGTGGTCGTGAGAGAGGAAGACCACATTGTTGCCCCGCACCCCCGGGATGGGCGGGCGGTCGGCGGTGGAGGGGGCGTCCACAAGCGTCGGGTAGGTGACTCGGATGAGGGACGAGATGGCCGGCCGCATGCGGTGCTGCACCTGCAGGGCGCCATGCGGCAGCCCCGCCGCGATGAGGCGCTCCAACAGTGACCGGTCAAAGTTGTGGCCGCCGCCGCTGGCCACGGTGAGATTGTAATTCTCCACCTTCGGACGCAGCTGCCGGTGGTCCCCGATAAGCAGACAGTGCTTGACATCGGGCTGCAGGAGGCTGGCAAGCGCATGCGCCTCCATCACCTCCCCAGCCTCCTCCACAACGACCACAGAGAGGTTCACGTCGGCCAGCACCTCTCGGAACTTGGCCGCACCGGTAGTGGTGCACCCCACCACCCGCTGGGCCAGCAGCACCTTGCGCGACCGTTCCTTGCGTGCACAGTTCAGGGACGCCTGCACCTGCTGGGTGCGGCCAAGCGTCTCAGCAATCTCCTCCCGCACGTCCCGCGTCATCGCATCGCGCCACTCGCCCAGCAGGGCCAGGCGCTCCTCCTTGGGCAGCGCCCACAAGTTCACGGCACCACTGGGGGCGGCCTCTGCGACGACGGCGCGGTCCGCCTCCACAGCAGACGCCGCCGACGTCCCACCCGCGACCTCGCAGGGCCGCGGGTCACGGGCACCAGAGCACCAGGCGCGCCACACCTGCTTAGCCGCCACCCGCTTGCCCGCCCTGCCGACCGTCGTATACGAAGAGGGCACGGGCTCAAGCTGGGACACCAGCGGCTCCGTCGTCGGATCCCCTTTCAGGTGCGCACGCACGTGCACCCACTGGGCCGCGGCGGCGGTGAGGTCGGCCAGGCGGCCGCGCAGGGCATCCAGGTGCAGAGCCAGCCCGTCCATCTCACCAAACAGCGCCCCGCAGCGGCGGCGCACGACCAGGTCGTCAGCATCCCAATGGGCCCGCTCAAGCTCCCGCAGCGTGTACTTTTCAAGGGCCGCCTCCTTGCTCCGCCCGCCCAGCCGAACGATGTCCTTCAGCCCGTGCGCCAGCAGGCCCATGAGGAACTCATCCAGCGCGTGGTTGGTGTGGCAAACGCACAGGATGCGTTCCGCCGGGGCACGCCGGTAAATCACGTCCACCAGCCGGACGCCGAGGAAGGACTTGCCCGTCCCCGGTGGCCCGTGCGAGAGGGACACCTCGCTGCCCAGCGCCATCCGCAGGGCCCCCCGCTGGTGGTCGTCATACGGAAAGCCGTCCCGGGCCTCGGCGGCCGCAATCTCTGCGCCCACATCCAGGCCAGCAAGGTAGGGGGGCGGGCGGGGGGGCTTGGCCAGCAGCAGCTGGTTGGCAAACGGCACCACTGTCGCCTCTTGGAGACACCGCAAGACGGGGGTGTAGGCAAACACGCTGGACGAGCATTGCAGCAGCTGCACGGCGCCGGCGCAGGCGCCACGGCGGCCGTCCATCACCCCCCGCCCAACATGGCGTAGGAGGTCCGCGGTGGCCCCGTCAGCCGCCCCGCTCGACCCGCCGGGGTGCCCGAAGGCGATGCCCACCCGTGGCCACGGCGCGCCGGCAGAGTCGACCTCGGCCAGCGACTCGGCCTCCCACCAGACCACCGTGCCAAATGTGGTCAAGTGGCCCCCCACCGCAAGGCCAACCAGCGCGTCCGGGGGCAGGGTGTGGCGTGCGTAGCGGGAGCCCCAGTAGTTGTCTCGCTCCTTCGTCTTCAATCCCCGCGCCCGGTGGGTCTTTGGCAGGCGGCAGCGGACGAGGATGCACGGCCTGGGCGCGCCCTGGACGCCCACCACCTCGACCTCATCATACACAGGAAGTTCCCGCGTGCCACGCAGGCCCCCCGCCCCACCATTGACCTGCGTTTGCCGTTTCAGCTGCTGCAGTGCGGCGCGCAGGGGGCCGACCAGGTCCTCTCGCATCAGACGGAATTGGCGGTCCAGCAGCGCCGCCGCGACACCCGCCACGGCGGTAGCGCCGGGCGTCTCCCCGTCTGTGCCGGCCGCCTCCTCGACAGACACCGCCTCCTCCCCGACAGCGCCGGCCATCTGGGGAGGAAATGGTAGGGGGGGGGGCAGGTACGGAGGCTCCTCACAGTTGACCTCGGCGACCGTTGGCAGGATGCCGACGTCTCGGTAGCTCACGGGGTCATTGTCGTGGCGCCCCCCCGGCCCCGTGCCCTGCACGTCTGCAATGGACAGGCCGCCGTCGTTATCGGCGCCAGTGGCGGCGGCGGGCTGCGCCAGCACCGTCTGCAGTCGCGCCGCCCCCGCCACCTGCTGCTCGACGAGCGCGTCGGCCAGCCGACGGACCGCCTCGTCGTGCCGCGCGTCGGCCAACTCCGTGGCCAGGCGGAGGAGGAACCAGCACAGCGTCGCGCGACCGCCGCCCGCGTTGAGGGCGCCCGCGTTGAGCGCCGCGTGGAGGCCGCCCACCAGCCCCGGGATGCGGTACAGGTGGCCCAGCACCTCCCCGACAGGCGCCTTGCACAGTGCGCCCGCCACGTCGTCGGCGCCAAGGCGACCAAGAAAGGGCACCACCGCCTCGGCCATAAACGCGGGGCTGCCCCCTGACGCAATGGCCGCCTTGACCGCCGCCACCCCGACGCCGTTGGGGCGGGTGAGGAGGAACACCAGATCTACTCCGTCAGCATAGGCGGCGAGGGCGGCCAGCAACTCCCGCCGCGCGGCCGGGGTGTCCACCTTGTGGGCGCCGAGGCATACCCGCCGCACTAGCCGTTCTGCAGGCGGGGGCAGCGGCGCGGGGGGGGGGAAGGGGGGGGCGACGGCGGTGGCCGCGGCAGTACCCTCGCCGGAGTGGGCCCCACCGCCGCCGCCGGGTCCGCCACCTTGACCACGGCCGCCGCGCCCGCCGCCGCGGCCGCGCCCGCCGCCGCCGCCGCGCCCGCCCCTGCCGCCGCCGCCACGGCCATTACTACGGCCGCCGCCACGGCTACCGCCGCCGCCGCCGCCATGCCCACCTCCACCGATCCCAGCCAGGTTGCCACCCCGCCCGCCACTCCCTCTCATGTCTGCCACACCGCCGCTGCTGCGGCCGCCGCCGCCGCCGCCGCCGCCGCCGCTGCCGGCACCGCCACGGCCGCCGCCCCCCCCCCCACGGCCGCCACCGCGGCCGCCGCCCCGGCCGCCGCCCCGGCCGCCGCCCCGGCCGCCGCGTCCACTGCTGCCGCCGGCCACGCCACCCCCCCGGCGACCACGGCCACGGCCGCCGCCCCCCATGGCGGCAGCCCCTCCCCGCTGAGCGGGCGTCGACATGGGCAGTCCACCTGCGTGGCAGAGGGTGGCCGGGTTCACTCTGCTAATGCCGGCGCCGCTTTCGCCGCCACCGACACCCGCTGCGGCTGCCACCTACCGAGCGCGCCAGCAAGGTGCACACGACCCCCACCGCTCCGCTGTGCCGCACCCCCCCTCGGTGTGGGTCCCGCAGCTGCTGCAGGGGCCTCCACCACCGGGCTCCCGCTACCCACACCTCCCTTCTGTTGGCGGAAGCCGACGCTGTCGCGGACAGCTGTCCAGCGCACGCGCACGCGCACACCTTGCGCGGGGGGGGTGCGGGGGGGAAGGGGTCACGACGCCGTCGCCTGTGTCGGCCACCCCCTCACTAGCTGGTGCCCTGCAGGGCTACCGCCCCTTCGCCCCAACCAGCAGCCTCCCGGGCCGCTGCTCTGGCGGGCACGCACGCAGGTGCGGGACCACACGCGCTGCATCCGCACACGCCCGCACAGGGGGTGGAGGGTGGGGAAGTGAGGAGGGGGGGTGACGCCTCCTGGCGCGCGGGAACAAAAAAAGGGTCAGCCCGCCGCGCAGGCACCCCCCCCCCCCGCCAATCGTAGGGTGCGCCCCTCCGACCTCCCTAATCAAACTGACTTCCAGAAGCTCCCTTTCACGTCGCAGCCGCCTCCCCCCCCCGCCCCACTCCCACCACGCCCCCCTGCCGCACTCCCTTCACCCCCCCCCCCGCACGCCTTTCGAACGGCAAATGGGCCTGGCGCGGCGGCGCCGCCATCCCACCCCCCGCACAAGTGCGGAGGGAGGCCAAGCAGGGGGCAGGCATCCCGCACAGGGCGCGTGGCAAGCGGCGCACCCCCTGACCTCCGCCCCCACGGCGATGGCGGTTGCAGGGGCGGGGCGAGGCGAGGCGGGGTGGGGCCGGGCGGTGGCGGGGGTGGCGGAGGGCAGCGGCGGCGGGAGCAGGGGAGCGCGGGGCGCGCACCGCCCCCGCCACCGCGGGCAAAAGGGGGGGGTGGCGGGGACGCCCTGACGATATACGGTGACCATTTTCCCACCATCGTCACCACCCCTGCACAACCGTCGCGGCGACGGCGTCGCCCTCTGCGATTCAAGAAGAAAATGAAGCCGACGCCTCTGGATCGTCCATCGACGTGGATGATCAGCGGGTGTGTCTATTTAGAGAGCCCTCGGCGGGGCTACCCTGTGCGCCGAGCCGGCGGGTGCTCCCTCGCACAGACGGAAGTGATGTGTAGGACGACATGCAGCGCGGGAGGGAAGATGGCGTCACCTATGGATGCCGGCGGCCATGAGCGAGCCCACCTCCGAGACAGATCCAGAGGCTCCCCCCTCGTCCTCATCCTCTTGTCGCCCCCCGTCTATTCGTCCGCCGCCTTCCTCCTCTGCACCCTCCAATGCGCCCGGTGGCTTCCCCCCTTCAACGACAATGCCACAGCTGGGCCGCTCCTTGACCACTGCCACGGCCCCTACGAGATCCGCCGTCATTTTGACGTCGGGGATGAGAACAAAAGTGAGGGGGATCCGCAGCAGCGGCAGGCAGACCTTGCCGAGAACCACCAGCGCGCAGAGGTTATCCAGGTTGCAACGCCCTGACGAGGGCGTCTCGATGCCCGCCACGTGCAGCGCAAAGGCGCCCACGCTAGAGGCGACGGCGCGGCCAAAGTTGGAGCACCCCATCAGGAGCGCAAACACGGTCGCCTCAATGCCAGGGGGGCACAGTTTGGACATGAGTACAGACGCGGGGAGCGCGTCAAGGGCCTCCAACTGGGGGGTGGGGAGGAGTTGGGGGGACAACGTACCAGGGGAGGAGGGATATCACCAGCCGACAACCGTGAGCCGCACCAAGGCGGACACAGCCGAGAACGCCCAGCACGTGAGGTGAGCAGTTTGTCCAGGCGAGCGGTACCATCTTGTCTGGGTGCGTTCGCCCTGCCTGGCGCGCATGCGCAGCCCTGCCTCACCAGCCCTCCCAAACAGCCACGAGTTGAAGAAGAACAATGTAGAACAACTCATCTCCCCATCAAAACGTACCACTGACTCTAGCATGCTGTCGCCAAGCACATAAAAGAGCTTGTCACTGATGCCAAGACGCAGATTCCACCGATTCACAAGGGAGATGTCCACAACGGCCGCCGCCACCTCCACCGCCGTCGTCACCCAGAACGCCCGTCGGTACCACGTGCGAGAGAGAAAGGTCTGAAAGATGGAGACCCCTACCCCACCCGCGACGCAGGCCACCATGGTCGTCCACGCCTGATAAAATGCGAGGCTGAAAGCCGGCCCCCCCGGCACGCACTCTGCTGACCCCGTATAAAATACATCGACGGCGCCCCGGATGTTCAAACTGAGGCTGGTGGACAAAAAGAGATAGACGAGGGCCTTGCCTGCAGATGAGCAAAGGGTTCAGAGGGAGGAGACGCCATGCGACAAAGAGCCGCAAAGGTCAGTATATAGCAAGCGCGTTGAAAGCATGGCACGCAGAAGTCGCTGGCTTTTCGGCCAGCGCCGGCGAATCCCGAGAAAAGCAGCTCCCACCTCTGCAACCGTTCCAGCCGTACCAATCATGGAGGGCAAAAGGTAGAGCGCCGCCACGCACAGCACCACACCGACCGACACCGCGTAAGACGCCTGCACCAGTGGCGTAGCCCACAACGAGACAGCTCCCAGTCCTGTGGCGGCGGCGGTCATAAAGGCGGCCAGCATAAAGAAAGGCTGGTGTGTGCGCAGCATGTCCACCCGCAGGCCGTTCGCAGTTCGCGCCTCGGGGAGCCAGCCCACCGCGACGGGCACCCCCACTTGGAGGGCAAAGCCAATCGCCGCCCAGTAGTAGAGGCTAGGGTGGCGCTCGCCAATGAGGGCGACCAGGCCAGAGCCCGCAAGCGCGCCAAGGAAAATGAACCCCCACACGGCAGAGACAACGTCCGAGCCCGTCTGGGGGTTCTCCACCATCAGGCGCGAGTATGCGCCCTGCACGAGAATGTCGACTAGAAAAGCACAGAGGGGAGAGGACCATACGGCCCGACCGACAAAACAGATGCGAGCAGCAAAACCAACGAGGCACTCGTCAGTCTCTTCTCGCCACACAAGCTACATGACTCTGTTAAGCACAGGGGAGTGTCCCCCTCTGCCCCCCGACCCCACCCTTCTCAATGCAGTCTTTCCCCGCCCAATTCGATGCGCTTTCCTCCTGTTCCCGCGGCACGTACTGCAGACGACTTGTGCGCAGACCACAAACATCAGCACCGCAGCGGCCGCCCCCCCTCCCAGCGTCGACACGGGGGCTGCGGCCAGCACAGCGGCCGCGACGGTGCCCAGAACCACCGACCCGAGGATGTAGTAACGCTTCCCGTAGCCCCGGATGGGCGCCACGTCAGACACCATCCCCATCAGGGGCTTGAGGGACCATGGCAGCCACACGACCGTCCGCAACGCCTGGTAGGTGGGCGCGTCCGTAACGCCCACCTTGACCCGCATGTAGGGTAGATAGGCGGCGGAGGTGAGGCCGCCCAGGATGCCCCGGACGCCCACATAGGTGGACGCCAAGACCACGACAAAGCGCCACCCAAAGGCGGCGCGGAGGCGGGCGAGGAAGGCGGTCACCAGGCCGAGGGGGGACCGCCCCCAGAGCGACACCCTGGTGGCCATGGCGGACACTGCCCGACGAGGTGACTGGAAGAAAGGGGAGGGGGGAACACGTCAGCAGATGGTGCTCGACCCTCAGCCACCGGTCCGAGCCGGGGACGTCGTTCCGGGCGGCCGGCACGCCCCCGGCGGTGCAACAGGGAGGTGTGGGGAGGGAGCGGGTGGGCTGCACCACCGCCCCACTATCATATGTACCATTCCTCCCGCGGCTGCATCATGCTGAGGTCCAGTGGCATTGGTGAAAGGTGACCGCCATCGGGACGGTGCCACAGTGGCCGCGCAATCACCACCAGTCGACACAGAAGTGTACAGCACATACACTGCCCTGCCCGGCCAAGTTTGGTCAGGGAAGGTACGTTCCTACGTGTACCGTACTGTCACTCTGCGGTGGCAATTTCTTTCGTCGCCGCCGCGGGCGCCGCCGCCGCCTCCGCCACGGACGCTGCGGCGACGGGTGCCCCCCCTGAGCTTGCCGCCGCCTATGCCGAAGCCGCCTGCGCGACGCAAGAGCTCTTCCGAGCCTGCGGGGAGGTGGCTGCGGGAGCCGATGAAGTCGCCCGCGCCGCCGACGCGGCGCGCGCCACCTCCGAGACCCGCCGCGGCATTGTGGAACTCCGCCGCGGCATTGCGGAACTCCACCGCGCCGTCGCAGAGGCGGCCCGCGCGCCGGGCTGGCCCCCCGCCGCTGACGCGGCTGCCGCCGCCGCCGAGGCTGCCGACGAGTGGCTGCGGGCGTTGCGCCCCGCAAAGGGGGCCCGGGCGGACGCCCTGTCGGCCGGCTGGTCGGCCGCCGACGCGGCCGCGACCGCGGCCGCCGAGCTGATTCGAGCGTGCGCGGGGACCCACCGCGTCCGCGCCGAAGGCGTCCGCGCCGCCGCGGCGGCGGTGCGAGGATTGGCTGAAGCGGTGCGTGCGCGCGCCGCAACGGTGCGGGGGCGCGCCGAGGGTGTCCGCGCAATTGCTGAGCCCGTGCGAGGGGAGGCGGAGGCGACCCGCAAGGGCGGGCAGACGTGATGCGAGGTGGATTGGGGTGGGGGTTGGGGGGGGGGGGGAAGGAGCAGAAGGGGGAAGTGGGAGTGGATACACCTTGACGGCTGCTGTTTTTTCTTTGAGGGGAACTGGGGAGGCGAAGGAGCGGGGGCGGCCGTAGGCTGGGCTCGCCTGTGCGCGCAAGGCGGTGGTGGGTGGGCCATCCGTCCGCAGGTAGTGACGCGGGGTGGCGCCACCGCAGGCAGTCTTCCGGCCGTGGTGGTTCGACAACCTCCACACAGCGGCTTCATCTTGCGTGAAAGAAGCAAGCACCGTCAATCGCTCTTGTCGCTGTTGTCTGTTGGGTCCAGCAATATTAGACACCTCTCTGTTCCGCTGCTTTTGAGAGGCAGCCCACAAGCGGTACCTGCGCGACGTAGACGCTCGCGGCGGGGACGAGGCCGCCATATGCAAACTTCCAGTTGTTCCGCCCGCCGCGCCGGGGAACGGCCGCAGGGACCAGATGGTCCCTCACCTGCGGAAGTGTCCGTTCTCCCAGCAGACTAGCGGCAGGGGCGCACCGAATAGAGCTGGCACCGCGTCTTCGACGCACCGGACCTCCCGCGCAGTGCCCCTTATCCCGACGTCGCGCGCAACGCCTGATTCGGTGCGTTTTCTTGTTGAACAGCTTGCGGAGGTCTCTGCGCAACACAAAAATTCAACAAGCGTTGCAGTCGTCAACAAAGTGCGCCGCATCTCTTGTTGAGCAGCCTGTTTGGTATGATGGTAATTGTTGCGTTGCGTATCAGAACCCCCGAAGGCATCCAATGAGCTGGCAGAGAACTGCTCAAAACCCACTAAGTGAGCCCAGTAGCCCCCGCGGGGAGGCAAGATGCGCCTGAAGCACACTGCCCTCCGCAATGCATGCTGATCTGAGCAGACATTCCAGCAAACCCTTGCGCGCCGCTGGCCTCTCGCCATGTGGAAGCGCTTGTGCACAATCTTCGGGGTCACCGCTACTTGTGGCAGAGGTACCATCGCGAAGCAGAGGCCGTTGCGCTTCACCCCCACTGACGGAGGCTCACAACGGTGACCCCGCCACGGCTATTGTGCATCCCTCAAAAGTAGCTCACGTATGTTGTGATACGCAACATGCAATGTAACATGTCTTGCGCATCATTAAAGCACGTTGACAAAAGTACAGGCTGTACACACATCAGAAATTGCTAGACCAGGAACATGAAATTGAAAGCGACTTAATAGACTCCCAATATTCAATAATCAATCAAGAAATTAACAACTAAAAATTCTTTCGCAACCCAGCCAAGCAGATTGCCATTACCAGGGGTGAACAGGGACGTCCGACGTCGGTCACCGTCGATGACACCACCGTCGTCGCTACCATCTTCTTTGCACCTGGCGTCCCCGTCACGGGCGCACCCCCATCAGCGCTTCCTCTGGCGCGTGTTTCACTTACCACCCCCGATCACCTCCCCATCCGCTACACACCCGATCGCCTGACCCGGGCGGACCCCGGCCAATACAATGAGCCATGAGACAGGTGGGTCATGAAGGCAGACAATGAGAGTTGGGTGAGACGCTGGTACCCTGGCCTATCGTATGACCTTACGAGGCGATGAATTCTGATTCTGCTGGATGACTACTGACGCTGCACACGAATGCATTTTTTTAAATGCTATGTTTGCATGCAGCGGATGGGGCTCCCGCCTTTCCTTCACCCATCTCGGCCAGCCCGGCGCGGCCGCTGGCTCTAGCGCGACTTGTCCGAAGGCACCTGCGTGCGGGGCGTGCGGCCATCAGAAAATTGGTTCCCACGGCACGGGGCATTATTTCGGGCAGTGCTCTCTGGTGGCTGGAAACCTGCAGTGCGCGAGCACCTTGCTTTTGGGCCACCCGCACTGCACCGGGGCACAATGCCAGGACCAGCACTGCGTGTGGCGCAAGACGTAAGTTCTTATCGGTTTTTTCTTTTTTTGTGTGTGGCCGTTTTATGACGTCGCATGATGAGGGCTCACCACCGCAGTGCGCTGACCTGCCCTTTTTTTTACACACTGGATGCACCGTTTGTTGGTAATTTTCTGTCGCATATTGTGCCTATTTGAAGGTGTCCGAAGTGCCGCCGTCCAGGCCACACGCAGAAGACGATCGCATTGGACCCTAAGCTTTTCGGACCGAACCTTGTCTGGAAGGATACCCTCCCGGGCAAGTGGCTCCCGCGAGTCAGAGTGACCCGGGGACCCACGATCAAGGACGCGAACGGTCGTCTCACTCGCAATACAGCGGCGATATCGCTGCTGGTTACGATTGGAGAACCACCACGGAAGTCGACTTCTTGGTTTGTGAGACACTATCGGTGCCCTGAATACTGGGGTGTACCTTCTTCAACGTTCAGGACGATGTAATTCGGCTAGGCCGGAGGACCGTAGAGTTACAAGAGGCCGACGGTGCGATGCGAGGACAGACGGCTATCGTCATAGACCTGACGCTGCAAGGGAGCCACTTTAACGTGGCTGAGGTATACACGAGCGTAGAACCGAAGACACTTCGGTTCAGGCCCTACATTGAGTATGGTTTTAAGGACCGCGTACGGGTATCGCCGCAAAGTATTTCAATGAGTATCAGTACATGAAGTCTGGTCTGGCGACCACGGGTGTGTGCCGCAGTGAAATGAGCTCGAGTAGTCGTATTTTGGATACTCGAACTTCCGAGTATGTTGAGCTCTGGGAACTGCCCCGAAACGAATGGTTGCATCCACGTGAAAGCGGCGAACTGCCAGGAACGCGGGGCCCACGACAACTTCTGAATCTCGTGTGAGCCCCGGCTGAAGGCCACTCGGCGGCGTTGGGAAGCTGTAATCTCGCGAGAGCAGGCATGTGGCGCTGCCGCGCGCTCCACGGAGGACGACCGCCCACAGGCGGCATCACGCGAGAAAAAATAAAACTCCCGACGACCAAGAATCGAGATCGCTTAACTGAGTCCCGAGGCTCCTTTCTTCAGACCCCGCCAGCGACACCGGGGACGAGGGAAGTGTGGCAGTATTGACCCCCAGGTAGGGGCGCAACACGTGCCATGCAAGGGGCGGCAGGCCACTAGCCTGATCCGCTCCTCCCCCTGCATTTGGGTCCGTATTCCCTAAGTTTGGGATAGTTAGCTTAGTAGTAAATCCAACTTGGATTTGAGGGTTTTCTGCATTTATCGTCTTGAATTTTCGTGTGGCCCGGTGGGCAGGTGCTGGGGTGGGAGATTCTGAGTGGCGAGATTCTGAGTGGACCCTGGGGGGATAAGGGGAGGGACAGCGGGGCTTGGCCCGGCGTCCCCGTCCCGACCAAGAAACTGTTGGACCACACACCATCCTCTTGTTTGTCAGTGGGGGGTTTGCCCCACAACAGGGACAGAGTGTGTGCGACTTGCACTTCTTCCGGTTCCCCCGACACGGGAGGCAGCCCTTGTACACCGCCCCAACTTGGGTGTCGTGTGTGCAAGTGGTTTTTGCCACCTTTGGTGGAGCAGCAGGGGACAGAGGTAAACTTTACCTCCGGGTGCACCCGGGTGTAGGGGGCCCTCTGTCTCAGAGGAACGGTGGACTTGGACCGTGTCATACGGATCGTTAGTCAACATGGCTAGCTTGGACCCCCCGTCGTCAGGGGAGTTCACGGGTGACGCACGTACTTCAGTGCCTTTGAATACTGGTGAGACACAGGTGGTTTTACCTGGGGTCGCATAGGGACTAGAGGTCCCTCAAGCCAGCAGGACTGGACGTGCGGGCGGGCAACAGGCCACCCCGACTCAGTCGGGAGTTCACTCGGGTGACACTTCTGATGTGGGTGGGCCGAAGTCTGGCCACCGCGTGGTATACTCAACGGGAACGTCCCAAGGGGTGAGGACTGTCCCCGCGGGTTCCACTAGGGTTGGAGCCAACTTTGGCATGGAGCCGTCGCCAACTAGGCTTTCGGAGGACGGCGGACCTCCGTTGGTCGGCGATGGGCTCGCGCCCATGCCCCCGGTTGAGACCCCTGAGGAACGTGGTTACCCCTCAGGTGGACTCCCGGAGGCGGACCGAGACTCAACTGGAGTCGTCAATCCACTTTTCGCGGAAACTGTCCGTCGGGAGGCGACCAATGTGTTGCGGCAGACTTTGCCGGATCTGGTGGTCACGATGACGAATACTATTCTGAATCAGATTGTGGCGAGTTTGCCAGATGGCCTTAATGTCCAGACCGGATCGGGGCTTTCGAGCCCGCAGGCGCAGGGGGAATCCCTCCTCACGCCTATCTCGGGTCGCCCCGAACAGGGGGCGACACCTGTGACTCCCAACGAGGGAGCCACACCATACTCGGTGGGGCGTACGCCCTTCATGGGGGAGTTCCCCCCGGCAACGCCGGCGGCTACACCAAGCGCGCCGCGCCGGACTACAGGCACTGAGGGTGAACTTACCCCAATGCCACAGCGGCTGTTCCCTCAACGTGAGGTACCGCCCAAGATCCAGGTAGCCAACCCGGTCTACCAGAGGATCTTTGATTGTGAGACCTACGCCCTCCACAACAAGTCGGTGGCGTATGGTCCTGACCAGGCCCGAGCCATGGGCCGTGCCAAGAAGAATGCACTTCACTCTTTTGGGCATCAAGCGGAGTGGGATGGAACTCCCCCCCTCCGTGTCTTTGAGTTCCTACGTCGTTTCACAAAAGCCTGTGACGACAATGCCATAAGTGAAGGCATGGCTTTTTACATGCTACAGGAGTTTACGAAGGGCGACCTGCGGACAGAACTTATGTCCGTCATGCCCAGCTCCTCAAGTGGAGGCGCTGGGGAGGTGACGTCCTACTTGGAGCTCGTCAACTGGTTGTTGAGGGCCATGGTTGATGAAGCGGCGTTGGCCTCTCAAGTCGAGGAGTTTACGCAAGCCCATCAGGAAGAGGCGGAGGACGAGTTGTCCTTTGCGGAGCGAGTCCGTAAGCTCAACAATCTTTGTGGGTTTCTTCATCCACAAGCTGTGGTGAAGAGTCGGTTTGTGGAGGGACTCCATTGGTCAGTCCGGATGGAGACCCGGGAGCATAACACTGCCCGGGCGACCCTGGCCGAGTTGGCTAGGTTCGCCTACCGCAGAGGCGAGGCCTACCGCAAGTTGCGGGAGGAACAGCGTCAGGAGCGTCAAGCCGAGTTGGCCAAGGAACGGGAGGAGGCGCGCCAGGCCAGAGAGTTGAGAGAGGCACGCCGAATCCGCAAGGAGAGGGTGGTAGCTGCCGTGGGAACTTCCCAGGGTATCTCTTCGTCTTCCCCAGTTGGGAAGACCCCTCCGGGAACTGACCATCGGTGTTGGAACTGCAACTCCGATGGACACTGGGCATATGATTGCCCCAAGTTGAGTAAACGCATCCAACAACTTGTTTGGAATGCGAGTAAGAAGTCGGCTACGAACGAAGTACGTTCACGCCGCGAGGGTGGGTCTCGACCGGTGGTGGCGGTCGCCACACCCTCGGCGGAGGGGGCGGACACGTCGTCCTCGGACTCGTCGTCTTCCCCTTCGCCCTCAGATTCGGACGCCAAGTCGGCGGGAAACGAATGACCGTTGGAGCTGGTCGTCCGAAGCTCACAACGGCAGCCTCGGCCAAGTGGGCCAAAAGGACGAATCAACCGTGTCGGATACTGCGGCGACCTAAGGGAGTCCGCCCACCTCGGGTAGGACTCCCCAAGAACGTAAACCCACGTCGGGTCATCGCGGTGCTGACGGGTGAGAACTTCCAGGTGGCTGGACGGGTGCAACCTGCCCCCGGCCGCGCCTGTTGTGCCCGTATCGTACTTGATACCGGGTCAGGAGCCTCCTTGATACGCAAGTCGCTATTACCAAAGGAGATGAAGCTCCAACGCTGGAAGTCTAAAGCTGACCATCTGATCGATATCAATGGCGGGGTACTTCCCATCGTTGGTGTCGTGACCCTACCAACTAGGTTGGGGACCCATGAGGTCGACGTGACCTATGGTGTAGTTGAGAATATATCGGTACCCCTGCTTCTGGGTACCCCTTATGTCGTAACACAAGTGCCTTTGATTTGTGGCCCTGAGTACTGGGTCAAGTTGATGAATGGGGAGACTATCCCCATCCTTGGTAAGGGAAAGTCTGTGGCTCCTGTGACAGTCTCACAGTCGAAGCCTGTTTGTTCTGTGAGGGAAGGGTTTACTGCTACCCTGCGTTTAGCCCGTAAAGTCACGTTGCCCCCCAACTCGGTGGCGCACGTTGATGTTGTAACTGATTATACGGGGAACGGGTTGGTGCACCCTTACCCCCGTCTTGCTCGCAAGCACCAAGTGCATGTTGCCCTTGGCACGATGGACTCCAAAGCCGGAGTCCCGTGGAGGATCCAGGTGATGAACCTGAGCTCGTCGCCCAAGTACTTCAAGTCGGGAGCCAAGTTCGGCTATATCGACCAACACGAGGGACCGGTAGTAGCGGTCACCCTCAACGCGGGCGCAAGTAGCGACCCGAAGTCCGGAAAGGAGAAGCATCAAGCCAAGTCGGCCGCCTCTCCTCGGCCCCATGTGAACATGGAGGGTGTCCCACCCAGGTTGAGGGTTCAAGTTGAACGCCTCTTGGACCAATATCACAAGTTGTGGGATGGCCAATTGGGACTCATGAGAGCCACCCAACACCGGATCAAGTTGAAGCCCGGTGCACCCCCTATACGCCAACAACCGTATAGGGGAGGACCCCGTTCAAGGGCCCTCGTTAAGGAGCAAGTTGCTCGCATGGAGGTCCTCGATGTGATCGAGGCCAGCAACGCCGAGTGGGCGAGTCCGGTGGTTATCGTCCCCAAAGTTGATGGGACCCCCCGGTTCTGTATCGACTACCGTAAGCTCAACGAGAGCACGGTGAAGGACAGTTATCCCCTACCTAGGATGGACGACTGTCTGGACTCTCTGGGGGAGGCGAACGTGTTCTCTACCCTGGACTGTAACGCGGGGTACTGGCAAATTCCCATTGCCCCGGAGGACAGGCATAAAACTACCTTTACCTGTCACTGTGGTACCTACCAGCGCAAGCGTCTACCGTTTGGCCTGTGTAACGCGCCGGCAACTTTCCAGCGCGCTATGGACATGATTCTGGCCGGAGTACGGTGGCAGATCTGTCTCGTGTACCTAGACGATATCATTGATTTCTCCCGAAGTCCGGAGGAACACATTGGCCATCTTGGCCAGGTGTTCAAGCTACTTGCTGACGCCGGTGTGTCACTGAAGGCGAGTAAGTGCCACCTCTTCACTCAAGAGGTGGAATACTTGGGACATGTTGTCCGTCCGGGGCGTCTCAGTGTCAACGAGAAAAACTTAAGGGCCATCCGTAAGGCTCAGTACCCCCGGACCCAGACCCAGATGAGGAGCTTCCTCGGGATGTGTAACGTGTACCGACGTTTCACCAAGGGCTTCGCCAAGGTGGCGAAACCGTTGAATGAGTTAGTGAGCTCAACGCTACCGAAGAACCTGCCTCCCCCAAGTCAGGTGGAGCAGGAATCCTTTGAGACTCTTCGGGACCTTCTGCTGAAGCCCCCTATCCTGGCTATTGCCAGGTTTGGAGGCCACTACATCCTGGGTGTGGACGCTAGCTACGACCAACTTGGTTGTGTGTTGCTTCAGCAGCAGCCGGACAAGGAGTACTTGCCGGTGGGATACTTCAGCAAGGGGCTGAACTCGGCCGAGAAGAACTACGGAGTCACCGAGTTGGAAGGACTCGCAGTGGTGTGGGCGGTGACGTCACTTCGTCACTACCTAGAGGGTGAGAAGTTCCTCATCCGCTGTGACCACCGCGCGTTGCAGTTCATCTTCAAGACGGACTGTACGAACACTTGTCTCAAAAGGTGGAGAGTGCGACTGGCACCCTTCAACTTTGATATTGAGTACCGACCTGGCAGGCAACATGCCCTTGCCGACGGCCTCTCTCGGGTACCTACCGAGGGACTGGACACCACCCCAGTCGATGAGGATATCCCCATCGTGGGGGTAGTCACGCGCTCGGGTCAGGCGTTGAACCCCGAGGCGCCAGGGAACAAGAAGTACTTGCCCCTGTCCCTGGACGAGGTGGTGAAGGCCCAGGCCGAGGATCCCTTCTGCAAGTCGGGATACACTGAATACAGTGGCGGAGACGCGGTTCTTTCTGGGAGACGATGGCCTCCTCATGAGGAGGGGGGTATTCCAGGGGACCGAACAACTTGTCGTCCCCGCATCCCTCAAGGACAGTATCCTTGAGAGGGAGCACAACGCTCCCACGGGTGGACACCTGGGGTCTAGTAAACTGTACCAGACCCTGAGGACCAGGCACTACTGGCCGTCCATGGTGGTGGATATCTACAGTTGGGTGGCTGCCTGCACAAGTTGTGCACAGAACCGTCTGATGGAACGGCGGCCTACTACGGCTATGGTATTGTTCCCGGCCAAGGAGCCCTTCGCCGCGTTGGCGATGGACATCCTTGGGCCACTGCCAGTGACCGAGGAGGGCAACCAGTACCTCCTGGTCATCTGTGACCGCTTCACGAAACTTACGCGAGCGATCCCACTGGCAGAGATCACGGCCATGTCGGTCGTGTCAGCCTTCCTAGATCACTGGGTTGCCGCGTATGGCATTCCGGATAGTACACTTTCGGACAATGGACCGCAATTTGCGTCGGTACTGTTTCAGGGAGTGCTGGATATGTTGGGGGTTAAGGCAAACTATGCTACCCCCTACCACCCTCAAACTAATGGGCAGGTGGAGCGCTTAAACAAAACTATTGTTAGGCAGCTGCGCCACTATGTGAGTGAGCACGTGAAAACGTGGGACCAGTACATTTCTATTCTTACCACTGCCTACAATTCGCAGGTTCACTCGTCTACCGGGGAAGTACCCCTCGCTTTTGTGACCCCCCGTCGAGTGCGGTCTATTGCCGTGCGGCGGCCGCTCCCAACTAGGGAGGATGGTGGCAGCACGCCTACTCCTACTGAGAGTAAAGCGGAGTTCGCTGCTAGGCTTGAAAACCTCATCCCTAAAGTCAGGGCTGAGATGGACAAAGCACAAAAGCGCTACAAGCGTACCTTTGACAAAAAGGTGCGCAATGCGAAGCATGTCCCCGAGCAGGGTGACTGGGTGCTGATACACTCACACACCCCAACTGGGGGTAAGTTGGTATTCCAGACGAAGGGGCCGTACCAGGTCCTTCGTACTGATGGGCGTCGCTTCACCATCGAAAGTGACGATGGGGTCCGCACAGTGAACAGACAGGACGTGGTCAAAGTTGCACCACCGCCTGCAGGCGACCCAGCTTGGGCACGTGCGTTGGAAGCGTGGCGCCTCCCCTCGCTGCCTGCGGCCAAACAGGGCCCGCAGGAGTACGTGTTCGATAAGTTCATCGACCACGGCTGGGATGAGGACACTGACCGCCTCATGTTGAGGGTGCGTTGGTTTGGCCACAAAGCCAAGGATGATACGTGGGAGTATGTGGAGGACCTTCCCGCTGAGAACGTCCGGGCGTACTGTGCCCGGAATGAGATAGACCCTAACAGCCCTCCCTCAACGTGAGGGAAGGCCGAGCAACAGTGCCAAGAGAGTGTGTAGCACAATAGGTATCCGTCGCACGTCCACTCTCAGGGAACACTCACCAAGGGGGATCGGCACCAACGTCACCGGGAGGCCAAGGTTGCTGTCCTTGGAGCGCAAGCCACGGGACCAAGATGGGAGCCCAAATGGGAGGGGTTTGTTGTTCTACCTTGGCCGGCGGTGGATTCACCGCCGGCCCCCTCGTTATAAACCCTCGGAGACACTACTAACTACCCTCCACCCCAAGATGCAAGTCCCTCTGGTCATACGTAACATATAGATACCGTGACCAGTACGGACTCTCAAATGGAAAGCCAAGGATCAGAAGTAGCCCCCCTAATATTAGGGTCACAATACGGCCGACCATATTGCTACATATCCCCCCCTTAGATTCGGCCCGTCCTCGGGTCGAGTTGCATTCGGGTTTCCGAATGTAAGTGGGTCGCGTGACCGTTTACCAGTCGGGTGGGGCTTTGCGCCCCGTCGCGACAGACACCTCTTTTCGAGGTTGTCTGAGGGGGGTGCCCCCCTTTGTGTGGTACACACACGATCCGTTTTCCGGACCGTTAAATTCCCGATGCGGGTTTCTGTTCACGACCCCCCTTTCCGGGGGGTGGTGCAAGTGGATCCGCCACCAGGTGTCTGGTAGTAGGGGTTACCCTCTCGTGTGGCCGATTGAGTGGGGGGCGGGGGCTGCCCGCGTTGCAGGGGGGCGGTTGGGGGTGACCCCCCTTGCCTACCCCGTGTGGGGGGGGGCGTGGCTCCGGTCCCGGTGCCTGGGTGGAGCGCCCTCGTAGCTCGGCTGGCGCGGGTCGTCCCGCGCTGCCGTATCGCTAGTGCTGAGCGGTGTGGTTATAAGCGCGGGTGCCCGCGCTCCCCTGGCTCGTCCCGCGCGAGCGTTCCTCGTACCGGGTCGAGCCGACCTCGGCTTTTCTGCACGGGGCGCCCCTGCTACCCCCGGTTGCACCGTGACGGACCCCCAGGTACCCGGGGGCGAGGACGACCTCCTGCTTGAAGAGGAGGAAGAGGTGATGGTGGACGACGTTCCCGTCGCTGCCACCGCCGCCGAGGGCTTCTTAGCGAGCTCGTCAAAGGACGAGGACGACCGGGTGACCGTTCGCGTGGCCCCGGACGGCGCGCCGGGCGGGTTGTCGTCCGTGTGCAGCGGCACGACGGCTCCGTCGGGTGGCGGACAGCCGCGTGCAGCGGTGGCTTCTACCGCTTCTCCTCCGGCGGCCCGGATGGCTTCTGTCGCCGGTGCCGGCGTGGCTCTACCCCAAGACGGTGTCGCTGGCGTGGCGGATGGTGGTGGCGGCACCCCTGCCGGTACGGCGGGTCAAGATGGCGCGGGTGCCCGCCCGGTTGGTGTGTCCGCTGCGGCGGGTAGCGGGTCTACCCGTGCTGCCCCCGAGGTACCCACGTCGGGTCCGGGTGGCGGCGATGCTCTGCCCGCGGTGCCGCGGACGCGCGATGGTCAAGAGGTATCTACCTCGATGGCAGTGGACTCCGGGAGCTACTCCGGGCGGGCGCCCGCCCTTCTTCTTCCTCCTCGGCCGCGTGCGTCTCCGGCGCCGGCCGCTCTGCCGGTGAGGCATCCCCCGGCGCCCCCGATTCTTCCTGGTCCTGCCCGGGTTGCCCCGTTGGGTGGCGGCGTCGCCGTTGCGGCGGGTAAACCCGCCATGTCGATGTTCGACTTGGTGGCTCGGGTTCGAGGCCTGAATGTGCTAGAGTCAATGGAGTCCAATGGGCGGATGCGGGTGGACTTCCACCAGCCCCTTCCCCGTGGAGAGTCCTCCCGGCGAGTCAAGGTGGACCCGAGTTGGGAGCGGGAGTTGGTGCGGCTGGTCAACCAGCCGAACGCGGTGCGGGTGGAACACCATTGGATCCTGAGTCAGCCGGACGACCGGCATGCGCAGCTCTGGCGCACCCGGGTGGGACGGGGTGAGGTCTACCTCGACCCCAACTTCGGGGTATGCGACCTGATTGCCCCCGCGTTGCCGCGGGAGGATGACTACCCGGCTAGTGCTCGGGGGATTGCGGCGGCGGCGGAGCCGGTTGCGTTTGGGGAGACGGTGGGCGATACCGGTCGGTATCCCGACTTTCATTTTTACCCGGGGGTATCCCCGTATCTGTCGTTGACGGCTCCCTACCCGCCTATGGCGGGGTTGAAGTCGGCGTCGAGCTGGCGACGTAACCATGGTGTCATGGCGGATGCGTTCCGCACCGATATAACGTGTGCGTTGCAGACCGGCAACGGTCGTGCGCCGGTATACACTCCCGTGCGCCCGCCTCTGTGGCAGGAGGGGTGGGAACCCGCCCCTGCTTTCCGGTTTGACACCGGCTCCTGTCTCCGATACTTCGGGAGTGTGTTGGCCGCCTAGCCGGTCCACCCGTTGCAGGGTACCTTCACCCTTGAGGTTACCCTCGGGCAGGCTTCCTCCTTCTTGCTGTCCGTCCGCCGGCAGGGGCGCCTGTTTCATCTTCCGACGGGTGTCCGTCGGCACATCTCGCAGTTGGGCGTGGACCTGATAGCCGCCAAGACCGGGTTGGCCCGGGAGTTCGAGGCCCTGCTGGCTGTTCACGATGCCGTGAACTGGGCTGGGGTGTTGGCCCTTCCCCCGTACCGGGATCATCAGGCTGGGGCTTCCCCCTTGCCTCGTCACTCGTTGCGTATCCAGCGTACTCAGCCGGGTGAGCCCAATTGCCATGGGTGGGCGTCCACCGAGGCTGTTGCTGACCTGGGTATTCCCATGGTTATCCATGACCCTCTTCAGGTCCTTGCCCCGTGGTTCGGTAACCCGATACCGGCGGCGGTTGGCCGTCGTCCCCGAGAGTGGGGCTCTGCGGGTGGGGAGCGTGAGGTGTCCCGTCGTCGGGCGGAGCCCCGCCGGGGTTACGGTGGAGCCCCTTCGGTGGGGTCCTACCGGGCCTCGTATCAGGCGCCACCGGCTCCGGTGGTGGCCGTGTCGGCTCCTGTGGCTCCTCTGGCTGCGCCAGTGTCGCCTCCCGCCCCTGTCACGCATGACGGGGGTCCCCGTCTCTGGTATGAGGGCGTTGACGCCCTTGTTGCCCGCGCAATGCGGGAGGGTCTCTCTGTTAGCTGGGGGGATATCCCCCCAGGTGCTGCGCTGGTTGGGTAAGCGCGTTGCTTCGGTGGTGTGCTTGACCGCCTCCAGACAGCTCTGGAGGACGTGGAGGCTGGCCGCAGCACCCTCGTCCAGCTGTGCACCGAGGTAACTCGGGTGATTGACCGTCGTGAGATAGCCGACCTGTAAGGTTTTGCCCTTTAAATCCCCACCCGGAACCCAGGGGATATGGACTGGGACCTCTCCTTACATGTCCGGCCCCGATAACTCCCCCCAAGACACATCCATTCCCCACTACCCTGGGCGACACCACGCTGAATCCCTGACATTTTGCGGACGTCGGCCGACCGCACGAAAGCCGCCGTCAACGCACTGTCGGAGCCCTGTCATGGACGTCGAAACTCGACACCGAGGAGCGAGTGACATCGTCCACCAACCACGGGCGGACATCCCCGTCTGTGCTGCCTGAATTTTATTCTCTGCGCTGCTTGAAAGCTGGCATCAAGGACCAGTCACATGATTCACCGACACTGAGGACACCGCACATCCTCGCTGGCGGCTGAGTGCGATATGACTGGCTCGCCGGCTTTTGGATTGATTGAATTTGGCCTTGCTGGCCCTTACAGCCAGTCGGACCTTCTGGCCGACGGGCGTGTGAAGCCGGCTGGTGGGGCGCGCTGGGCGCCATCCACGGGACCTCCTTCGTTTCGGGCAAACTGGGGCTGCACTCCTTTAGTGCGCACGCCCGCCCATGCTTTGTTCTGAGAGACATGCTTTGTTTTTGGACCGTTCTGTGCCTACCGGCGGTGCGATGGGGAAACGCATGCTTTGGGGCACCTCGGGTGCCCCAACGCGAGTGTATAGTGCGTGGATGTCGGCGCCACCGGGGGAGACGAGAGGGGCAACCACAGACACAGACCAAAGACACTGTTTACCTTTTGTACCCTCGATCCCCACCGACGTCGCGCCCATCTTCTTCCCCAGACCCACCCCCGTCGAGACCACCGTCCTCTTCCCCGTGCCCCGCCGCCCCATTGGCTCGCAGGGCCCCCTCACACCCCCACGAGTACGTTGAGGGCTCCCCGGTTTTAGGTGGGTCCTCACACGACTGGTGGAGCACGGAGGTATACGCGCTTACGCGTGAGTGGCCTCCCTCGGGCAGTGGGTCTACCCACTGAGGAGTGCTATTGTTTGTGAGGGAGAGGGCCCCGGTAACCCTTATGGTGGCCGGGTAGTAGTGAGTATAAACTCATCCCCTTTGGGGGCATTGCTTGCCTTTGTTTGATGCCCTGGGGAGTACCCCTCCTGGCTCAGTGGTGCCTCGCCTCCCGTCGAACTTCTTCCGGTTGGTTCATGCTTGGGGAGGTCATCCTCCCTCACTTTGTGTCTTGGCTTGGGGAGGTCATCCTCCCTCGTAAGCCCCCTAGTTACTTCGATATTATCGGAGTTAGCTTTTACCTTTAAGTTAACTTATTAAGGTTCAGGTTTTACTTAGTTACCCAAGCTTGGCTCTACTTAGTTGCCTAACCTTGTTTCGACTTAGAAACCTAAGTCTGATTTGTCTTAGAAACCTAAGTCTGCCGTAACCATGTCACGCCCTACTTAGTAGGTATAAGTCTCACCCCCCAACAGCCGAAGTCGGTGTCTGTTGGGTTGTTACAGCAGGCGTCGTCGCCTCATGTAAGGCATGAGGAGTTGGCGGGGTATATTCGCCGCCTGTTCCCATGTGGGTGAGTCGTATCCGACCCACATTACCTTGACGTACCAGGGCCCTGGTAGGTCCGGGTCGGTGTGTCCGACCACGCTCTCTACTTGGTATGGAATACCATCCGGTCCCACCGGGTCATCTGACCGGTGGGTTGTAAGAGCTTCATGTAGCAACCCAGCCGGTACCGGCTGAGGCTGTTCCGGCTTCGGAGCAGGTGTGACATCGTTCACGCTGATGCGTTGGATCTCCGTATCGGAGTGTAGGATAACAGGGTGGTCATCTCTGTGGAGAATCTGGTACGGTCCCTGGACCGGTTGCATGAGCTTGTTCCCCCGGAGCTTCTGGTGTCTGATGTAGACCCAGTCACCTGTCGTCAGGGTAGCGTTGCGCACCCGTAGTCGGGCGTCGAAGTTCTTCTTGTATCGAAGTTGTGTTCTGTCAAGGGCACCCTTGAGCTTAGGAATCATCCACGATAGCTTGGCCAACCAAGCTAGATGTATACGTTCGGCCGGTCGGCCTTTCGGTGTATCATACCGAGTGCACCTGCCTGGCGGCAGCGTCAGGTTACCGACGCCTAGTGGCATGACCCACTCCAGTGGGGCGATGTTCGTGCTCCGATGTGGCCTGGCATTGTATTCCAGGGTGAGGACGGACAGGAGCCTGTCCCAAGTGTTTGTGTGCTCGGCCACGTAGCACTGTAGCATCTTGACGATGGTGCGGTTGAACCGCTCAACCTGCCCGTTGGTTTGCTGGTGGTAGTCGGATGCCCGACGTGGTTCGATACCGAACATGCCCAGGACCTGAGTACAGAATGCAGACGTCAGGTTTGCTCCGTTGTCGGAGAGGAGTTGCTTCATGACTCCGTATGCACTGATCCAGTGGTCAACCACTGCGTTCATGATCGTGTATGCCGTATCGTTCGGGATGGCTGCCGCTCGTGACAGCTTAGTAAAGCGGTCAGACATGACCAGGATGTACCTGTTCCCTTCTTCCGTTACCGGAAGTGGCCCGAGTATGTCGATAGCGACCTGCTCGTTGGGCCCATCAGGTGGGAACAGGTTCATGGCAGACGCCTGGCTATGTAGAATCATGTGGTTACGCGCACAGGGGTGGCATCCCCTTACGTGGTCGACCACGTCGACGGCCATTGCTGGCCAGTAGAAGAACCTTCGCATTGCTGCCAACATACGAGAACCCCCCGGGTGTCCAGCTGTAGGGTTCTCGTGTTCTCGTTCCATGACGGCTTGCCGTAAGGACACGGGAAGCACGACTTGATGTCGTCCATCGGCAGGTGCCCGCCGGTATATGAGTCCGTCTTCATTCTCGGAGAAGATGCCGGCCGTACCGGCCAGGAGGTTAGCGCGATGGCGTCTACAGTCGTCGTCATTGGCTTGTGCCTCGCGGAACTCCGCGAGGGTTAGTGGGCATGCTCGGTGTGCCATGGTATGGTCAACCATACCTTGGGTAGCGTTACCGACCATGCAGACCGGTACCACCGGGATGTTCTCGTCCACCGGGCGGGTATCCCCGCTCGGTGTGTCGAGTCGAGACAATGCGTCTCCGAGATGGTGGGTTGACCCAGCCTTATACACGGTACGGTAGTCGTGCTCGGCCATCTTCAGCCTCCATCGGGCTAGCCTCCCGTGGCTATCGGAATCCTTGTCACCAAGGTTGAGGAGCCACCGTAGGGGTTCATGGTCGGACCTCACGATGAACCTGGAGCCCTCCAGGTATGGACGGAGCAGTTGCACTGCCCATATAACCCCGAGGCATTCACGCTCGGTGGCACTATAGTTACGCTCAGCCGGGTTGAGTGTCCGGCTGAAGTACCCTACCGGACGTAGGTCCGGAATATCATTATCGGAACCGATCAACGTCTCTCCCTGTAACAGGGTGCATCCCACTTGTGTATCGCACGCATCGACATCGATGACGAAGGTACCCCGTCTGTGCGGTAACGCAAGGACGGGTGGGGATAGTAGGGCTCGCTTCAGCGACTCGAATGCCTCCTCTTCGCTAGGAGAAGGGGGTTGGAGTACCTTGGGTAAGGTGCTGCTCGTAAGAACCGTCAACGGTTTAGCTATCCGAGCGAAGTCCTTGAGAAACCGTCGGTATACATTGCACATTTCCAGGAAGCTCTTGAGCTGTGTCTGGGTGTTAGGGAACCGGGCATCCCGGAGTGCCCGGGTATTGGCTTCGAGTACCCCTAGTTTACCAGGGGTGATCTTGTGGCCCAGATACTCGACCGTCTGTTGGAAGAAGGCGCACTTCTTCAGACGCAGGGTTACCCCGGCGTTCCGCAAGAGGGTGAGTACCTCGTCAACATGTTGCAAATGGTCATCCATGTTACGCGAGAAGACGATGACGTCATCGAGGTACACTAGGCAGTTACGCCACTTCACCCCCGACAGCATAATGTCGATAGCCCGCTGGAAGGTAGCGGGGGCGTTGGACAATCCGAAGGGCATCCTTAGGAACTCGTACACTCCACTGTGACAGACGAATGCCGTCTTGGGGATATCCTCGTCCGCCACCGGGATCTGCCAGTATCCGGCATTGCAGTCGATGGTGGTAAGCACCGTAGCTTCCCCCAGGGAGTCGATGCATTCATCCATCCTTGGTAAAGGGTATGAGTCTTTCTTGGTAACCAAGTTGGGGCGTCGATAGTCGATGCAAAACCGAGGGGTTTGATCCTTCTTCGGTACGATGACGACTGGGGCACCCCACTCCGACATCGAAGGTCTTATCACCTTCGCTTCGCTCATCCTCTTCACTTCTCCATCAACGATCTCTCGTTGCATAGGTCCCGCTCGGTGCGGTTGTGACCGGGCGGGGCGTGCGCCTGGTCCCAGGTCTATACGATGTTGGGGTGCCCCGATGGTACCCAAGGCCCCGCCTGTCCACATGACGTCATGCTTTCTTAGCATCCGTCGTACCCCTTCGGCTACCGAAGGGGGAAGGTGGTCGAGGTCAGCCTCGGCCAAGGCCTTCAGTGATTCTTGGTCCTTTGGCGGCATGTCCGCCGGAGCCGCCGATGGGTTAGGCTTCCCGTCATCGGGTTGCTGTCGCTCGGTGGTCTCGGCGGCCGCCAGCACCTCAAGTGGTTCCACTTGACCTTGCTTGTCAGGGGTAAGGATATCTCCTTCGTAGAGCTCGGCAATCCCGAGGATAGTTCCCTTCGGGAGGGTGACTGCCTTACGGCGATAGTTCGCCATCACTAGGAGGGACGACCCTCCTGCTGGGAGGTCTATGAGACTGTTGGCCATGGTCAACTCATGGCGCTTGTACGTCCGCAGGTTGGACTGGAATCTGCAGATGCCTGCGAGGTCACAGTTGACCGGGAGGACTGTCTCCGACAACGGCTCAAAGCGAGTTCGCTTGGCCAACCGAAGTGTCTTCGGCTCGACGCTTGCGTACACCTCAGCCACGTCAACGTGGCTCCCTTGTAGCGTCAGGTCCCTGACGATAGCCGTATGTCCTCGCTTCGTCCCGTCGGCTTCTTGAAGCTCGACGGTCCTCCGGCCTGGCCGGATTGCATCCACGTGAACGTTGATGAAGGTGCACCCCAGTATGCAGGGCACCGGTAGGGTCTCACACACCAGGAAGTCGACTTCCGTGGTGAGTTCCCCGATGGTAACCCGCAGCGACATCGCTGCGGTCGTGCGAATGAGGCGACGATTCGCGCCCTTGATGGTGGGTCCCCGAGTCACTCTGACTCGCGGAAGCCACTTGTCCGGGAGGGTATCCTTCCGGATAAGGTTGGGTCCAGCCCCTGTATCCAGTACAGTGTAGTACGATCGTGTCGACTGGGGGTCAACCCCCAGTGTGGCTGATACCTTGAAGCTCTCCAAGGTAAACAGCACATGTCCTACACCAATATCCGGTGTTCCTCGGGCATCCTGGACAGGGCCCTTGGCTGGTTCAACGTGACGGGGCATCCCGTCCTTTCCCCCCGTTATCGGGGGGATCTCATCATTCCCCTGTCTCCGTGTCGTCGGGGCCGGAAGGTGTACCCGGGGATTGATGCGGCGCCGGCTCAAACGCGCTCGCCGTGGGGCTTTCTCCGCCATACTCCGGGGTGGCTTGCTTGGGTTACCCCAGCGCCCCCCGGTCATCTTTCCTCTTTCTCGTTTCCCGCCCTTGGTAGGGTGCTGTCCGCCGGGACATCCGGCTGAGGAGGTGCCTCCTCGACGGCCGGTACTCCACCTGGAGCTGGCTGCCTACCCGGTGCGGGTCCGGGTGCTGTGGCGGGATACCCCCCGGTGGCTGCCTTGCGTTGCGCCGCTGCCCGCTGAGACTCCTCGGGGATGAGTGGGCAGGAAGACACCCAGTGCTGGGGATCCCCACACAACATACATCCGGACGTGCCGGTCCCCCCTTGCATTCTCATCGGGGTAGCCCCGTAGCTGCGGTTGCCTCCCTCGGGCGCCCGAGTGCCTGCTCCCTGGTAGGCCTTGGGTCCTTGGGTAAAACGGCACATGGACTCCCCCAACCGGTTGGGTCGGCCCGCAATCTGCGGAGGTGCCTCCGTGCGCACCGCCCATGTTGGCAAGGGTTGGTGAGGGTTACCCGTCACCGGGGCATACCCCGTAGTCCGTACGTACGGGACGCGACGTCCCTGGCCCTCGCTGACCTGGAACTGGGTTCCAGCCGGGGCGATGTACGCTACCGTACAATGCTCATCAATCACCGGCGTCGCCGGTAGCAACAGGTGGCCCTGTTGGTCGACTAGAGGTTCATCCTCACCGGTAGGGGGATGTTCGGTCGCCACCAGTACTGGTGCAGCCTTACGCTTCCCCTTCTCTTGCCTCGGTACCAGGGTAAGATGGTGCTTGCCTCCCTCACCCTTGGGCTTCGGGGCCAAGGCGCATTCCGGGTGTAGCACTCGGTAGGCGTCCCCTAGGGACTTGCACATGTGCATCAGTCGACTGAAGTTCGTCCGTGCCGTGTTGGCGCCCCGTGCGGATATCCTCACGTAGTTGGGTACTCCTGCGAACAGGATGGCACGTAGCTGCCCTTCTCCGAGCTTTTCCAGCTCGTAGTCGAGCTCTTGGATCCGTCGTTCGAACATCTCCTCATCCTCCCAGGACTGGGCGGTGGCAGTGCGCAGGGCCCGGTAGTGGTCCTCGCACTTGTCCTCACTGAGGTAACTGCTCAGCAGCTCCGTCAATATCCCACGGTAATCCATGGGGGTGGCAGCAACCCTCGTTCCCGGCATCGGGGATGCCTGGCGAAGGATGCCTCGCACCCGTTCATTAACAAAGAACGGGAGGATCTCCAGGGCCAGCCCCTCATTAACGACGGCCTTGTCCGCGGCTGCCATGAAGCTAGTCAGGAAGCCGATGACTGCCAACGGGCGTCCGTTGGGGCCCCCGAACATAGGGACTCCCTTCATAAGGGTCTGCGTAGAGCGAATCGCTCGGTGCGAGGTCGTACGCATCGATTCCGATACGGCAGTGGATCGGTCTTCCAAACGATAACGTTCGGGAGTCAGTACCGACCTGACGACTTCGTTGACAATTTCCGTGTCCGCGTCCTGGATATCCAGTCGCTTCGCCAGTTGATGAGTGAACTCATCGGACTCCAGCTGCTTCAGTAAGCTCGCAGTAACCTGCGCTGTCATCGCTTGCATCAGTGACGCTGGAACTGCAGGCGTCGGCGCCTCGGGAACCCGAGTTGCCTGGCTTCCGTCGTCGAGGGGGTAATGGAAGACGGTACCGTCCCCCCCCATTGCCGACTCTGTTCCGGCGTAAGTGTCCGCCGGACCATGTCCGCGGAGCCCGCTCTGGGTGCTCCGAGCGTAGCGCTCCGTATGGCTACGTTCCAACTCAGCCGACGAGTCGGATCCATACCCCGCCGTGTCCGGGGGTTGTCCAGGAGTAGCAACACCGGGGTTGACCCTGGTGGACTCCGAAAGTAGTCCGGCCGGTTCGAACCGTACCGGTGTGGGAGGAACACGACGGGGTGCCGTCGTGTGGCGTGTTGACATCAACACTGCCATTGCGTCCTCCGTCCGATCTTGACAAGCGTCGAGTCCGGAAAACCGGGCCTCGATGCGGGCCAATGCTGCCATCAGGGAATCCCCTGGTGAAGGAGGCGGCGGAGTGAGGTCGGTCGATGACAGTTGAGGTGGGCCCCCGCCTCCTGCCGTTCGAGCCGTGCCAAACGTCGATCCGGCGCCGGAAAGCATTGGCGTTTCAATGTTGTCGATCGGGTTCCCGTTACCGGTTCCCGTAGTCACCTCCGGAGTCGGCGTCGACGCCGATCCGTCATCTTGAACGTTCCCCGTCTCCTGGGTAGACATAGTCACAATCAGTCAACCGACGTAACAATCACCACGAATAAGAGCGCGAGGGGGTAGATTGGGGAGAGTAACAGTAGATCACAGTCAGAGGTAAAAACTCAACACAATCGATCAGGTCGCAACACCACGAGTACAACAAAAGGACCGGATCCCTATCCGTGTGCCAGGGCCGAAGACGGCGTCACCACAAGGGTGACGGAAACCCGTCCCCTGCTGCTCCACCAATGTAGCACAATAGGTATCCGTCGCACGTCCACTCTCAGGGAACACTCACCAAGGGGGATCGGCACCAACGTCACCGGGAGGCCAAGGTTGCTGTCCTTGGAGCGCAAGCCACGGGACCAAGATGGGAGCCCAAATGGGAGGGGTTTGTTGTTCTACCTTGGCCGAAGGTGGATTCGCCGCCGGCCCCCTCGTTATAAACCCTCGGAGACACTACTAACAACCCTCCACCCCAAGATGCAAGTCCCTCTGGTCATACGTAACATATAGATACCGTGACCAGTACGGACTCTCAAATGGAAAGCCAAGGATTAGAAGTAGCCCCCCTAATATTAGGGTCACAATACGGCCGACCATATTGCTACACGCGCCCCCCAACGCCGAGACGTGCGTTTACGCGCCCCCTCACAGGGCCGACCGGGTCGGTCGGAACTGAGGAGAGGGGAGTGTGGCATTATTGACCCCCAGGTAGGGGGGCAACACGTGCCATGCAAGGGGCGGCAGGCCATCAGCCTGATCCGTTCCTCCCCCTGCATTTGGGTCCGTATTCCCTAAGTTTGGGATAGGTTGCTTAGTAGTAAATCCAACTTGGATTTGAGGGTTTTCTGCATTTATCGTCTTGAATTTTCGTGTGGCCCGGTGGGCAGGTGCTGGGGTGGGAGATTCTGAGTGGCGAGATTCTGAGTAGACCCTGGGGGGATAAGGGGAGGGACAGCGGGGCTTGGCCCTGCGTCCCCGTCCCGACGAAGAAACTGTTAGACCACACACCATCCTCTTGTTTGTCAGCGGGGGGTTTGCCCCACAACAGGGACAGAGTGTGTGCGACTTGCGCTTCTTCCGGTTCCGCCGACACAGGAGGCAGCCCTTGTACACCGCCCCAACTTGGGTGTCGTGTGTGCAAGTGGTTTTTGCCAGAGGAAGTGCTAGAAGGCATCTGGCATCTGGATCCCGTCCGGCCAGCTCATTCACACGCCATGTGATCACTGTGCCTGCTCCGCCCAGATCGGTCGCACACACGTCAAATAAGACGTACTTGATGACTTGAACATCGGTTCATCTCCGCATGAGCAACCTTGCTGGAAGGCAACGGCACCCGAGGTCGTCGTGCGAGAGAACGGGGGCGTTGACAGCTGTGGGCCGCCTCCCCCCCCGCCCCCTCATCCGCCCCCGGGCAGATAACCCTCTTCCGCTCACGTCACTCACGACGGCACGCACGGGTCACTACAGCACCCATGACGCGTCGCTCCGCGACGACCACTGCCGACACCGCCACGGCCAGCCACGAGCGCGCTACAGCTGTCAACACAGGATGTTATTTGCTGAATACTTCACACGGTCCGGCGCCATCACCTTCAGGGAGTTCCCCTCCGACTGTAAACGGATTATCTAGTATCGTGTGCTATAGTCTCGCGCCATGCGTCGCTGTAGTTAGACAGCGAGGACGTCATGTGCTCGCCTCGAGCATAAGCTGTGACTGTGTCGAGAAAGGTTGCCGCTGGAGCCGAGCTATCGAGCGGCGACGGCCAAGGGCGGTGCGCGTGCCTTGCTGTGCTGTTGCATAGTAAAAATCACCGATCGGCTTACTTAAAAAAGGTAGGTACTCGTAATGAGATGGGGACAGAACCTCAAATCTGGCTCGAGATGTCAGGGATTTCGCCCACTTGCGTAGTGGTGTGTGCGCGACATTCCGCTTACTTCTCAAGGGCCCGGGTTTGATTCCGACTCTCCGATAGTTACTTTTTTGTTATTCCACAGTGACCGTGACCAGTACTCACTCGGCCGTATCTGCGAGTATGGTATGTGACTTTCTCAGCGGATGCAGTACCGTATGTAGCTCTCGGGAAATAGATGGGAACGGGTATACCCGTACTTACACTCATGAGATTACTCACTCAATATGTACTTACGGTAAAGCCTGGCTGCGGGGCTAGGGCGCACTCCGGGTGAAGCACCCGGTAGGCGTCCCCCAGTGACTGGCACATGCGCATCAGTCGGCTGAAGTAGCTACCCTTCTCCTAGGAGATTCTCCAGCTCGTAGTGGAGCTCTTGGATCCGGCGTCCGAACATCTTCTCGTCCTCGCAGGACTGGGCGGTGGCGGTGCGAAGAGCCCGATAGTGGTCTTCGCACTTTTCCTCACTGAGGTAGTTGCTCAGCAGCGCCTTGAGAATACCACGGTCATCCACTCGGGTGGCTGCGACCCTCAATCCCGGCATCGGAGATGCCTGGCAAAGGATGCCCCGTACCCATCCATCAACGAGGAATGGAAGGATCTCCAGGGATAGGCCCTAGTTCACGAGTGCCTTGTCTGCGGCTGCCTTGAAGCTGGTCAAGAAGCCGATGACTGCCAACGGACGTCCTTTAGAGCCTCCGAACATGGGGATTCCATTCTCCAGGGTCTGCATCGATCGGATAGCCCTATGCGAGGTGTTGCGCATCGATTACGATACAATAGTAGTACGGTCTTCCAAACAATAACGTTCTGGAGTCAGTACCGATCGGAAGACTTGGTTGAAAATCTCCGTATCAGCGTCTTTAGTATCCAGGCGCTTGGCCAGCTCGTGAGTGAACTCCTCCGACTCCATACGCTGCAGGAGGCTAGCAGCAACCTGTGCGGTCATGGCTTGAACCAGTGAGGCTCGTACTTCTTGCGCGGTTGCCTCGGGTTCCCGAGTCGCTTGACTTCCTCCGTCTTGAGGATGCTGCGACAGGGTACCACCCCATCCGATGACGAATTTTGCTCCGGCGTACGTATCGGCCGGGGTGTATCCGCGGAGTCCGCTCCGGGTTCTCAGGCCGTATCGCTCCGTATGCCTCTGTTCCAACTCGGCAGATGAGTCGGATCCATAACCCGCCGTGTCCGGGGAATGTCCGGGAGTTGCTGCGCCGAGGTCAACCCCGGTGGACTCAGAGATTAGTCCTGCCGGTTCGACCCAAACCGGTGTGGGAGGAATACGACGCGGTCCCGTCGTGTGGCGTGTTGACATCAACACTGCCATTGCGTCCGCCGTGCGCTCTTGACGGGCGCCGAGGTCCGGAAAACCGGGCTTCGATGAGAGCCAACGATGCCATTAGGGAATCTCCTGGTGAGGTCGGAGGCGGAGTGATCTCCGCCGACGACAGTCGAGGTCGACATCTGCCCCCTGCGGTCCGGGCCGTACCGAACGTCGATCCGGCACAGGATGGCATCGGCGTCTTAATGTTGTCGATCGGGGTACCGGTCCCCGTTCCCGTGATTGCCTCCGGGAATCGGTGCCGACCGCGATGCGTCATCTTGAACATTCCCCGTCTCTTAGGTAGACATAGTCACAATCAGTCACCCGGCCTAACAGTCACCACAAAGCAGAGAACGAGGGGGTAGGCTGTGGGACGAAACCACTCAAAACAGTCACACGTAACAACTCAACACTGTCAAACAGATAGCAACGCCACGAATACAAGAAATGGATCGACTGCCTATCCGTGTGCCAGAGCCGAAGACGGCGTCACCTCCAGGGTGACGAAAACCTATCACATGCTGCTCTACCAATGTAGCACAATTGGGAGCCGTTACTGGTCCACTCTCAGGGAACACACACCAGGGGGGATCGGCACCAAAGTCACCGGGAGGCCAAGGTTGCTGTCCTTGGAGCGCAAGACACGGGACCAAGATAGGAGCCCAACTGTGAGGGGTCTGTTGTTTTACCATGGTCGGCGGTGGATTCGCCGCCGGCCCCCTTGTTATAAAGCCTCGGAGACACAACTAACTACCATCCACCCCAAGATGCAAGTCCCGCTGGTCATGCGTAACTCGTAGGTACCGTAACCAAAGTGAAATTCCAACGTGACAATTATGGATGGGAAGCAGACCGCCTAACTCAGGGTCGTGATACGGTCACCCATATTGCTACAAACGGGAGTTGACAAGGTTGGTGGCGCAGCCGGAATCGGTGCGAGGGGAACGTCATTGGGTGCTGAGCCAGCCTGCTGACTGGCATGCCTAACTCTGGCGAACCCGCGTCGGGCGGCCTTCTGAGGTTGTCCTCAGCTCTTCTTTCGGGTTATGCGACCTGGTGGCCACCGCATTTCCGCGGGACATCGACTACCCGGCTAGTGCTCGAAGGGTAGCGGCCGCGAAGGCTCCCGTGGCGCTTGGTCAAGTCGTTCCCGGAACCAACTGGTATCCAGGGTTGGGCTACTTCCCGGGTGGACCCGCGTACCGTTCGTGAACGGCACTTTTCCTGCCCATGTCTGGGTTAAAGTCGGCGTCGAGCTTGCGGCGCAACTATGGCGTCATAGCGGATGCCCTTCGCACGGTTATGAGGTGCGCTCTGCCGACCGGTAACGGTCGTGCGCCGGTGTACACCCTCTTGCGCCTCTGTGGGTGGCAGGAAGCGCGGGAGCCCGCCCCTGCCTTTCGGTTTGAAGCCGATACGTGCCTCCAATACTTCAGTAGCGTGTTAGCCTCGCGGCCCGTGCATGCGTTGCAACGTGTCTTTACTCTGGAGGCCACTGTGGTATAAAACTCGATTCTCTCAGACACGTGTCAATATCCCTCGGGGGAAAGGGACAGGTAACACAGAAAGGGGAACTACGAGAGTGGTATGCCTGTTGCCTCTCGTGCTTGCTCGCAGAGCAAACAGATACGCGCGGTAGTGCACACGGGGAAGAAGAAAGCAAACGCGCAGTTGTCTTTTTCCCTGAGGGCGCGGGCCAAGGGCGCCTCGCTGTCCCTCTTAACGTGCATCGGGGGGAGCCTCGGCACGTTGGCCAGGTAGCCCCCCCATAACCCCGAGTGGCCCCGACCCGAGTCTAACCTCGTCAGGTCGGGGGCCACTAACACTCCTAATTCTATTCCCACTCACTAATCTCACACTCAATTTCTCTGAAATCAAGTCCCTCGCAAGTATGCAAAAACCCATCAGAAATCCCTCTCTCACGTGTGGATAGCGTAGTCCACCGCATCCCAGTGCCGGGCACGGGCCACGGCCGCCAACCATCCTCACACGGCGGGCGTGTTCTGGCACCTGGTGCCCTCTGGTTGTCGTCCCGGGTCGGCGCCAAGTCGGGGCCAGGGATGCTACATAGCTCCCTCCCTAGTCCGGCACGTCCTCGGGCCGAACCAGGTGCCACCGTGCACAGCCTCGAGCACGTCCACACCGGTGCCGAGGTCAAACGTCTGCACCCTGGGCCGTGGTCACCTTTCCCCTGCCCCCGCCTCCTTCTTACTTTACCTCGACATTCCCGTTCCCCTTCGTTCTGGACGGCATGTCCAGCTCCGAGATTCAGGTTGGACATGTGGCTCCGGTGGCGTGTTCCGCGGAGGAGACCTCGGATGGTCGTACCCCATTCCTGCCTCCAGCTCCTCGCGTGTCGGCGCGGACGCCGGTTGTCACGTTCGAGGATGCCGATCAAGTGCCCCCGGCTCCGGCGTCGCGCCTGGTCGAGACCCCCCCGGTGAGTCTCCCGGAGATCAATCTCGGTCATGATCCCCTGGCTGTCCGGCGCTACACCACGGTGGGCGGAAGCGTCAGCGCGGTCCGGTGCCAGCAGGACTGCCTGGCCATCTGGCGTAAGGAGCTCCAGCGCGTTGTGTTGACCGACATGGACCAGACGCGCCTGTACACAGCGGACCAGATGCGCTTGACTCAAGAACGCTCTCAGAGCATTTCCGGTTCCTCTTGGGCTGCCCGCCTTGAGGACCTCCTCTTTGCGCTGGTGCTGGATCTGCCCTTGTCCGAGCGCCGATTGACAGCGTCCGTGCTCCGGTGGCAGGAGGAGGAAGATTACGTTCGCCGGGCGCTCCAGGTCTGGGACGAGGCGCTCAAGTGGTCGGGCAGCCTGAACTGTGATCCCCGTCCGAGTATGGTTGCTCTGGAGCCGCCTTTCTCGACCCGGAAGTACTCTACGTTATCGCCGGCGCGGGAGCAAGGCGAGCGTCGTGGGCGCCCGCGGGGCTACATCGTGAGCTGCAACCACCAAGCGTTCTGAAAGCTGGACAAGGCCAACCGGGCGTCGTACTACCCCAAGGTCATCCCGCAGCAGCAGGAAGTAGAGATCCCGGTCGGGTTTACTCCGTCCAGCATCCCGTTTACGTGGTACTTCCTGGACGCCCTGACCCGGGCGTCGATCAAGGGCTTCATCAATTCCATCCCGTACATGATGTACACCTCCGAGATGATGGTCTCGGCCGCCAACCACTGGCTCCACGAGGTCTTGGTGCCCAACCGGCTCCGGCTTCAATCAGACCTCATGATGGTCTGGATTAATGACAAGCTGCTCGTCGACTTCTTGTGCAGCCAGGATGTAGAGCAAAAGCAGCTCTTTGATGCGATCGACTTCCTGCTTCAACTCCCGGTGCACGACCGGGCATTCTTGAGCTCGATCGCGGACCAGAATAGTCCGCGTCGGGATCGCCCGGGTTGGGTGCGGGTAGTCTATTTGACTTCCCCTGCCAAGGTGCAGCTGGAAAGGGCGTTGCCGGCGTGGCCGCAGCGAGCAGGTCTTCTTGCGCCGGCTGCCTTGGACCTGCTGCCACCTGGTCGTAGCATACCTGGCCCGGACTTGGCGTCGACCCGGGATGTCGACCAAAGGGCACCAGGTGCCAGATCACGCCCGCCGTGTGAGGATGGTTGGCGGCCGTCGCCCGTGCCCGGCACTGGGATGCGGTGGACTACGCTATCCACACGTGAGAGAGGGATTTCTGATGGGTTTTTGCATACTGGTGAGGGACTTGATTTCAGAGAAATTGAGTGTGAGATTAGTGAGTGGGAATAGAATTAGGAGTGTTAGTGGCCCCCGACCTGACGAGGTTAGACTCGGGTCGGGGTCACTCGGAGGTATGGGGGGCCTACCTGGCCAACGTGCCGAGGCTCCCCCCGATGCACGTTAAGAGGGACAGCGAGGCGCCCTTGGCCCGCGCCCTCAGGGAAAAAGACAACTGCGCGTTTGCTTTCTTCTTCCCCGTGTGCACTACCGTGCGCGTCTGTTTGCTCTGCGAGCAGGCACGTGAGGCAACAGGCATACCACTCTTGAAGGTCCCCCTTCTGTGTTACCTGTCCCTTTCCCCCGAGGGATACTGACACGTGTTTCAGAGGACCGAGTTTTATACCATATATTTGGGGGCGCAGCAGGGGATTGGAGTGTTTGAGAAAAGAAATTTGCGAGCAGCGGTTGGGTTTTTCCCGTTCTTTCCCATTCTGTGGTTACGGAATTATTTGCGCCCGTTCTCGGGAATCCCATTCCTGGTTCTCCAACCCCTCTCTTGTGGTCTTGAGGTCTTTGGAAACGCAGGAAACTAGACTGTGGAAGTCAAGAGTCCATCATGGCTTTCCTCGCAGGCATGACGGCGCCCGAAGGGGTAAACCCCTCGTCCCTTGACGCATCCTTGGTCACCGCTGTGGACCGTGTCCAACCCGGCGTCGTCCCCGCGGGCGAAGCAGACGTGGACGCGACACCCGGTAGCGTGCTGGAGTCTACAGGCGGGCAGCTGCAGTCTGCTTCGGTTCCTCCGGCTGTCGCTCCTGTGGAAGCCACCCCGGGGTCAACGGCGCTCGAGTCCGCTCGAGGCAGACGACTCTCTCCTCCCAGTTCGACTCCTGAACTTCCAGGGATACCCCCTGGTGGGTTTACTCCTGGACCTGCACAGGGCAACTGGGTGTATACACCTCTTCCTGTGGGCACTAGCCGTGCCAGAGGCACCGCTGTGACTGGCTCTACGGGTCCCCCTCAGACATCGACTCCTGGGGCCGGTCAAGCTTTCTCTCCCCTGGCGTCCTATTGGGCGGGGAGCTCCGAGACCGGTAATCGGAGCGGCCGGAGGCGGCGGCGTCGTTATCGTTTCGCCAGCGCCAGCGAGACCAGTTCTTTCAGCTCTGAGGAGGGATACGACTGGGACGCATTCCCTGGTCCCACCCGGCGGAGGCTGGTCAAGTTTGACTTTCCTGCCCATAAAGTGGGGGACGCCACCCTGAACAAGGTCAGGTACTGAGGCAACTACCGGCTGGAGAACCAAGAACAAGGTTACACCCGGAATAGGGTCAAGAAGATGGCATCCCTGATCCGACGTATGCAGCCGAACTTCGGGGGACATCTTCAATTTTCTGGGAAGAGGCAGGCGCTTATCTTTGCCTTCCTGCGCCGATTTGTCAACGACGACGATGTGTCCGAAGGCAAGGCACTCTACATCCTCGTTATCTTCATGACCGGAGAAGCGGAACAGCGGTTCGCACAGGTCCTTTCAGACTCAGCCGGACACATCTTTGGGCGTACCATTGGGAGCTCTCCGGAGGCGGTGAACTGGCTCCTGTCCAACTACGCTGACGCGGACTCCCTGCGCAAGGCAAGGGGAAAGTTGAACCAGCAACCATGGAGCGACACGAGACTCCAGAGGCGTTCGCCCGCCGTGTCCGGGAGATGAGCGAGGCTTGTGGCAACGTTTACCTTGAGGACAGGCTTCAAATGATCTTCTCGGAAAGGCTTCCTGAACATCTTTAAGTGGACGCTGAGAACTACAACCAGGAACACCAAGATCACACCTTCCAGCAGCTGATGGCCTACATCCAGGGAAAGAAGCGGCACGCCAAGGCCCTCCAAGCTTTCATGGTGTCGACTCCCAAGCCGTTGTCGCGAGTTCGTCCCGGACCCGAAAAGCATAAAGGAGGTGATTGCCCTGTACCGGAGCTGGCAGTTGGCGAGACCTCACCCGTCGTGTCAGCTGACAAGTGGGGCGGCGTCGTCTCGAAGAAGCAACCTTCCTTAGTAGCTCCTAGGCAGGTCAAGAACCAGCGCTTCCAATCTTGTTGGCTGTGACAGAAGGAGCACCATATGTCCTACTAGTGCCCGACCATCCCCAAGGATCTCCAGGAGAAGCTCAAGCGTCAAGGACTGGTGTTTGCAAAGGCGGTCAACTGGGCTGACCGGCGAGCGACTTCCAAGACGGATAAGGCACAGGTACACGCGATCCGGGTAGCAACCTTGCAGAGCATTACGGAGGCTCTGACCAAGGAAGCTCCTACGGACTTTGACCTGGGGACCGAGGCTTCCGAGGAATTCTCGGACTCGGGAAGCGAGTAGGGCAGGCGCTCTCTCCAAGTGTCTTCCCGAATCTCCGACGGCAGGTTACTTCTATTCGTTCTCCCCTTGCGTACCGGGAGAAAGGACGGCAGTTACCTGCTCAACTGGTAGCCGCCTGGACACCCTGTTTGTTCAAGGGGACCTTGCTCGTCCTGCGTAAAGGCAACCTCAAGATTAATGCTCGTATGCGTGTGGAGGATAGCCTCCCCGAAGCTGTTACTCCGGTGGTCGACACGGATGTCAGACCAAACGTCATCACTGAGAACCTGTTACCTCCGGGCTGGCGTCGACATGCCTGGAGAGCCCCTTCCAAAACCCGAATTGCAGACGCTTTGCTTCAAACCGTACGATCGCTTGGCCGCTTTCTGTCGCCATCTTTGTCAACAATGAACCAATGCATTTTCCCTCTCTCGTAGTCAAAACCCTCTCAGTCCCCCTCATCCTAGGCTGGGACTTCCAGAAGCTGCATGTCAGGAGTATCCTGCCGGGAGAAGGAAAGGCGCAGTTCAACTATGGGTTTGTGTCGCCGGTGCTGGACCATCTGCACACCAAGGTTCGTGTAGTCAAGAACGAGAAGGATCGCATCTTACCCTCTACTTTGACTCTCTTCAAACCGGTGCTCCTCCCTCCTCGTTCGGAGACCAAGGTTCAAGTGACTACCTGGACTACGGGTCAATGCCTGATCTACGGACGTAAGGAATATCTGGCCAAACACCGGTTATATTTGGCCCACGGACATCAAAAGAAGGTGGAGAGGCACACCCCATTCTCGGTGCTAATCGTCAATGTGAGCCGGAAGCCGATAGCTCTCGCCAAGGGTACTCGAGTTGGAACGGCCGAAAATATATCGAGGGTCTGCCCGTGCCATAGCAAGGAGGACCTCTTGAACCTGCAACAAGAACTGGCATCCAACAAAACCGCCCTAGACGTACCTCCGGAGCAAGCGCAGGCTGCCGGCGTTACCTCGAAACCCGATCCGGCACCACCCAGGATGCCGAACGTCAACTAAGGAAATGTTCCTCCTGACCTGAAGGAGGCACTGGAGAAGCTTCTCCGGGAATATCGGCACCTATGGTCTGGAGAGCTGGGCAAGATAGACGCCACCCTACACCGGATTCAACTCAAGCCGGATGCCAAGCCAGTGCACCTGCAACCGTATCGGGCTGGACCACACCGCCGGGATGAGATATAGAAGCAGGTTAACAAGATGCTCAAGATCGTTGTTATCGAGCCCTCAGATGGCGAGTGGGCCTTCCTGGTGGTGGTCGTCCCAAAACCTGGCGGGCAGTTCCGATTTTTCGTCGACTACAGACGCCTGAACGAGATGACAGTCAAGGATGTCTACCCAATACCCCGGATGCATGATTGCATCGACTTTCTTAGTGATGCCACCCTCTTGTCAACTCTGGATTGTAACGCCGGTTACTGGCAGATCCCTCTGGCTGACGAGGACAAGGACAAGACCACCTTCACGTGCCATATGGGACTACTTCGGTGCAAGCGTCTTTCTTTTGGTCTCACCAATGCTCCGGTTACCTTCCAGAGAGCGATGACATCGTCCTGTCCGGACTCAGGTGGAGGACATGTCTGGTTTACCTGGACGACATTATTGTCTTCTCCATGACCCGAGCGGAACAGCTAGACCACCTCCGATAGGTTCTGGCTCTCTTGTACAAGGATGGAGTTAGCCTGAAAGCCGAGAAGTGCCACCTACTCGAGACTGAAGTGGGGTATCAGGGGCACATGCTGAGTCCGGGGGAGCTTCGGGTCAGCGAAAAGTGTTTCTAGGCTCTTCGGCAAGCCCGGCAACCTGAGATCCAGACGGAACTCAAGAGCTCTCTAGGAATGTGCAAAGTCTACAGTCGGTTTGTACGGGACTATGCCTTAATTGCCTCGCCGTTGACCAAGCTCACCAGCAAGAAGCTTCCCGCACAACTTCCGGTGTTCGACGAGAAGCAGACCGCGGCCTTCGAAGAGCTCAAGAAACGCCTGACCACGACTCCAGTACTGGCGCTACCCAAGCGGGAGGGCCAGTTTGTTCTAGAGACTGACGCCTGCGGCGTCCAGGTGGGGCTCTCTCTACTCCAGCAACAACCTGATGGGCACTTCCTCCCGGTGAGCTACTACAGTCGCGTGCTGACTCCCGCCGAGAAGAATTATTCCACGACGGAGCGCGAGTGCTTGGCGGTCGCCTGGGCCTGCTTCCAGTGACGCCCCTATCTAGAAGGACAAGATTTTCTCATCCAGACAGACCATGCCAGCCTAAGGTGGCTGCTATGCATGGACAGCAGCCAAGGAAGTGTCGCCTGGTGGCGTCTACGCCTTTCGGAGTTCAAGTGCATGGTGTGCCCCAGAGCAGGGAGGGAGCACCACTGCGCCGACACCATGTCCCGGTTGGAGACTCCTGCAGCCGATACGGGCCCTATCCCGGAGGAAATGCCCTGTTTCATCCTCCTGAATGTCGGACGTGGTTGGCACGCTCCTCTTTATGAGCCGCCTGAAGCTCACCAGCCGGTAACCATTCAGCGGATGCTGGAGGCACAGCTCAAGGATCCTCTTGTTTTGGAGCTCCGCCACCAGATGGACCTAAACCAGAATAGTCGCTTCTCCGCGTCCACGGACGGACTCCCAATACGGGTATCACCCTTTGATGGGGCAACTCAAGTCTACGTACCGCAAGACCTACGAGCTGATATCCACCGCCTGGAACACTCGTCTCCCCAGGCTGGACACCCTGGCATCAACCGTATGTACGCCTCGATGCGGCGACACGACTTCTGGGTAACCATGGCAAGTGACGTTCACAAGCATTTAGAGGCTTGTGTCTCCTGTGCAAAGGAACCAGTTGACCCACAGGAAGAATACTTCGAAGCTACGCCTGTTCCCTGCGGCGGAGCCTTTTGCAAGCTGGAGCATGGACATCCTGGGGCCCCTACCTGAGACATCTAGTGGCAACGTTGACCTGCTCATTATCTGTGACCGGTTCTCCAAGTTCACCCGAGCAATCCCGCTAAGAACCATCACGGCCCTGGACGTCACGTCGGCTTTCTGTGTGTATTGCATAGCTTCCTATGGCCCTCCGGACTCCAGCTTGACCGACAGTGGTCCCCAGTTCGCAGCCCTGTTCTTCCGAGGAGTCTGTGACCTGATGGGTATCAAGAGCTTGTTTACTACGACGTACCACCCACAGCCGAATGGTGAAGTGGAACGATTAAACCGGACCCTGGTGGACATGCTTCGGCACTACGTTGAGGAGCATAAAGAAGACTGAGACATGCCCCTGCCCGTTCTCACTCTAGCCTACAACTCTCGTGTTCACCGGACAACAGGGGTAGCTCCACTAGACTTTGTTACCACAAAGCGACTGACCAACTTCTCCCTGAAAAGAATACCGGACGGTCTCCCGCCTGCCCTGAAGCCGGGCCCCAAGGCAAAAGACGACTTCCTGGAACAACTGAATCTCCTTCTCGCACGAGTCAAGGAGTCATTCGCGAAGATCCAGGCGCGATTCAAGCGCGACTATGATAAGGGTGTACGGCAAAAGAACAAGAAACTGGGTGATGTCGACTGGGTCTTTGTGGATAACCACAGCAAGACACGGGGAAAGCTGGACTCTAAGACGGATGGGCGTTTTGAAATCCTGGGCACGTGCGGCTGGACGCTCCTCCTAGACGTGGATGGCTCTCCGTACAGGGAGAGCAGTGACCACGTCCCTCGAGCTCCACCGCTAAGAAGACGGGACCTGACCCTGCGCAAGCGCACCGCAGTACCCTGGTTATCCCAACAAGAAGGCCGAGAAGACGTCTACGTCAAGTGTGTAGACCACGCCTGAAGGAAGAGACGCCTGTACCTGCGAGTACGCTTGTTCGGCTTCAACCCATCCCGCCTAGCCGTCCTTGACTGCCCAAACCCGGCTTCCGCCCCCCGAGCTCCGCCGTCTCCGTCCACCGCCACTCTCCAGCCCCCGGACAGTACTCTCGCCTTGCTTCGCGAGTACCCGCCCCTCCGCCCGCCAGCTGCCACCCGCAGAGCGGCCCAGTCTCCGTCCACCGCCGGTCCCCCAACCCCCTAGAGCACTCGCACCCAGCCCCGTGAGCGCCTCTACCCCGCCCCCGTAGCAGCATCTCGCGCCTGCGCCTTCCACGTTGTATCCGTTTCCTCCTAGCCCACCCAAAGTAGACCAAGCGTTTTCAGAATGGCGATCCGGCGCTGGGAGCCCCAGAAGATGGGGGACTCTTCTCCCTCTGCAGCGTCCGTCACCCGCTCGCCGCAGTACGCCTCCTCCTCCACGCTCTCTTCATACGCGCTATTGCGCGACTCCAAAACTTGTGCTGCGCGGCTGCCACGTCCTGGATGAAGGAGGCCAGTTGAAGATGGGTGCAGATCATGCGCAGCACGTTCCACCTCCCTTTCGGACGGACGAAGGTGTTCTCTACCACCACACGCGTTTTTGCATGATGGTGATTGAAGCGCCGCATGGAGCTGACGTTAGGTCCGCGCATGTCTGCCTCACGAGTGGGAGTAGTCTACAAGGAGTGCAATGGGCAGGAACAGCAACAGACAGACAACAACGGAAAGCTCACGAAGATCACACTGCATATACTCTACTCAGAGCCAGTCTGGGGGGGGGCCCAGCGACGAGGACGCGTCGCGAGCATCGTTCACCGCTCGTCTCCCCGGTTCACGGGGTCTGGCAACACGTCGGTGGGAATCGCTCGGTACAGGTCGCTGGTGGGGACGGCGCGGAGAGGGGCGGGGGACTTTTGAGCGTGGGGGGGGGAGCTGTTGCGACAACATACCAAGAACGACGTCAGAGCAAAGCCTGAGTCCCGGAAAATGAGCTCTCTGTCTAGCATTGGCCGTAGCAGACCATCGAGGCCCTCCATCGAGGAGCACTACGACCTGGCACGGAACGTCAGAGAGTTCCCTCGCGAGCGTGGGGACCCGCCGACAAAAACACGGACGCGACGCGTGCCGATGATGGAAAGGAGCAGCATTGAGAACCGCGCCTTGCGGTCGAAGAATGTCTCATTGTGCTCCACGAAGGGCGTCATGAACGGGGTGATACATTCGTCTACAGCTCCGCATCTGTCGCCAGACCAAACACCACAAAAGAAAATGAAAGAGAGCTACGAAGGCAATTGAAAACCACGGCATAGAAGCAGATTACATCAGGACACTGGGAGCTAGCCGCAATAGATGTGGGAGTGGCATCGGCAGTCTCGCGTCTATGTCCATGGCTCTCTTCCTCACCGGCGAACTCGCGCCCCCCACACCCCCCCCGGCGACTTCTTCCCCCCCCGGCACGCCCGCTACGCGCGCGGTGAGCCGGTGGGTGAGCATTGTCAAGCTCTCAAGGCGCGCGGTGCCGCCATCGACCACGCTCTCTGAGTACTCTCCCTGCCCCCACCCGCCTCCCCCACCAAGAACGGACACGGGGACAAGTCATCCAAGGAGAGGGTCAAAGACAGACACGCGCCGCGTGCGCAGCGACTAAAACATACAGCCCAGACCACGTGGACGTGTTTCCGCCCGTCAGTGTCGCAAAGTCGCGCCCAATTAGCTGAAGCTCGGCAGCGCCTGGCCATTCTGGCTCGGGCAGGCCCGCCAACAAGGCGGCAACATCGGGTGCGCAGTGCTTTGAAGACATGGACTCCGCAACGTCCACTGCACGCGCAAACACACGCTGCCTTCTTACTTGAGCAATCCAAACAGCTTTGCAAACATGCGGTACCTTGGATGGATAGGGCTGGGGCCGCGCGCCGGCACAGGCAGGTGAAGGGTGGCTTGAGCAACCAACTCATCAAAGTGCTCCGGGGTCATCCTCACATTGCCGATAAAACGGCCTCTCTCGAGACTCTTCCGGGAAAAACGGCCAACAAAGTCTCTTACGTGATGCGCAGCGCGGCTACCTCAACCGCAAATTTCGAAGAGGTCGGCGAGCTCCACCACCTCAAGCAGCTCCGCTGGGTTCCACAGGATCTCTTCCCGGCCTTGGGTGCTTACGACGGATAGAATGACGTGCCGCGCGACCGCCCAGCTGTCCAAGCAGACCGGCTTCAGCGCCCCAAGGGGCGGGATGCAGACGAGGGGGGGGGGAGTGGGAAGGCGAAGCAGTGGTTGAAAAAAAAAGACAGAAAGCAGGTGCGACAGACATGCGGGAATCCGAGAGGAAGAGAACAGCAGCTGATGGGACATAGAGAGGGCAAGGTGGCACTGGTTAGAACTATGGGAATAACGATGCTATATTTCCTATAGCTATGAGTCACAGAGGGTTACAGATGCCTTCAAAAACGAGACCTCGAAGACAGCAGACAAAATGCCGCAATGGCAGCGATCACGTATCGTAGGAGGTGGGCGGTGGTCCGGACCAATCAACAGTCGCAGCACAGAGGGGCAGGGATTCCTGATTCTCAATCGACAAGGAGTTACCCGTCGGTCAGGTAAATGAATTCAAAATGCTGGCAATAGTCTTTGGGGCCTAGTGTTGGTACCGAACAGGGGTTCTCAAGCGTACCACTTTTGGTTAAGCGTACGAGTATTGAGTGAATTTCAAGATAAGCGAACGCGTACCAGCGTGTCGTCGACTGCGAGCAAGCGACTTTTCCAAACTCACCTGAAAAAGCGTACTTTCCTCACGTACTCCTACCGGATGATATCTAGCAAGCGCACTGTCAAAAATTGCAGTAAACAGCGTACACCAAGCGTACTCGGTGACTTACGGTCAAAGCGAAGTCTGACAAGGACTTCTTGAGTGTTTTGAACTCCCCAATGGATCTGAATGCTGCCTGTTGGTGTAAACGAAACCATGGTATAACGCAATAGCCGCTATGATTCGCCCGGCAGCGTTCCTGGCCAAAGTACGTTTGAGCATGATACTCTTGCGTACATTTTGCCGGCTGGAGTGCGCGTATGCGTACCAGTCACATTCAGATTTTTTCAGTGCGTACGCGTAGAATGCTAAAATAACACGCGCGTCATACGCTTTTTTTGCGTACGAGTGCCAACCCCTGGTACAGACACCTGACCAACCCGCAAATTGCCAGATTTGCGCGGGACTGGAAGGATCGGGGGGCAATGTTATGCCACGAGTACATTTTCTGTTGGGGTTGGCTGTTGAATGGAGCGCTCTAACGAAGCGCATAAGTCCGGATATTGACCTGCAGATTGGTAGGAAGAAGGAGCAAATACTCTCACACCCCCCCCCCCCCCCAACCGACATTTCCGGCAGAAGCCACAAAGAGGAGCAACCGGCGCCCAGTGCAGTTCCCATTGTTGCGGGATTGACCGCAAGGGCGTTTTGGCCTCAGAAACGTTGTTGAGACCAGGGCTGTTCAAGGGTATCTGGCCAAGGGTATTACGAGTGTGTCGAATCAAGGGTATACACCGTACACATGGCGGACTCCGGGTTTCTCGCCAAATGCACTCTTCAGTCGGTATCGGGTATTCAAGGGTGTCTGTGATACACTCTACTCAGATCCTAAGGGTATTAAGGGTATGGGACAAGTAGCCCGATGCGTTTGAAGTCGCTGTCACGTTGCCAATCACTAGTCCGGCTTTTCCAAAGAGAGCTTGAGGCAGGCGCCGTGTGGCACTTGAATGAGCCAGCAGGTGTGCCGGGCGTCACACCACCGGGTGACGCGCCGCCAGCTGTTCTTTGACCGTTACCAAACGACGACTAACGCATGCCTCCGTGTCCTTCAACCTCGCGACACACTGCCAACGCTTTCCTTCTCGCCACACCCACCAGCCCCCCCGCCCGCCGTGGACGCGCCTACTATCCTCTGCCCTCGTCGACTGCCCAACCTCTCCTTTTTTTCCTTGTCAAACCCGAAACTATCCGGTCGCCTCATCGCCGTCTACGATGGCCGACCGCCGTAACTCCGCAAGCGCTTCCAATTTGCCGCCGTCAAGTCGGGGGAGTGCGAGCTCCGTTGCTGGAACTAGTCCTGATGGAGGAGATGCTCGTGGTCAACAGATCGGCCGCAAGCGTCCGGCGTCAAGTCTAGCAGCGGAAGAGACTGCGGAAGCTATTCTTGAATCGGCCGGGACTGAAGCCCAATTGACGCGACCGGACCAGCTGACTCGTGACGATACTGTTTTTGAATGGATCCCTCGAGATGACCTGGCGCGCAAAGTGCGCTCCGCCGCCTGGCAGCTTTTCGAGCTGTACCGCACCCAAGACGACAATGGGAGCTTGCTTGGCTGGTGTCGCCTGTGTGCCGGTCTGGGCACGACAAACATCCAGAACATGCGAAATGGGACCATCGGGAACTCTGTGAAGCCCTTTGAGAACACCGCGAATGGGGTGGGTAGCCAAGAGAGAAGGCTACTCCACTTCCGGGCAGCGTTGCTGATATGCCGCAATGCTACGGGTGGAAACCGCTCCAAGCGCGTGGTGGACGGAACCATCACTCGATTTTTTTCTCCCGATGTTCGTCCTCATCACCTGCGTTTTGTCATGATGCAAGTAATTTCCTACTCTCCACAGGTACTGACTGAAAACCCTCACGTTGACGCTTTTGTGTCTGGCCTGTCCTCTTACTCAACGCCATCTCGCAACACCATGACTCACCACCTCATTGAGATATACTCCTGCACGCTAATGGCACTGCGCACCCGGTTGCAGGCCATCAAGGCCCAGTACATGCGTCTTCCTTTTGCTCACGCCGTCACCCATCTGTGGTCTGAGAAACACAGCACACATGTCATGCGGGTCGCTCGTGATCCGCTTCGTTGACCCTGCGACTACCACCATGGAGGTGGTGCACCTGGGTGTGGCACTCTTTCGCGGAAAGCATACGAGCGACAAGATCCTGTCCTGGGTCCGCACACGCCTGCAGTACATCGAACTGAACACTGATGACCTCGGTTTCACCACCACCGACTCTGGAGCAAATGTGCGCAAAGCAATGCGCTCCCTGGAAGCGCCGTGGCTGCCGTGCATGGCGCATTCCATGCACAACGCCATGTAGACGGCGATGGGCATGAACAAGTCGGAGGCTTCTGACGGCACCGGCGAGCAGTCGGGAAGGAGGTCATCCCAGAGCCGCAATCCGGCAACCAAGCAGCTGCTGTCGCGCACCCCAAAGCTGTTGGGGCATTTTAACCGTTCGACTTTGAGCGTCAGCATCTACAAGGAGATGAAAATCCAGGGCGAGACTGAAGCCCGCAGCATTATTGATGACGTGCCATTAAGGTGGAGCTCTACCTTCCGCGCTTTGGCTCTGTTGTACACATCTTACTCGCGCTTGTGTGCCTTTTTCAATGCTGATAGTGTCAGCGCGAGCGTGCGCAACCAGCGGCTGTCGAGCAATGATTGGGGCCGTATTCGGCAGCTTCTGGGGGTCCTTCAGGGAGCAATGGAGGTGACCACACTGAGCAAGAGCGCTTCTGACCCGGTTTCTGTGTCCTTTGCTGCGGTTTGCTCCTTTCGTCGCGCCATGTTTTCCGATTGTTTCATTGTGCCCTGCCCACCTGGCCCTCCTTTGGCGGCTGGAAAGCAGAATATGGACGCTTATTGTCCGGCGCACCCTGAGGACCCGCTCATCGAGATTGATGACCGCCTCTACCCAGCTGAGAGGCTGTACTTCGACGAAAACCACGGTCGGGACTGCCTCTGCTCGGAAGCCGAACGGGTCGTCAGCGTCCTGCGGGAGCAGGTGGACGTGCGCTTCTTCAACCAGCGAGATACCTCACGCAATCTTTTGACGTCAGCACCCGTTTTAATGAGTGCCGCCATCTCACCCGGCACGTGCAAGCTGTGTAGGGCCGTGTCGAAGATGATGGACCGGACGGGCCTGTACGAGCAGGCCGTGCTGGAGGTTCGAGTCGTTTGTGACCGCCTCACCGAGCCAGCGGTGCCAACGTCGACAGCCGCAGCACCTTCTGCCCGTTGTGCCCCTCGCCATCGTAGAGCCTACACGTCCCCTCCAGACTTCACGGACGACGAAGAGAGCCTTGGCAACAACGTGGCGCCTGAAAGCATGAAGGCGACGATGGCCAAGTCACAGCTGGAAGAGTTCTTGTCGGCGGTCTGTTTGAGTAAGATCAAGGACCCGCTTTTGTACTGGAAGCAGAACAAGTCGCTATACTTTTTGATGTATCCGGTGGCTTGCGCCGTTCTTGGGGCCGTCGCCACCTCGGCCGCGTCGGAGCGCGACTTCTCCATTGCCGGCAACATCATGCGCAAGGAGCGGTCTGCTCTGCTCTCGCGGCACCTTGAGATGCACACTTTGGTCAGGGAGAATGCGCGCTTCCTCTCCAAGTCTTTGACAGAGGTACCCAAGCTGACACACGAGACGGCGCATAAGGTTGACGCAGAGATGCCGCAGGGGCGTTCCACGTCCGTTCAAGATGATACCGGGGCTTCTACCGCAGACGAGGACAGTAACATCTGATTGGGGCCTTGGTAGTTTTTGCTGCCGGTCAAGGCGCATGTGGGGTTGCGTCGGGAATATGAGGTTGCGTGAGAGTGGCCAGGGATGTGGGTTTATGAGGGTTAGTGTGGCACCGCCAGCAGTAAAGGTGCAGCGGTTTTGGCATTGACGTGCATCCTCACATGTCAATGCCTGGGCCGCTCTCGACGCGGCGTGTACGCTGCTTTCGGGCACAGTCGTCAGTAAACCGCAGCGCCCTCAGGAGTACATTGTTTTTTCATCTCAACTCACATCCTTGCAATCGTCCAACGTCGACCAACGCACCTGCTTGGTGGATGGACAACAAACAGTGGAATAGCGGCGCGACATGGAACGGTACGAGCTCCTCTCTGTGGTATAAAACTCGATTCTCTCAGACACGTGTCAATATCCCTCGGGGGAAAGGGACAGGTAACACAGAAAGGGGAACTACGAGAGTGGTATGCCTGTTGCCTCACGTGCCTGCTCGCAGAGCAAACAGATACGCACTGTAGTGCACACGGGGAAGAGGAAAGCAAACGCGCAGTTGTCTCTTTCCTGAGGGCGCGGGCCAAGGGCGCCTCGCTGTCCCTCTTAACGTGCATCTGGGGGAGCCTCGACACGTTGGCCAGGTAGCCCCCCCATAACCCCGAGTGGCCCCGACCCGAGTCTAACCTCGTCAGGTCGGGGGCCACTATCACTACTAATTCTATTCCCACTCACTAATCTCACACTCAATTTCTCTGAAATCAAGTCCCTCGCAAGTATGCAAAAACCCATCAGAAATCCCTCTCTCACGTGTGGATAGCGTAGTCCACTGCATCCCAGTGCCGGGCACGGGCCACGGCCGCCAATCATCCTCACACGGCGGGCGTGTTCTGGCACCTGGGGCCCTCTGGTTGTAGTCCCGGGTCGGCGCCAAGTCGGGGCCAAGAATGCTCCCTAGCTCCCTCCCTAGTCCGGCACGTCCTCGGGCCGAACCAGGTGCCACCGTGCACAGCCTCGAGCACGTCCACACCGGTGCCGAGGCCGAGCGTCTTCACCCCGGTTTTGGTTTCTCCCAGACCTGCTGATGGTCTGGATTGTCGACAAGTTGACCGTCGACTTCCTGTGCAGCCAGGACGAGAAGTACAAGGAGCTCTTCCAGGCGATGATTGACTTCCGGCGTCGGCTGCCGGTGCATGATCGGAGCTTCTTGAACGCGGTTGCCGACCAGAACAGCCCGCGTCGGGATTGCTCCGGTTGGGTGCAGGTGGTCTACCAGTCTTCTCCGGCCAAGGTGCAGCTAGCGACACCGCTTTCGGCGTGGCCGTAGCTAGGCAGCTTTCCTGCTCCGTTCGCCCTCGATCTTCTGCCAACTGGGCCGCCGGTGCAAGAGTCGGGATGGGCCGCGGCGGTCGGTCGGGCGTCTGCGGCGGCTCCGCTTGCTCCTGTTGCACCTGGCGTCCAGGTGGCTTCGCCTGGACCGTCGCCGGCGCGTTTGCGTTCCGCTCCGTCTGTCCCGGTGCTTCAAGCTCCTCCGGCACCGCGCTTGTCTGCAGCGAGTCTGGGGGTGGCCGTGCGGTCGCCGACTACTCCGGCCGTTCTGCCTGGGGCGCCTTTTTCAAACGTCGGCGGTCCTGTGCCTCGGCTGGAGTTGGGGACTCCGGTTTCTGGGGCTGTTGTGGACCGTCCGGTAGTGGCATCCTCGGGGCGGTCCGAGATCCCGGCGCCGACTCTGCGCCTTACCCGCTTCCGGGTGCCTGACTGGTACCTGAACCAAGGTGGCCCGACATGCGACCAGTACGACGTCGGTATGATTGAAGACCAGCTGGGTCGTCTTCCGGCGCAGGTTGAAGGCGTCGGGTCTTCCCTGGTGCTGGGTACTTACGCCAGCGTCTTGAACAACGTGGTTGACCGGGTGTTTGCTTGCGCGAACAGCGGCCAGATGCCGGACAGCCCGGTGGTTGGCGAACTTCTGGCGACTTTGACGCGGCATGGCTTGGCCCAACAGTTGTCAGAAACCTTCACTGGCTTCCAGGGGCGCCGACAGGCATACCTGGATGAGCGGGAGCGCCCGGCAACTACCGGTATTATTCCGATGGCGTCATACCTGGATGCACCGCGCCCACCGCACTACGTCATCCCGCCTTCTTCTGGTTTCCGTCGTGCCGCGGAGGCAGCGCTGGAGGACGCTCCCGCGGCCCAGCGTCCGCGCCGGGAAAAGTACTTGGAGGCAACGAGGGTGAGAGTCTTGGGAGAAGGGAGGAGGGAAGAGGCGGAGAGAAGGGTTGCTCGAGCGGGTGCTTGTTTTACTTGATTGTTCCATGCTTGCATTGCGTGTTTTCCTTGATATACCCGTTCCCGTCTTCTCAATCCTCTTGTTCCGCATCCGTTGCGGGTGAGCTCGGCTCGTCCTGATAGTCTTGATCGGTCCCGTCCTCCTGGTCCTCCTCCGAGTCCGACTCCAGGATCTTGCCGGCTCTGGCCACCGGAGTGCCCTCAATCCCGTTCCGTCGCGTGTAGGCGCAGACGTCCGAGATGTGTAACCGGTTTGAGGGTTCCCAGGTATCATCTGCCGGATAAAAACCGAACCAGCGTACTCGCAGGTACAAGCGCCCGTCTGTGGTCTTGTCCTTTTCCTCGTCAGCCAGAGGGATCTGGCAGTAACCGGCAATACAATCCAGCGTCGAGAAGATGGTCGCATCACCAAGAAAGTCGATGCAATCATGCATCCGGGGTATCGGGTATACATCCTTGACGGTCATCTCGTTCAGGCGCCTGTAGTCAACGCAGAAGCGGGAGTGACCGCCAGGTTTCGGGACGACTACCACCGGGAAGGCCCACTCGCCATCAGACGGCTCGATAAAATCCATCTTGAGCATCTTGCTAACCTGCTTCTCAATCTCATCCCGGCGATGAGGTCCAGCCCGGTATGGTTGCAGGTGTACTGGCTTAGCTTCCGACTTGAGTTGAATCCGGTGTAGAGTGGCGTCCATCTTGCCCAGCTCTCCCGACCACAGGTGCCGATACTCCTGGAGAAGCTTCTCCAGTGCCTCCTTCAAGTCGGGAGGGACATTTTCTTGTTTGACCTTCGGCATCCCGGGCGGTGTTTGTTCGGGCTTTGGAGTAGCGCTGCCAGCCTGCTCTTGCTTCGGAGGTACGTCTAAGGCCGTCAAGTTGGATGCCAGCTCTTGTTGCAGGTTCAAGAGGTCTTCCTTGCTGAGAGCACGGGCGGACGCCCGGTAACGCTCTGCTGTACCAACTCGGGTGCCCTTGGCGAGGGTTATTGGCTTCCGGCTCACGTTGACGATCAGCACCGAGAACGGGGTGTGCCTTTCTACCTTCTTGTGATGTCCGTGGGTCAAGTATAACAGGTGTTTCGCCAGAAATTCCTTACGTCCGTAGATCAGGTATTGACCTGCAATCCGGGTCGTTACTTGAACCTTGGTCTCCGAGCGAGGAGGGAGGAGCACCGGTTTGAAGAGAGTCAAAGTAGAGGGTGGGATGCGTTCCCTCTTGTTCTTGGCTACACGAACCTTGGCGTCCAGATGCTCCAATACCGGTGACACAAACCCATGGTTGAACTGCACCTTCCCTTCTCCGGGTAGGATGCTCTTGACATGCAGCTTCTGGAAGTCCCAGCCTAGGATAACGGGGACTGATAGGGTCTTGACTACTAGAAAGCGAAAAAGCATTGGTTCATTGTTGACATAAATGGCGACGGGAAGGCGGCCCGGCGGTCGTAGGGTTTGACCTGATGCGTCGACATTGTGGGTTTTGGTAGGCGCTCTCCAGGCATGTCGACGCCAGCCCGGAGGTGACAGGTTCTCAGTGATGACGCTTGGTCCGGCTCCCGTGTCAAACACCGGCGTAACAGCTTGGGGGAGGCTATCCCCCACACGCATACGAGCATTAATCTTGAGGTTGTCTTTACGCAGGACGAGCAAGGTCCCCTTGAACAAACAGGGTGTCCAGGCGGCTACCAGTTGAGCAGGTAACTGCCGTCCTTTTCCCCGGTACGCAAGGGGAGAGCGGGTAGAAGTACGCTGCCGTCGGAGATTCGGGAAGACACTTGGAGAGAGCGCCTGCCCTACTCGTTTTCCGGGTCCAAGGAGTCCTTAGAGGTTTCGGTCTCAATGTCAAAGTCCGTCGGAGCTTCCTTGCCAGAGCCTCCGTGATGCTCTGTACGGTTGCCACTCGGATTGCGTGTACCTGTGCCTTGTCCATCTTGGAGGGTGCTCGCCGGTCAGCCCAGTTGACCGCCCTTGCAAACACCAGCCCTTGACGCTTGAGTTCCTCCTGGAGATTCTTGGGAATGGTCGGGCACTGGTAGGACACGTGGTCCTCCTTCTGGCACAGCCAGCAAGACCGGAACCGCTGGTTCTTGACCTGCTTGGGGGCGACCAGAGAAGGTTGCTCCTTCGAAACAAAGCCGCCCTACTTGTCCCCTGACCCCACGGGTGAGGCCTCGCCAACTGCGAGTACAGGTATAGGGCAATCACCTCCTTTATGCTTTTCGGGTCCGGGACGAACTCGCGACAACGGCTGGGAGTTGATACCATGGGAGCTTGGAGGGCCTTGGGTTGCCGGTACTTGCCCTGGGTGTAGGCCATCAACTGCTGGAAGGTATGTTCTTGATGTTCCTGGTTGTAGTTCTTCGCATCCACTCGATGATATTCAGGAAGCCCTTCCGAGAAGATCATCTTGAGCCTGTCCTCAGGGTAAACGTTGCCACAAGCCTCGCTCATCTCCCGGACACGACAGGCGAAGGACTCTGGAGTCTCTTGTCTCTCCATGGTTGCCCGGTTCAGCCTGCCGACTGCTTTACGCAGGGAGTCCGCGTCAGCGTAGTTGGACAGGAGCCAGTTGACCGCCTCCGGATATCTCCCAACGATACGCCCGACAATGTGTCCGGCAGAGTCTGGTAGAACCTGTGCAAACCGCTGTTCAGCTTCTCCGGTCATGAAGTTAACCAGGAGGTAGAGAGCCTTGCCCTCGGACACATCGTTGTCATTGCATGACTTGACAAACCGGGGCAGGAAGGCAAAGATATGCGCCGGTCTCTTCCCGGAAAACTTAGGATGTCCCCCGAAGCTCGGCTGCTTTCGCCGGTTCAGGGATGCCATCTTCTTGGCCATCTTCCGGGTGTAACCTTGGTCTTGGTTCTCCAGCCGGTAGTTACCCCAATACGTGACCTTGTTCAGGGTGGCATCTCCCACTTGGTGGACAGAGAAGTCAAACTCGACTAGCCTGCGCCGGGTGGGACCGGGAGATGCATCTTAGTCATATCCCTCCTCACAGCTGGAGGAACTTGTCTCGCTTGTGCTAGACCGACGGCGACGACGCCGACGCCTCCTGCTGCTCCAGTTACCGGTCTTGGAGCTCCCCGCCCCATAGGATGCAAGGGGAGGAAAAGCTTGGCCGGTCCCAGGAGTCGAGGTCTCAGGGAGACCCGTAGAACCAGTCACAGCGGTGTCTCTGGCACTGCTAGTGCCCACAGGAAGAGGTGAATACACCCAGCTGCCATGTGTGGGTCCAGGAGTAAACACACCAGGGGCTATCCCTGGAGGTTGAGGAGTAGAACCGACAGGAGGGAGACGTCTGCTGCGAGCGGACTCAAACGCCGTTGACCCAGGGGTGGCTCCCACAGAAGGAACAGCCGGAGGAACGGGAGCAGGAGGTGCTTGGCTGCCTATAGACTCCAGTCCGCTACCGTATGTCACACCCAGGTCTGCTTCGCCCGCGGGGACGACGCCGGGTTGGACACGGTCCCCCGCAGTGACCAGGGATGCGTCAAGGGACGCGGGGTCTACCCCTTCGGGCACCGTCGTGCCAGGGAGGGAGGCCATGTTGGTCTCTTGACAGCCACAGTCCAGTTGCCTGCATGTCCAAAGATCGCAAGACCACAAGAGAGGGGTTAGAGAGCCAGGAATGGGATTCCCGTGAACGGGTGCAAATAATTCCCAAACCACAGAAAAAGACAGAACAGGAACAACCCAACCGCTGCTCCCAAATGTCTCCTCTCAAACACTCCGACTCCCCTGCTGCTCCACCAAATATGTGGTATAAAACTCGATCCTCTCAGACACGTGTCAATATCCCTCGGGGGAAAGGGGCAGGTAACACAGAAAGGGGAACTACGAGAGTGGTATGCCTGTTGCCTCACGTGCCTGCTCGCAGAGCAAACAGATACGCACTGTAGTGCACACGGGGAAGAGGAAAGCAAACGCGCAGTTGTCTTTTTCCTGAATGCGCGGGCCAAGGGCGCCTCGCTGTCCCTCTTAACGTGCATCTGGGGGAGCCTCGACACGTTGGCCAGGTAGCCCCCCCATAACCCCGAGTGATCCTGACCCGAGTCTAACCTCGTCAGGTCGGGGGCCACTATCACTACTAATTCTATTCCCACTCACTAATCTCACACTCAATTTCTCTGAAATCAAGTCCCTCGCAAGTATGCAAAAACCCATCAGAAATCCCTCTCTCACGTGTGGATAGCGTAGTCCACTGCATCCCAGTGCCGTGCACGGGCCACAGCCGCCAACCATCAACACACGGCGGGCGTGTTCTGGCACCTGGTGCCCTCTGGTTGTAGTCCCGGGTCGGCGCCAAGTCGGGGCCAGGGATGCTACTCTCTCTACCGGCGGGACCGGACGTACAATCCAGTGCTCCTGCTGTTTTTCAGGATGCTGCGCCGCTTTACTGATTACGTCGAGCCCAGTCGGCTCAAATTTCAAGGGCAGTCGCCGACACGGCGACCGACTTGGCATGGAAGCGCCTCACCAGGCGTCTCATGGAATCTGAGCTGCGTGAGCAGTTGTCGGCTGCGCACGAACCTGTGGCAAAAACCACTTACACACACGGCACCCAAGTTGGGGCGGTGTACAAGGGCTGCCTCCCGTGTCGGGGGAACCGGAAGAAGTGCAAGTCGCACACACTCTGTCCCTGTTGTGGGGCAATCCCCCCACTGACAAACAAGAGGATGGTGTGTGGTCTAACAGTCTCTTCGTCGGGACGGGGACGCAGGGCCAAGCCCCGCTGTCCCTCCCCGTATCCCCCCAGGGTCCCCTCAAAATCTCGCCACTCAGAATCTCCCACCCCAGCACCTGCCCACCGGGCCACACGAAAATTCAAGACGATAAATGCAGAGAACCCTCAAATCCAAGTTGGATTTACTACTAAGCTAACTATCCCAAACTTAGGGAATACGGACCCAAATGCAGAGGGAGGACCGGATCAGGCTAGTGGCCTGCCGCCACTTGCATGGCACGTGTTGCCCCCCTACCTGGGGGTCAATACTGCCACACTCCCCTCTCCTCACTTCCGACCGACCCGGTCGGCCCTGTGAGGGGGTGCGTAAACGCACGTCTGGGCGTTTGGGGCGCGACCCGCTGTCCCCCCTTGAGTACGTAACGCGGATGTGGAGGCGGTCACGTTGACCGCCCCTCTCCTCAAGCTTGCCCACTCGGCGGCTTGCTCTCCCCGGTTCACACTTCACCTTCACCACCACCTGCCCTTTACCTTCCACGGGGCCGCCCCACGCTGGGGAGGCCACCCGTCTATTCACGATCCGAGTCCCCCTCAGCTCGAGGCGGGTCTCGTGCCGCTGTAGCCAGGGCGTCTCTCCCCAACTTGGGGAGAGCCATGGCGACCCCGGGGGCGGAGACGGATACAAGCAAGCACCAGAGAACACACTCCCGAGGCGCACAATGACAGTATGGAAAAGACAGAATGGAAGTATTCCCGAGTTGCAATCAAATGCTATGTGTATACAGAGGATTCCAGAGCAAGACATTGAAAGACATGTACGACAAAGCAGCCTAAGAAGCAAATGCATTGACGAAGAAGCGTCGCTGGTGGAGGTCACTTGCATCAATCGGATGCGTTGTCGGAAAGTCGATGAGGCCGTTCCGCGTCACCCAATCGTCCCAGTCGAGCTCAACACAGAGCACCTTCGTAATGGCACTCAAATCAATGGCTTCAAGGTTTGCCTCAGTACAACCCTGCTGATGAACCCAACGCAGCCGGGTGCACCCATAGGCAGAAAAAGGGCAGTCCGGTACTGCAGTTGTTGCTTCTGCGCGCTCGACGACCACAGTTCTGCGGACCGACCCGTTCAGGCTCACCACCAAGACACGGGCTCGTCCGTATCGCTCCGAGCCGTCGGACGCCCGGAAGTTCACCCAGTCAAACCAAGGACGGCCCTTGAGATTGGCTGTCGCCCATAAAGTCGACCGACGTCCGTCCGCCTTTCGCGGCACCTCCTCCGAGAGCCACACACCGGACTGCAAGACGACATAGTCAGATGCATCACATTGCAATGCGTGGCAGAGCTTAGGCAGGCTTAGATCAACTGCGAGGTCACCAGCTGAGCACGGCCTGCCGCGTGTCCTTACCCGCCTGCGCCGGTTGCCCTCCCGCCTGACTGCTTTTTGCTCGGCCTTCAAAGGCGAGATGAGGGTCGATATCTGCTCAGCCAACACCATCTTTAGCGCTGCATGTCCGCGGTTCTTGTTGGTGAGCTGGAAGGCCCGCTTCACGTACTTATGCAGCGCCTCGTTTGCGCCGGTGTGGCCGTCAATCACACTCGCGCGCAACAAGAACTCATCTTTGAGATGAGATACAGTGCGATGCACCTTGCTCGTGTTGGTCTCGCTAAACAGCTCGTGGAAGTCATTCTCAACCCAATCTGAAAACCGCTTGCACAGGTCCTTGGCATCGCGCCACGTCTTCGCCCGCGAATCGAAGAAGTCCCTGAGCAGCGCCGCCAGCTCACAGATGCTCCATGTCAATATCCCATGGAATCGACGACCGGGCGCACCTCGCCCAAACAAGCCTGCAACCGCAAAAGGCAGGAAATGCACAGCGTCGCGGTGCTCCTTTCCTTTCAGCGTGGCTTGCAACACACCCGGCTTAATGAAGTAGCCGGGGGCCACAGAGGGGACGTGATGGGTGTGGCACGCAAAGCTGAACCGCTTGTTAGCGTGACGTATCGACTCGGTGTCTGTCCCATGCGGGAGAAGTCCCTGTCGCGCAGTCGCCTTCGCGTAGTTGTACACGCCCTTTGTCAAATCCCGACAGATACCAAGGTCGATCACCTGGCGAACGAGACGACCAGGCCATATCAAAGAGTGCATTGCGGTGGGACGTCTGTCTCGTCACGTACATTATTAGTAAGTGGCAAGAACATACAGGGAATGACAAACATACACAGTTACCTCGTACAGAAGACAGCGACATGCAGCGACATACAATCAACAACAGCACACTACCCACACAAACATAAACGAAATGGTAAACGTACATGCAGGCGGTCGAATCCGAATATTTTGTAGAGCAGAAGACACCCGGAGCCCAGACCCGCCCAGGCTGCCAGTGTAGGTACGATACAGTGGATACTATACTTCATCTCCATTGCATCAATTACGACACCCGCACCATAGGACCCTCTCATGCGAGTTCATTTGAGTTGCTTGCCCACCATCTTCAACACGTTGCGCTGCTTGTGTGGCACACTCGGCTGACGACCACAGCTGCTTAAAGGAGCCATACAAAGTGTACAGCTGAAGGCCGTACCGTGCCTCTTCAGACACATAATGTCTCGTTCCTCAGGCTGATCACTGACATACAGTACGACGCGAGGCGATACAATGCCTTGCGTACCGTCCAGCACGGTAACTGCAACGCCGAAGTGACTCGCACGCATAAGGTCGCCAAAGGCCAGGTGGAGCGTGCGCTGCAACACCTGCGCACGCGCTGCAGCGGCGTTGGATGCCGAGCAATTCTGGAAGTCTACTCACACCTGTGGAACATATGCCACTGTCACCCAAACAGGCACACGCGACAACAAGTTCATAATCCTCATTCTTATCGGGTAAGCAGACACACCTGTGGAAAGGCATGGTGGTGACCAAATATGCGGACACGATGTCAGTACGGTACACATCGCGCAACGCAACAAGATCCAACAAAGTGCAAGTCGATGCAACACCTCCACAATACAAGGCGACGCACATACGTATTAACGCATCGCTGACGAAGCTGTGGCGCCACATACTGCAGAATGAACCCAATGGTCGCCAAAGGTGGCAAGTGGCATGTCTTACCTCCAGAGGTGGTCACGACAGTACCGTCCGAGTAAAGAGCCAAGGCCAACATGAGCGCACCCATGCCGAGAACTTTGAGCACATCGGCTCTCTGGGCCTCGTACGCTTTCCCATCGAAGCAGTCACGTAACACGTCGTCGTTCTGCATCGGTGAGAGCCGCGGCTCACCACACTCGTCGAGTTCAGGAGTGCAAGCGCGGCAACCTCTTTCAACCCGAGGACTCTCGACATTGCTTGGGTCGCCTTGCAACAAACTGCCTTTGCTTATATCACAGTTGGGTCGGTCGTAGCGCACACCCTCTCGACAGTTGCAGGTACCACCTCCACGCTCCCAACGAATAACTGGTGCCGAGGCGACTGCCTTCATGACCTCCGCCATGCCACTGCGGAAGATGATCCGCTGCGGTCCAAGCACGGTAGGAGCGGCGGCCTCCTTCCATCCAAGGGACTGCAACAGTCGCTTCTTCTCCTTCTGAACAGCCTCTTTCATGGCGGTTGGAGACTTGAAGGCGTCCTCGATGGGTCTGGTAGTCGAGCCGGTCCCGTCTTCGACCCGTCGACAAAGGCGATAGAGCCGGGCGACCTCACCCTTCGACACACCAGTGCCACCAGACGTACAAACGTAGGACAAGAACTGTCTCGTTGCAGGATACCTAAAGGCAGGCACGTGCGTGTGGGATGAGGCAAACGTTGCAGGGTGATACACGGAGTTGCTGGCGCACGGCAGTGCGTTGTAGTAGCCCCACACTTGCCCGCTAAACGAGGCCCGAAGGTCGCCTGCTCCAATTTCCACTTCCCCCGGATCATGACGAGCGGCAAGGGAGTACAACTTGGACAAGGCGTGATCCTCCACGTCGTCCGCGGGCTCGCTCGACTTGCCTTCTGCTCCCATTCGTATGGATCCACAGGTCTCAGCACACTCGACCTCTGCGACAGTTAAACCAGTGTCATCGCTTGGTAGTACCCCCTCCTCGTCTGTCTCGTCACCAGGTTCACTGCGATCCTCGTCCATGAATCCATCCGAGTCACGGCTCTCACCGTCACTTGTCCCGACCGAGCTTGCACAGTCGTCTCCAAGATCGTTAGGGTGAGGGCCTCCATCCTCTTCGCCCATACCACCTCAAGCCACACTACCAGCATATTCACCACCGCCACCGACTGTATCGCCCCCGCCTGCTGCGCCTTCAACTGGATCGGCATCACCGCAGCCTTCTCCACGAGCATTCCCGGGATCGTCGACGGGACGTCGCCCATCAAAGGCATGGCGCCTCCGTAGGTGGCGACCCAATAAAATGGAGTACACGAACTGCTCGCCGCAGTCGAACACAGGACAATCGATCATCACAGTTGTTCACCGCCGTTGTGTAGCACATTGCATCTCCGTGCATTGACAATTGCAACGCACAGCAGCTCAGATGAACCACGTGGCTTCGCCAACGAAAATAGCGATGACCCCGGTGCACACCCACGCCGAGGTACACACGAACAACGGAAACACGCGCGCCTCGGGCGTAGAGGACACACGCCGTTCCAGCCGCCGAGTCCGGGGTTGAGGATCAATCCTCCCGCTCGCGAGCAATATCCGTGATCGGTCGACGGAGTGCAGGACAATGGGGCAGTCCCACAACGAGCTCACCCCAGTTTGGCAACCAGCTCTCGTCACACCCGCGCCCCGCACCTGTGGACACGCTTTGCAGTGAGCAGAACTGCTGTGTGTGGCGAGCATGGTGCGCCGGCCCCACCGCAGATCGTGCACAAGGAGATACACAGCAACTCTCATGGCACAATCTCCCCTCCTCTACTTACTTCATCACGGTGGTTGGCAAAAATACCCCACCGTACACGCAGGACTACGGAGCTTCCAAATAGGGATCAGGAGCAGCATGTATCATTCAAGTGCCGTGGGAGTGTGAATGTGTTTGTGAAGTCTGAAGAAATACGGATTTTGTCCTGCAAAGTATGCACACGCCTTGTTCTGGTTGGTCGATACGCAAACGGGCTCCAAGAGTCTGTTTCCACCGTGAGTTCACCGCACTCAAAGACATAGACGAAGTTAATAACTTACAGTCCTTTATATAGTTGTTACATGTCGTTAATCACAAAAAACGTTTTGTAAGTACGTGTCTCATTTTAGAGCCGTGACCGCAGAGAATCTGATCGGCACACCCGGTCGAGCAAGCTCCACGTTATATTCGCTCGTCCGACCAATCACTGCAATCCGCCACCACGACCTGGCCCCGCATACACCTATTTGTGGACACAATAGCTGCGGGCATAACCCCCCCCCCCTGCACTCCCCGGCGCCTCCTTGCTCCCCCCCCCCCCCCCCCCCCCTGGCACACACCCCTTCGGAGCTCCCACTGGACCTTGCAATGCACCACACAGCCACCCTCCCCGACCGCCACTGAGGAGCATACAGCGAGTTCACCCCTGCAAGGCGTCGCAGGGTGGCCCCATACCTGGCCGGTGCAACACAGGGCACAACAGCAGGTCGCTGGCCCTTGAAGGAGTCACACGCCGATAAAGGCCAAGACAGCGGGCCTTCGTCCTTGCGTGTACCGTGCCAGGCGCGGATCCCACAGCTCATGCGCCTGTACCTGTGGTGAAGCGCACGTACTTGCTCTTCGAGGGCCTGCAACACACACTCACGTGATGACATCCCCCCCCCCCCCCCCCCCTTCCACCCCCCCCCTCCCCCACCCCACGCGCACCAATCTGCCCCCTGCGCCAACTACGCCGATACTGCCCCATCGGCAAGCCGCCCATACGCGCCCCCCCCCCACGGACACAACGGACAACGATGCTTCACGCGCGGGCCCGGGGGCCGGGGCACTACCGGCCACTGCGGCCGCGCCCGCCACACCGACCCGGACGGCGGCGGCCCCGCTAACCGCGCCGGTCTGCGAGGCGGATACCGCGGCGGCCGCGCCCGCCACCCCGGTCCAGACGGCGGCGGCAACTTCGGCGGCCGCGCCCGCCGCACCGATCGGGTCGGCGGTGGCAACCTCCGCGGCCGCGCCCACCGCCACGATCAAGTCGCCGGGTGCAGTCACGGCGGAAGCGCCCGCCACCCCGACCGGGACGGCGGCGTCCCCGCCCACAGCGCCTGTCTGTGCGGCGGGTATCCGCGGCGGCTGCGCCCACGGCGCGTTTCCTGGCAGCGGCAAGCACGGCGGCCGCGCCCGCAACGCCGACCCGGACGGCGGCGTCCCCGCATACCTGCCTCGGTGGTGATGGTGGGTGGCTGGACGAGTGGTGGCGCGTTGGTGTCGGTCGGGGATCTGGTGTTTGGCGACTGCCAGTGTGCTGCTCGGGGGCAGCAGGACGTGCGGCAGTCGCCGCGGTGGCGCTATCTTCGCGGGCGCCGCTTTCAACGTGGCGTCGGTGCGCGGTGGGCTCGGAGTGGCTGCCGCGAAAGTGCGTGCGAGATGCACGGGCCACTGCCGCGGTGGTGGAGGACGTTGGCTGGGCGGGTGGCCTGGTCGGGTGGCAAATGCCGCGGCAGTGCAAGCTGCACGGGCGACGGCTGCCGCCGTGGTTTTCGTGGGCGGCTTGGCGGGTGGTGCTCGGCGCGTGGTGGCTGCCGCGGCTGTGCGGAATGCACAGGCGCCGCTGGCACGGTGGTCGAGGGGGGCAGCTGGGCGGGTGGCCTGAACGGGTGTCAGCTGCCACGGCGGTGAAAGCCGCACGTGCAACGGCTGCCTCGGGCGGTTTTGTGGGCGGCTGGGCGGGTGGTGGCTGCCGCGGCGGGGCGGGATGCACGGGCGCCGCTGACACGGTGGTGAAGATGGGCTGCTGTGCGGGTGGTGGCTGCAATTGGGGTAAGCGTCCGCAGGTGGCACTTCTCGTGGCGTTGTTGGTGGGCGGCTCGGCACAGGGCGGTTACCGCAGCGGAGTTGGGGTGGCGTGGCGGCTGTCAGTGGTGGCTGGCGCGGTGGTGGCGGTGGAGTGGACAGGTAAGAAAGTGACAGTCTCTGTGGTGGTGAAGGTTGGCGTGTGTATGGGAGGCGGATGCTGTTGTGGTGCACGTGGTGGGGGATGACAGGTGGACTCGACGACCGTGTGTGTCTGTGGCGGTGTCTGACGGTGTGTGTCGGGCGCGGCCCAGACACTGTGGTGAGGCACTGACGTCGATGTGGCGAGTGGCTGTGACTGTGTCTGTCTGTAGTGTCTGTCCGTGTCTGTGTCTATTCACCTGATCAGGCAGCTCCAGGTGGCCCGCCTCTGTGATATGTTTCTGAGCAACAACTAAAGTAAACAAAATTGAATGAGCAAATCCACAAGGACCGGAATAAAATGGGCCGTCATCCGGCGTCATCCGGCATGTGCCGGATACGCCCTGTAGTGGCCTATTCAACTCATTGTGTAACACACTGCAATCTAGCTTGCATTGAGGTTTTTTATGGGATGCAATACACGTGGTGTATGTTGCATCACACCATTGTTGCTGCCCTTTTTCGGTGCCTGAGTTGCAAGCATCTGCCTGTATTTACTGCATTTCAAACAGGCGTTGAAATACAGGAAAACATGCACTGAAATACAGAGGTTCCGGTCGCCGACGATGTTGACGGCTGGCCCCGATCACCTGGTGTGGGCCATGTTGGCCACCCAGTGGCTCCTCGAGGTCATGTCGACCTGGGTGTCTTGTGTTCAGCGGCGGGGGATGCTCTGGCATCTCCCTCTCCGGCTTATCCAAGGTTTGGAACAGCTCACCCCTCAGCTAGTTGCTGAGGGGTGCTCATCAGGACAACTCACTCTACTTGAGAAGATGCTCCGCCTCCACAAGTTTATCGAGTGGGAGAGCATTGAGCACAAGTTGCACCGCCCCACTCGTGGGCCCAAGGACGATGGCGCACTTCGCCAGTTCGTATGGGTCGCTCGTGAGCTTCACGACGGCCGTGTGGTCCTACCAGAGGGGTTGGGCATCGGGGACTACCCGTATGCCCCGGGGGTGGATCGCCACACTGCGCCACCCCCGTACAAGGCCATAGTTATGGCCGTGCCCTCACATGATGACCATATGGCTCAACCCACTGCGGGGGCCCCAAGTCGGGGTCGCAGTTACACCCGGGTCCCCCCACCTCGGCGTGCTCCTCCGCTTCCTCCTGTCCCCTACCAGCCGCACGGGGACATCCCGATTAGCGTGTCCATTGAGTCGTCCACCCCGGTGTTCCCCAACTTGGGGGCCACCCTCCTGACGGTATACCCCAAGTTGGTGTTACCGCCCACGCCTCTAACCTCAGAGATGATGATCACCACGTTGGTGCGCACCATTTCCTGGTTGGCCGCGTCGACCGCAACCCTTCAAGCTTCCGAGACTCCTCAACTTGAGGAGCGCGGTCGTACTGCAGTGGCGACAACGAGTTGCGAGTCGGTGGCGGAGTTTATGACGGCCGAGTTGGCTCGCATTGGGGCTATTATGCCCCAGCCAGCCCCACTTGGGCGCGGCAAACGTCGCGCGAGCCGAGCATACTCGCCTCCTCGCCGTCGTCGCCGACACAAGCGGCGCTCTCCCTCCGTGTCGGAAGACGAGTTGACTTACTCCGTCTCGGAGTCCTCGACTCCGTCTGAGTCGAAGTCGGTCCGGCGTCTGCGTCGCCAACTTGCGCGCAAGACTAAGCAGAAGAGCAGCCGCGGTCGTCGCCACTTGCGCGACCTTGAGGGGCGCGACGGGTCCGACTTGGAGCCGCCGGCCCCTCCGACTGGTGGGGAGCGTTATCGCCTTGGGTCTCGCCGCTCACCTCCACGAAAGGGCGAAGGCCGTGGGGTTGGAGAGTCTAGCATGCATGCCTAGTTGGCAGCTGCCGTTGTTGTGAGAGTGTGTGGGTTAGGGCTGTAGTTAAAAGCCACTCTGCGTACCACTTCGACTTGGAGCACTCTCTTGGCACTGTTACTCGGCCTTCCCTCACGTTGAGGGAGGGCTGATAGGGTCTATCGCATTCTGGGCACAGTATGACCGGACCTCCTCAGCGGGAAGGTCCTCCACATACTCCCACGTATCATCCTTGGCTTTGTAGCCAAACCAACGCACCCTCAACATGAGGCGGTCAGTGTCCTCATCCCAGCCGTGGTCGATGAACTTATCGATCACGTACTCCTGCGGACCCTGTTTGGCCGCAGGCAGTGAGGGGAGGCGCCAAGCTTCCAACGCACGCGCCCAAGCTGGGTCGCCTGCAGGCGGTGGTGCAACTTTGACCACGTCCTGCCCGTTCACTGTGCGGACCCCATCGTCACTTTCGATGGTGAAGCGCCGCCCATCAGTACGAAGGACCTGGTACGGCCCTTTCGTCTGGAATACCAACTTACCCCCAGTTGGGGTGTGTGAGTGTATCAGCACCCAGTCACCCTGCTCGGGGACATGCTTGGCGTTCCGCACCTTTTGGTTAAAGGTACGCTTGTAGCGCTTTTGTGCTTTGACCATCTCAGCCCTGACTTTAGGGATGACGATTTCAAGCCTAGCAGCGAACTCCGCCTTACTCTCAGTAGGAGTGGGCGTCCTGCCACCATCCTCCCTAGTTGGGAGCGGCCGCCGCACGGCAATAGACCGCACGCGACGGGGGGTCACAAAAGCGAGGGGTACTTCCGCGATAGATGAATGAACCTGCGAATTGTAGGCAGTGGTCAGAATAGAAATGTATTGGTCCCACGTTTTCACATGCTCACTCACATAGTGGCGGAGCTGCCGAACAATAGTTTTGTTGAAGCGCTCCACCTGCCCATTAGTTTGTGGGTGGTAGGGGGTAGCATAGTTTGCCCGCACCCCCAACATATCCAGCACTCCCTGAAACAGTGCAGACGCAAATTGCGGTCCATTGTCCGATAGTGTACTATCCGGAATGCCATACGCGGCAACCCAGTGATCTAGGAAGGCTGACACGACCGACATGGCCGTGATCTCTGCCAGTGGGACCGCTCGCGTAAGTTTCGTGAAGTGGTCACAGATGACCAGGAGGTATTGGTTGCCCTCCCCGGTCACTGGCAGTGGCCCAAGGATGTCCATTGCCAACGCGGCGAAGGGCTCCTTGGCCGGGAACACTAGCATAGCCGTAGTAGGCCGCCGTTCCATCAGACGGTTCTGTGCACAACTTGTGCAGGCAGCCACCCAACTGTAGATATCCACCACCATGGACGGCCAGTAGTACCTGGTCCCCAGGGTCTGGTACAGTTTACTAGACCCCAGGTGTCCACCTGTGGGAGCGCTATGCTCCCTCTCAAGGATACTGTCCTTGAGGGATGTGGGGACGACAAGTTGTTCGGTCCCCTGGAATACCCCCCTCCTCATGAGGAGGCCATCGTCTCCGAGAAAGAACCGCGTCTCTGCCACTGTATTCAGTGTATCCCGACTTGCAGAAGGGATCCTCAGCCTGGGCCTTCACCACCTCGTCCAGGGACTGGGGCAAGTACTTCTTGTTCCCTGGCGCCTCGGGGTTCAACGCCTGACCCGAGCGCGTGACTACCGCCACGATGGGGATGTCCTCATCGACTGGGTTAGTGTCCAGCCCCTCTGTAGGAACCCGAGAGAGGCCGTCGGCAAGAGCATGTTGCTTGCCAGGTCGGTACTCAATATCAAAGTTGAAGGGTGCCAGTCGCACACTCCACCGGTTGAGACGAGTGTTCGTACAAGCCGTCTTAAAGATGAACTGCAACGCGCGATGGTCACAGCAGATGAGGAACTTCTCACACTCTAGGTAGGGACGAAGTGACGTCACCGCCCACAGCACTGCGAGTCCTTCCAACTCGGTGACTCCGTAGTTCTTCTCGGCCGAGTTCAGCCCCTTGCTGAAGTATCCCACCGGCAAGTACTCCTTGTCCGGCTGCTGCTGAAGCAACACACAACCAAGTTGGTCGTAGCTAGCGTCCACATCCAGGATGTAGTGGCCTCCCAACCTGGGAATAGCCAGGATAGGGGGCTTCAGCAGAAGGTCCCGAAGAGTCTCAAAGAATTTCTGCTCCACTTGACTTGGGGGAGGCAGGTTCTTCGGTAGCGTTGAGCTCACTAACTTATTCAACGGCTTCGCCACCTTGGCGAAGCCCTTGGTGAAACGTCGGTACACGTTACACATCCCGAGGAAGTCCCTCATCTGGGTCTGGGTCCGGGGGTACTGAGCCTTACGGATGGCCCTCAAGTTCTTCTCGTTGACACTGAGACGCCCCGGACGGACAACATGTCCCAAGTATTCCACCTCTTGAGTGAAGAGGTGGCACTTACTCGCCTTCAGTGACACACCGGCGTCAGCAAGTAGCTTGAACACCTGGCCAAGATGGCCAATGTGTTCCTCCGGACATCGGGAGAACACAATGATATCGTCTAGGTACACGAGACAGATCTGCCACCGTACTCCGGCCAGAATCATGTCCATAGCGCGCTGGAAAGTTGCTGGCGCGTTGCACAGGCCAAACGGTAGGCGCTTGCACTGGTAGGTACCGCAGTGACAGGTAAACGTACTTTTATGCCTGTCCTCCTGGGCAATGGGAATTTTCCAGTACCCCGCGTTACAGTCCAGGGTAGAGAACACGTTCGCCTCCCCCAGAGAGTCCAGACAGTCGTCCATCATAGGTAGGGGATAACTGCCCTTGACCGTGCTCTCGTTGAGCTTACGGTAGTCGATACAGAACCGGGGTGTCCCATCAACTTTGGGGACGATAACCACCGGACTCGCCCACTCGGCGTTACTGGCCTCGATCACATCGAGGGCCTCCATGTGAGTAACTTGCTCCTTAACGAGGGCCCTTGAACGGGGTCCTCCCCTATACGGTTGTTGGCGTGTAGGGGGTGCACCGGGCTTCAACTCGATCCGGTGTTGGGTGGCTCTCATGAGTCCCAATTGACCATCCCACAACTTGTGTTATTGGTCCAAGAGGCGTTCAACTTGAACCTCCAACCTGGATGGAACACCCTCCATGTTCACATGGGGCCGAGGAGAGGCGGCCGACTTGACTTGATGCTTCTCCTTTCCGGACTTCGGGTCGCTACTCGCGCCCGCATTGAGGGTGACCGCTACTACCGGTCCCTCGTGTTGGTCGATATAGCCGAACTTGGCTCCCGACTTGAAGTACTTGGGCGACGAGCTCAGGTTCACAACCTGGATCCTCCACGGGACTCCGGCTTTGGAGTCCATCGTGCCAAGGGCAACATGCACTTGGTGCTTGCGAGCAAGTAGGGGGTGAGGGTACACCAACCCGTTCCCCGTATAATCAGTTACAACGTCAACGTGCGCCACCGAGTTGGGGGGCAACGTGACTTTACGGGCTAAACGCAGGGTAGCAGGAAACCCTTCCCTCACAGAGCAAACAGGCTTCGACTGTGAGACTGTCACAGGAGCCACAGACTTTCCCTTACCAAGGATGGGGATAGTCTCCCCATTCATCAACTTGACCCAGTACTCAGGGCCACAAATCAAAGGCACTTGTGTTACGACATAAGGGGTACCCAGAAGCAGGGGTACCGATATATTCTCAACCACACCATAGGTCACGTCGACCTCATGGGTCCCCAACCTGGTTGGTAGGGTCACGGCACCAACGATGGGAAGTACCCCACCATTGATGTCGATCAGATGGTCAGCTTTAGACTTCCAGCGTTGGAGCTTCACCTCCTTTGGTAATAGCGACTTGCGTATCAAGGAGGCTCCTGACCCGGTATCAAGAACGATACGGGCACAACAGGCGCGGCCGGGGGCAAGTTGCACCCGTCCAGCCACCTGAAAGTTCTCACCGGTCAGCACCGCGATGACCCGACGAGGGTTTACGTTCTTGTGGAGTCCTACCCGAGGTGGGCGGACTCCCTTAGGTCGCCGCAGTATCCGGCACGGTTGGTTCGTCCTCTTGACCCACTTGGCCGAGGCTGCCGTTGGGAGCTTCGGACGACCAGCTCCAACGGTCATTCGCTTCCCGCCGACTTGGCGTCCGAATCTGAGGGCGTAGGGGAAGACGACGAGTCCGAGGACGACGTGCCCGCCCCCTCCGCCGAGGGTGTGGCGACCGCCACCACCGGTCGAGACCCACCCTCGCGGCGTGAACGTACTTCGTTCGTAGCCGACTTCTTACTCGCATTCCTAACAAGTTGTTGGATGCGTTTACTCAACTTGGGGCAATCATATGCCCAGTGTCCATCGGAGTTGCAGTTCCAACACCGATGGTCAGTTCCCGGAGGGGTCTTCCCAACTGGGGAAGACGAAGAGATACCCTGGGAAGTTCCCACGGCAGCTACCACCCTCTCCTTGCGGATTCGGCGTGCTTCTCTCAACTCTCTGGCCTGGCGCGCCTCCTCCCGTTCCTTGGCCAACTCGGCTTGACGCTCCTGACGTTGTTCCTCCCGCAACTTGCGGTAGGCCTCGCCTCTGCGGTAGGCGAACCTAGCCAACTCGGCCAGGGTCGCCCGGGCAGTGTTATGCTCCCGGGTCTCCATCCGGACTGACCAATGGAGCCCCTCCACAAACCGACTCTTCACCACAGCTTGTGGATGAAGAAACCCACAAAGATTGTTGAGCTTACGGACTCGCTCCGCAAAGGACAACTCGTCCTCCGCCTCTTCCTGATGGGCTTGCGTAAACTCCGCGACATTAGAAGCCAGCGCCGCTTCATCAACCATGGCCCTCAACAACCAGTTGACGAGCTCCAAATAGGACGTCACCTACCCAGCGCCTCCACTTGATGAGCTGGGCATACCGGACATAAGTTCTGTCCGCAGGTCGCCCTTCGTAAACTCCTGTAGCATGTAAAAAGCCATGCCTTCACTTATGGCATTGTCGTCACAGGCTTTTGTGAAACGACGTAGGAACTCAAAGACACGGAGGGGGGGAGTTCCATCCCACTCCGCTTTGTGCCCAAAAGAGTGAAGCGCATTCTTCTTGGCACGGCCCATGGCTCGGGCCTGGTCAGGACCATACGCCACCGACTTGTTGTGGAGGGCGTAGGTCTCACAATCAAAGATCCTCTGGTAGACCGGGTTGGCTACCTGGATCTTGGGCGGTACCTCACGTTGAGGGAACAGCCGCTGTGGCATTGGGGTAAGTTCACCCTCAGTGCCTGTAGTCCGGCGCGGCGCGCTTGGTGTAGCCGCCGGCGTTGCCGGGGGAAACTTCCCCATGAAGGGCGTATGCCCCACCGAGTATGGTGTGGCTCCCTCGTTGGGAGTCACAGGTGTCGCCCCCTGTTCGGGGCGACCCGAGATAGGCGTGAGGAGGGATTCCCCCTGCGCCTGCGGGCTCGAAAGCCCCGATCCGGTCTGGACATTAAGGCCATCTGGCAAACTCGCCACAATCTGATTCAGAATAGTATTCGTCATCGTGACCACCAGATCCGGCAAAGTCTGCCGCAACACATTGGTCGCCTCCCGACGGACAGTTTCCGCGAAAAGTGGATTGACGACTCCAGTTGAGTCTCGGTCCGCCTCCGGGAGTCCACCTGAGGGGTAACCACGTTCCTCAGGGGTCTCAACCGGGGGCATGGGCGCGAGCCTATCGCCGACCAACGGAGGTCCGCCGTCCTCCGAAAGCCTTGTTGGCGACGGCTCCATGCCAAAGTTGGCTCCAACCCGAGTGGAACCCGCGGAAACAGTCCTCGCCCCTTGGGACGTTCCCGTTGAGTATACCACGCGGTGGCCAGACTTCGGCCCAACCACATCAGAAGTGTCACCCGAGTGAACTCCCGACTGAATCGGGGTGGCCTGTTGCCCGCCCGCACTTCCAGTCCTGCTGGCTTGAGGGACCTCTAGTCTGTCTGCGACCCCAGGTAAACCCACCTGTGTCTCACCAGTATTCAAAGGCACTGAAGTACGTGCGTCACCCGTGAACTCCCCTGACGACGGGGGGTCCGAGCTAGCCATGTTGGCTAACGATCCGTATGACACGGTCCAAGTCCACCGTTCCTCAGAGACAGAGGGCCCCCTACACCCGACTGCACCCGGAGGTAAAGTTTACTTCTGTCCCCTGCTGCTCCACCAAATGTGGCAAAAACCACTTGCACACACGAAACCCAAGCTGGGGCGGTGTACAAGGGCTGCCTCCCGTGTCGGGGGAACCGGAAGAAGTGCAAGTCGCACACACTCTGTCCCTGTTGTGGGGCAAACCCCCGACTGACAAACAAGAGGATGGTGTGTGGTCCAACAGTTTCTTGGTCGGGACAGGGAAGCAGGGCCAAGCCCCACTGTCCCTCCCTTTATCCCCCCAGAGTCCACTCCGAATCTCGCCACTCAGAATCTCCCACCCCAGCACCTGCCCACCGGGCCACACGAAAATTCAAGACGATAAATGCAGAGAACCCTCAAATCCAAGTTGGATTTACTACTAAGCTAACTATCCCAAACTTAGGGAATACGGACCCAAATGCAGAGGGAGGACCGGATCAGGCTAGTGGCCTGCCGCCCCTTGCATGGCACGTGTTGCCCCCCTACCTGGGGGTCAATACTGCCACAGAGCGCTTTGCCGCGTTGGCAACGGACATGCGTGGGCCCCTGCCAGTGACCGAGGAGGGCGACCAGTACTTCCAGGTCATCTGCGATCGCTTCACGAAACTTACGCGAGCGATTTCTCTGACAGAAATCACGGCCATGTCGGTCGTGTCAGCCTCTATAGATCACTGGGTTGCCGCGTATGGCATCCCCGACCGTACGCTGTCAGAAAATGGACCGCAATTGGCGTCCGTACTGTATCAGGGAGTGCTGGATATGTTGGGGGTTCAGGCAAACTATGCCACCCCCTACCACCCACAAACTAATGGGGAGGTGGAGCGCTTCAACAAAACTATTGCTCGGCAGCTGCGCCACCATGTGAGTGAGCACGTGAAAACGAGGGTCCAATACAATTCTATTCTTACGACCGCCTACAATTCGCAGGTTCACTCATCTACCGGGGAAGTACCCCTCGTTTTTGTGACCCCCCGTCGCGTACTGTCTATTGCCGTACGGCGGCCGCTCCCAACTAAGGAGGCCGATGGCAGTACACCTACTCCCACTGGGAGTAAGGCGCAGTTTGCTGCTAGGCTCGAAAACCTCATCCCTAAGGTCAGGGCTGAGATGGACAAAGCGCAAGAGCGCTACAAGCGTACGTTTGACAAAAAGGTGCGGAACGCCAAGTATGTCCCCGAGCAGGGTGACTGGGTGCTGATACACTCACACACCCCAACTGGGGGTAAGTTGGTATTCCAGACGAAAGGGACGTACCAGGTCCTTCGTACTGATGGGCGGCGCTTCACCATCGAAAGTGACGATGGGGTCCGCACCGTAAATGGACAGGACGTGGTAAAAGTTGCACCGCCTCCTGCCGGCGACCCGGCTTGGGCGCGTGCGCTGAAATCGTGGCGTCTGCCGTCGCTACCTGCGGCCGAACAGGGCCCGCAGGCGTACGTGTTCAATAAGTTCATCGACCACGGCTGGGATGAGGACACTGACCGCCTCATGTTGAGGGTGCGTTGGTTTGGCTACAAAGCCAAGGATGATACGTGGGAGTATGTGGAGGACCTTCCCGCTGAGAAGGTCCGGGCATACTGCGCCCTGAATGATATCGACCCTAACTGCCCTTCCTCAACGTGAGGGAAGGCCAAGTGACAGTGCCAAGAGAGTGCTTTAAGTCGAAGTGGTACGCAGAGTGGCTTTTAACTACAGCCCTAACCCACACACTCTCACAACAAAGGCAGCTGCCAACTAGGCACGCATGCTAGACTCTCCAACCCCACGGCCCTCGCCCTCACGTGCAGGCGAGCGGCGAGACCCACGCCGATAACGTTCCCAACCCGTCGGCGGGGGCGGCGGCTCCAAGTCGGAACCGTCGCGCGTCTCACGGTCGCGCAAGTGGCGACGACCTTGGCTACTCTTCTGCTTCGTCTTGCGCGCAAGTTGGCGACGCAGACGCCGGACCGACTCCGTCTCCGACGGGGCAGAGGACTCCGAGACGGAATAAGACAACTCGTCTTCCGACACGGAGGGAGACCGCCGCGAGTGAGGGCGACGACGGCGAGGAGGCGAGTATGCCCGGCTTGCCCGACGCTTGCCGGGCCCAAGTGGGGCCGGCTGGGGCACAATCGACCCAATACGAGCCAATTCGTTCGTCATGAACCCCGCTACCGACTCGCATCTCGCGGTCGCCACAACAGTACGAACGCGCTCCTCAAGTTGAGGAGTCTCGGAAACTTGAAGGGTTGCAGCCGACGCGGCCAACCAAGAAATGGTGCGCACCAACGTGGTGATCATCATCTCGGAGCTCAAGGGCGTGGCCGGCAATACCAACTTGGGATGGACCGTGAAGAGGGTGGCCCCCAAGTTGGGGGACACCGGCGTGGATCTCTCAACAGAAACGCTTATCGGGATGTCTTCGTGCGGCTGGAATGGAACAGGTGGAAGCGGAGGGGCTCGCCGAGTAGGCGAAGCCCGAGAGTAACTGCGACACCTACTCTGGGCCCCCGCAGTGGGTTGAGACACGTAATCATTGCGGGCGGGCACGGTCAGCACGATTGCCTTGTCCGGGGGAGTCGCAGTGTGGCGTTCCACCCCCAGGGCGTACGGGTAATCCCTGATGCCCAGCCCCTCCTTGAGTACCACACGGCCGTCGTGAAATTCACGACCTACCCAGACGAACTGGCGAAGTGCGCAATCGTCTTTGGGCCCGCGGGAGGATCGGCGTAACTTGTTGAGGATGTGTTGGTGGTGGTGAGGTGAGTCCCGATAAGAGCAAGCTGCCAAGTGGGCAAGTTTCAGGAGAGGGGCGGTCAACGTGACCGCCTCCACGTCCACGTGACGTACCGAGGGGGACAGCAAGTCGCGCCCCCAACGCCGCGATGTGTGTTTCTACGCCCCCTCGCAGGGCCGACCGGGTCGGTCGGAACTGGGGAGAGGGGAGTGTGGTAGTATTGACCCCCAGGTAGGGGGGCAACACGTGCCATGCAACGGGCGGCAGGCCACTAGCCTGATCCGTTCCTCCCCCTGCATTTGGGTCCAAATTCCCTAAGTTTGGGATAGTTAGCTTAGTAGTAAATCCAACTTGGATTTGAGGGTTCTCTGCATTTATCGTCTTGAATTTTCGTGTGGCCCGGTGGGCAGGTGCTGGGGTGGGAGATTCTGAGTGGCGAGATTCTGAGGGGACCCTGGGGGAAAAGGGGAGGGACAGCGGGGCTTGGCCCTGCTTCCCCGTCCCGACTAAGAATCTGTTGGACAACACACCATCCTCTTGTTTGTCAGTGGGGGGATTGCCCCACAACAGGGATAGAGTGTGTGCGACTTGCACTTCTTCCGGTTCCCCCGACACGGGAGGCAGCCCTTGCGCACCGCCCCAACTTGGGTGTAGCGTGTGCGAGTGGTTTTTGCCACAAAATGCTCGTGAAAAAAGCACACACCACCATGTTTTGGCCATGGTTACGGCGTCGCGGGGCCCTCTGATTTCATTGTGTCGAAAACAGCTCACGCTCGAGCGTCCCTACCCGCGCAGTGGCGCCACCGACGATGAAAGCACCTGTGAGAGAGCACACACCACCATGTTTTGGCCATGGTTGCATCGACTGGAGGCCGACCAAACAGGCAACATGCGACAAAAGCCGTGCAAAAAGAACACACCACCATGTATTGGCCATGGTTACCGCGTCGCGGGTCCCTCTGATTTTACTGGGTCGAAAACAGAACACGCTCGAGCGTCGTTATTGTGCGTCCCGTAAAAAGTGGACGTGCACGGGTTGTGCAGTGTGGGTTTGATTGGTCCATTGGCCGATATTTGCCATGAGAACGACACGAGCACGTCCACTTTTTACGGGACGCACTATACATATTGTGCGTCTCCCAAAAAGTAGCTCATGCATGTTGAGGTGCGCAAAATGCATGGTAACATGTTTCGCACACCATTACAGCACGATGCCAAGTGTACAAGCTGTACTCGCATCAGGAATGAACAGATCTGGAACATGAAGAGGTACACTACGTACTAGAATCTACTTCAATACTATTGCATATCCAAGAACCAACCAAACCAATGGCGGGAGATGTTTAGTTTCTTTGCTAATTGGTTGCCATTTCAGCTGACGGCTGAACAGGGACGTCGGACGTCGGCCACCGTCGTCGACACCACCATTGTCGTCACCGTCTTCTTCCCGCCGGGCGTCCCCGTGACGAGGGCACCCCCACCAGCCGACCTCGGCGCATGCTCCCCCCTCCAGCCCCGATCAACTTCCCACCCACTCCCAACCCGATCGCCGACTGCGCTCCAGCCATGACAATGAGCCGTGAGACAGGTGCGTCATGGTGGGAATCATTGGTGGGGGGCCATTAGATATGTGTGGAACGCTGGTGCCCTGCCGCACCGCATGATCTGCGCGTGATGCAATTAATTCTGACAATGCTCGAGTGATGCGGCATGCCAATGCTTTATCTTTATGATGTCCTGGATCTGGTCGAACAATGCAGCAGATGGTGCTCCCACCCCTCTCTCTTCCGCCCAGGTGCCCAGTGTCGGCCATCCAGACGAAGCCGCCGGCGCTGGCGTGACAGGTCCGAAGACACCTGCGTGCGGGGCGTGCGGCCACCAGAAGATTGGTCCCCACGGGAAGGGGCACTATTTTGGTCAGTGCGCTCTGGTGGCGGGAAACCTGCACTGCGCGAGCACCTTGACTGCTGGCCACCATTTTTACACAGGGGCGCATTGCCAAAACCAGCACTGCGTGTGCCGTATGATGTACGTTCATGTGTACATACTTTTTATTTGTGTAGCGGTTAGATGAGGGCACATGGTGAGATATCGCTATAGCAGCTTGTTGACCAGTTCATTTTTCTACGCACTGGGTACGCTTCTCTGTGTTTTTTTTTTTTACTGTCGTTTGTGTTTGTTCGTTGTGACATTTTATTATTGTTGCCTGCTGTGCTTCTGCGTAGTTGTCCCACGTGCCGCCGTCCGGGTCACACGCAGAAGACAATTGCGCCGGACCCCAGGCTTTATCAAGCGCGTCATAACAGAGAAAGGCGTCTCCTTCAACAAGAAGGGACACAAGCGCCTGGAATATTCCAACTATGGTTGCCAGGCCTCTACGCCGGCCTTCTTCCTCGCAGAAGTTCAGAGGGTTCGCGCGATGTACGCCGAAAAGGACGCGGCGCTGAATCAGACGGCCAGCGAACGGGCGGGGCTCGTGTCGAACATTGTTGGAGCGGTCGCCCCCGTCACCACGACGGTGTCTACCCTACATTCACTGGGGTCTTCGGCGTCCGGGTTGGCGACGCCCAATTTAGTGGCAACTGGCGAGCGGGCACGTTTGGCCGACTCTGGGCTCTCCGCCTGTGCTTCTGCGCTGGGTGGAGCCATTTCGGCCGCTACCGGCCGCTCCAGCGGCATCATCGACGATCTTACACCGGCAGCGGCCCTGGCAAATTTACACGGCGCCGAAGCCGCCGCCCAGCGGGTGGGAGCGAAGCGGCTCAGCCAGTCGGCGCTGTCTATCTCAGCCCCCAGTGGTTCTCACCGCATGTATGTTGATTTATCTTTTCTTTTTTACTTTTGCTTGGCGGAGGAACGGGTCGGATGGAGGTGCTGTGCGGACAAGACCCTGACTGTTGCGACCGGAGTGCTATCTATTTTTTTCCGCTGGCTTTGATTGTCTCCACGGTGGTTCTGTCGACTTGGTTTGTTCTGTTTGCCTGGCGATCGTCGTGACATCAGTGCGGAGCGACGGGCTAAGTACGACGCTGAGATCTTGAGAGCGGCGGCAGGGGCCGACGTTCCTCCCGTGGCGCCTCCCCCTGCTCGTCTGCGCCTGTCACCGGCAGAGTCCGCCATTGATCTGACTGAGTTTATTTTCGGTGATGAGCAGAGCGGGGAGCGAGTATCTTTTTTGGCCCTGGTGACGACCGCCGCAACCAAGGTTGGTATCCGTGGGTCGACTTTGAGTGGGTCGGGTGACGTTGGTCTGGTGACAAGCCAGCTGCTCGATGGCGTGGACGAGAAGGCCGATGCTCGGTCCAGCTACGAAGCGAGCTGTCATGACTGGATCCGCGCACTGCGCGAGAAGAGCACGTGAGATAGGGTGCTCGTGGCTGTTTCTGCGTTTGCTCCTTTTTTTTTTATTGCTCCATCTTATCTCTTTTTCCTTGCTTTCGGTCGATAAAATCTGTGACCAATGACTTTTCTTTGCCTATAGTTGCACTTGAGGGCACATGGCTCAGTGTGTGAGGGAAATGCCAGTGGCAATACTAGTGGTTCTTGTCATACGCGCAACGCCCATGCCGGGGGAGCTGGGAGTGCTCACAAAGGGGCTAGCGGGCGTGCGGGGGAAGCCGTGGGGGTGGCCGCCGCCGTGTCGGCAGCGTCGCCGCGGCCGCCGTCGTCGGCCGCCGACGCCTCCGCCGCACCGCGGGGCGGCAGGTACTGCCGCACGGCCTTCCCCCAACGCACGTTCGCGCCGGGGGGGGCCTTACCGTCGGCCGCCGTGTCGAAGGCCGGCGGCGCGGCTAGCGGAGACGGCGTGGTACCCCCGCGGGCGGGCGGATGCCGGCCAGTGGTACTGGCGGGGCCCCGCGGAGTTGGGGACGCTGCCGGTGGGGGTGCGGCGGCAGCCGCCGCCGCAACCCCGCGACCCGGTGTAAATGGAACCATAATGGGCTGGGGGGGGGCAGCGGTAAGCTCTCCCTCCTCCCCCCTCCACGCGGCCCCCCCCCAACCCCTGTGGCCCCTGGCGGAGGCGTGGGAGGGGGGCACTGCCCCCGAGCCTCACCTCCGCCGCGTCACGTCGACGCCCCCCCCTCGCCCGCGCTTGGGCCCCGGGGGTGCGTTCCCGGCTTGGAGAGAGGGGGGGGCGCTGGCCCCATTCCCCCGGCCCCCCCCGGCCCGCCGTGGGCGCCGCCGCCTGCGCCCGCCATCTCGTCGCCCGCGGTCGCCGCCGCCGTGCGGTCCTTGGCGGCGGGCGGCCCGCTACCGTCGGCGCCCTCCTCGGTCAGCGCCGGGCCGCCGCCGCCGCCGTCGACGCCGCTCTCACCGGCACCCTCGGCGCCGTCGCTGGGCGCCGGGCCGTCGGCGGGCGCCAGCGGGGGCGGCGCCCAGGCGCCGCCGCAACCGCCGCCACCCCCGCCACCAGCGGCACTGGGGGGCCACCGGCGCAGCCGCCACTGCCGCCGGCACCGCCTCCGGCCGCCGCGCCGGAACGGCCACCAGCGGCGCCGCCACCAGCGCCTGCGCCACTGCCACCTGCAGGGCCGCCGCCACCACCAGCGTCCCCCCCAACCGCACCGCCCCCACCAGCCCCAGCAGCTCTGCCCTCCCCGCCAGCGGCACGCACACCTCGGCATGACCCACCAGCACCCCCCCCACAAGGAGACGGTCCGCCCCCGGCGGCAGCCGGGCCGCCATTACCGGTACCTCAAATGCCAGGGACGGCCGACGCCGCGACGCCACGCCCAGAAGCCCCGCGGCGGCCCCCGCCGCCCAGCTGCGACTATCCCCGCCCGAGGGCCGCACAGAAGAACCCACGGCCGCCGCCGGGGCGTCAGCCGCCCAGGAAGCCGCCGCGTGAGCCCCATAAGCGAAAAGGAGGGCAGACGGGGGCCGCCCACCAGCGGCATCCGTTCCCCCACCGCCGCGCCCAACCAGTCCCACCGGCCCCGCCGCACACGAAAGGGTAGAGGGGGGCGGGGCCAAGCCAGCCCCGCCGCCCCCGGAGGATGAGCTCCTCTTGGGCGCTCCCAGGGGAGTGCCCAACACTGACGCTTCACGCCCCCCGGAAGCGCCCACCCCCGAAAACGGCGCAGAAGCGCGCGCCAGAACCGAAAGATCAGGTGGCGACACCTGGTTTTTACCATATGCCGCCACCTGATTGGCCCATAGTCGGGTGGTGGGAGGGGGGCTCGCGGGGGGGGGGGGGGTGTGTGTAGAATGGGGGGGGAGGCGGGAGGGGAGGGGTGGGGTGGGTGAGGTGGGTGAAGGTGGTGGTCGTTTGGTGGAAGATGGGGGGGGCGGGGAGGGGGGGGGGGGAGGAAAGTCGGGGCGGGAAGGGAGGAAGGGGGGGGGGGGGGTGGAGGGCGAGCAGGTGCCACGGGGGGGCTGCTCGCGGTGGGACGGTTGACGACGAGCGGGGGTGGCGGGAAGGGCGACGCTGCGACAGGGGGGCGCCCCTTGAAGGGCGCCGCCGCCGCCGGCGTGCTGCGGCGGCGTGGCCGGCCCGGCCCGCGTGCACGTGGGGGGGGAAGGAGGGGCGGCAGGGTGCGGCGGGTGGCGCCAGCCTCCCCGTCGGCCCCCCCCCCCCCCCCCCCCACCCCCCCCCCCCCCCCCCCCCCCCCCCCTCCCCCCCCCCCCCCCCCCCCAACCCCCCCCCCCCCCCCCCCCCCCCCCCCCCCCTCGCTGTCCACCGGGCGGCTACTCCACGCCCGACCGCCGCCACGGCCACCGCCGCGCCGCCGGCGAGCCCGGCCGTCGCGACCGCCGCGCCGCCCTTGTCCGCCGTCGCCGGGAGGATGTCGAGCTCGGCGGCCGTCGCCGCCGCCGCGTCCGCCATCAGCTGCTCGTCGCCACCCACGTCCATGGCGACAACGGCCGGCCCGTTGCCCGCCCCGGCCGCCATCGCGGCCACGCCGCGGCCGTCCGACAGTTCGCCATTTGATGCCAAGAAACGTCGCCGGGCGAGCCAATGCCCTCAAATCGCCCAAAAAAGCAGGTTGAAGACAGAAAAACGATGCGATGTCAGTACAGGAAAAAAATCCCGGCATCTTGCTGTTCCAGGGTCAGACAGAGAAAAGCAATCATAAGGAAGCAGATATCAAGGCGGCCCCAGCTGACCGGGAAGGGCCAGAAACACGCCCTCCAATGGCATCCCTTCCCCAGTCATCTCGGGGAGGTTGCGCAGGACCTGCCGTCGCGCCTCGCGATAATGGCCTTGTATCGATGACAAAAAAATAGATGAAAATGCGAGAACATGAGCAGTACGATCCGGCAACAGCGGATGCCAATACACCAAGCTGCGCACTCCATGCTTGTAGTCTTTAAAAATGGGCTCAATGGCAGAGAAGTCGGGTGAGTACGGGGAGAGACGGATACAAGCGACCCCATTCACCGCAAAAATCTCATCCGCAAACGCAGTGTGAACAGAGGCGTTATCGTATACCACCACGCAGTCACTGGGCTGCTCTGACCAAGGCAAGCCAGGGTGATACGCATTCATTCTTCGCACAAGGCTAGTGCAAAACAAAACAAAATCGTCACCATTCAATGCAGGGGGTACCTCGTTAACAAAGAGCTCCAAAATACCACGAGTATTCGATATGGCCACCGTGGAAGAGAAGCGCACGCGGGCCCGAGGGTCCGGCGAGAGCGCTTCCAGTGGTCGACCAATGGGCGCCCAGCCGCGCCGGCTCACCATGGCCTGACCAGCCACGTGCGTTTCGTCGAGGACGACGATGCAGCGATCTGGGACTTGACAGCACAGCCGAAAAAAAACCACCCTCAACTCCTGCGACCTGTCCAGCGCCAGTCGCTCGACCTGCTTCACCGAAAATCCGATCTTGTGCAGCATTCGAGACAGAGTGCTTGTCGACACTGGCCAGCTCTGCTCCCAGCCAGGCAGGCCCGCCAGCTTCCCAAATATTGCCTCCATTTCCCGAAGAAGCATTTCTGGGTGGGTGCGCACAAGGGTGTTGAGCGCCGCCAAAAACTCTGGATTGAAGACCGCGGCGTCCGCATGCATGTTGTGGATGACATCATCGTTCCACGGGGAGCCGTGGCGCTCGAAATTGGCCCACCACTGCTTCGCAGCTGCAAGACTGCACCCGACGTGCTCCAAAATGGACGCCCATGATTTTCCTTGGCGCCGGTTCTCGACGACCTGCCATCGGATAGCAATAGGGTACATGTTCGTGTAGAGGAGGGAGGCTGAACGCATCAGCGCCGACACCCAATGTCCACAAGTCGACTTGGTCTGGCGACTTGGCCTGGAACCGGCCACGACCGCCGGCGACCGAACTGGACCTACTACACATATTTTTCAAATTCCATAATTGCGAAAATATATAGCGACAAAATGGTAGTATATTTAGATAACCGTCGCATAATGGCGCGCTCGTCCCAGCGCGCGGTTCAGCAGAGGCTGTGCTGCATCTCACGGGATCCAACGTCCAACCAGCAGAAAGTCCTCTTCCTGGGTAATCACGAAGGGCTCCGTGGAAGGACGAACCGGCCACGCGATAGCCACGAAATGAAGCCTGCTGCTCACAAACAGAGTGGAATCACGTCAGGCTAAGAAAGGCCTTTGCGACCGTTTACTTCGCAGCCTGCCCCAGCGCGCCTAGAGACGCGGCAGAAGCGGGTCGCGCGAGCCCAGCGCCGTGGATTTTTGGATGCAAACACGCATTTTGGGCCCAAGTAGCGAATCAGCACCGGGGAGACTGGTGCGACGAGGAATGCTTTGCGTCTGGCTGCATTTTCTTCGCGCTTAGTTCGTTTCAAAAGCATGTCTATGCGTACATTGGCCAGAAGAGAGATATATAGTTTTTTTATTAGTATCAGTGAAGGACTGAGGAGTCACGCAAGGTCCACATCAGCACCTGCATCCCAAGCTCAATCCAGGCGGCCCTGGTGGGCCTGGTGTCGCAACAGCGGTGGACGGCGCGATCTTAGCCGAGGTTGATTTTCTGCCGGTCAGTCGGCACACATCTCTGCTCCGGCTGGCGTCACAGGCATCACTGAAGCCCGGCGGCCAGGTCTGCACCTGGTCCTTCTCGGGTGCACGACTGCGGCAGGAACAGGTGCATGATCGGCCTCCCTGCCAAGCAATTTTCTGTCCACTGGACCGGAGAATGGCTCTGAGTCACACACAGCGAGCTGGGGTCGCGCTCGTCCTTGGTCTTCATGCTTTTTTCGTTCCGCGCCAGACACGAATAGTGCACCCCACTCCCTGGGTGGTGTGCTGCAGCCTGATTAGGTCCCCAGTCTTTCATCTCTTTTGGCAATGTTCCGCTGCTTTTGCAGGGACACGGGGTTGGGACGTGAAGCCATCTCGCGGTCAATATTGTGCAGCGAATGAGAGGCACCCATTGTGCACCAGTGCTGACGAATTGCCTGGCCATTTACAGCTTCCACGCACGTGCCAGGCATGTGGTGCACACGAATTGCACGTTCACGACTGCGACACGTCTACTTTTTGAGGGATGCACAATACCCGAGGGTGGCCCCACGATGCCCGGTGGCTGTCCGAAGAATTTGAACGAAGCAGGGCAGACTAAAGTTTAGTTCGAAAGCATGAAAGAGCACACACCACAAAGTTTTGGCCAGCCTGTCAAGTATTGTGCGTCCCGTAAAAAGTGGACGTGCACAGGTCGTGCAGTGTGCGTTTGATTGGTCCAGTGGCCGATATTTGACATGATCACGACACGTGCACGTCCACTTTTTACGGGACGCACTATAACGCCGAGTACCTCGGCTGGACACCGATGCCTGCTCATCCCCACTCCCCCCTTCACACACCCATGCCTGCTCATCCCCACTGCCCTCCCCCGGTTCCCCCCCCTCCCCCCCCCCTTTCCCTGTATCCCCCCCTCCTCTCACGACCGTGGCTGCCGCCGGCCGGCCACCCGGCCGGCCACCCCGGCAACATCCTCATTGACCGCCACTGGGCGGGCGCCCGCGTCGGGCTGGTGGACTTTGGGCAGGCCAAGCGCCTGACCCGCCCTCATCGGCTGGGCATTGCGCGGCTGGTGTTGGCCCTCCACGACCGCGACGCCGCCGCCACCGCCGCGGGCCTTGACGCGCTGGGCATCCGCATTGGCGGACCGCCGGGCGGGGGAGGGGGGGGGGGCGGGGCGGGGGGGGGCGGTGCCCCCCGCGGCCGACGCTGCCCCGTCGGGGGTCCCCACCGCGGCGGCCGCCGGCGCCCCCCGCCCGTCTGCACTGCCCACCACCCCCACCGGCAGCGGCGCCACGGGCCGCATCCCCCCCCCTACTGCCCCCCGGCGGGGGCCGCTCATTGCCCGCCGGGTGGGCGTCGTCAGCGGCGGCGCCTCCCCCCCCCCCCCCCCCCCAGCGGCTGTCCATTGCCCAATGCCACGCGTACGGCATGTTTGACACCACCCCTCGGCCGGGGGTGGACGGCAGCCCGTGGGGGGGGGACGACCTGGCCGCTTTCCCCGTGGTGGCCTTCCCGCGGGACCTCTTCTTCCTCCTCCGCACAGTTCAGATCCTGCGGGGGGTGGCGGCGGGCGCGGGGGGGGGGGGGCGTGGGTGAAGGGCTCGTTGCCGAGTGGGCCCCACTCGCCCGCGCGGTCCTCCGCGCCGACATGGAGCGGGGGGCGGAGGTCGCCCCCGCTGCCGCTGCCTCCGTAGCCGCCGCCCCCCGTGGTTAAGAGAGATCTAGGAGAGCGCCGCCCCGCCAGCGGCCGCGGGGCGGCGTCGGCGGCGGCGGCGGCGGCGGCGGGAGCCTCCACCGCGACTGCGGCTGCGCACGGCGGCGGGAGCCGCAACCGCGGCTGCGGCTGCGGCGGCGGCGATGGAAGCGGTGGTGGTGGTGGCTGGCTGGTCGTGGTGGTGGCGGGTGGCGCGTGGGGTATCGTACCGTTCTGTTTATGTATAAGACCTGCCCACGCCTGTGGGGGAACGCAGCGCCACCCTTGGGCGGGGCAAGACGCAAAAAAAAAATCAGAAAAGAGACAAACAAGCGAAAGCAACGGCCACCCGCCCCCAATCCCCCCCCCCAACACATGGCGGCGGCAGCAGCGGGGGCGGGTCTACCCCTTGGGCGCCCCCCCGCCGTCGCCACCCCCACCGCCGCCGCCACCACCGCCACCGCCACCGCCACCGACGCTGCCGCCCGATGCCCCTCCCGCCGCTGCCGGCGTCGCGGCAGCGGCGGCCGTGCCGGCAGTGGCGGCGGCAGAGGCGGCCGCCGCCCCCCCTCCCCCCCCCCCCCCCTTTGGGCTTGGCGCCGCCCGTGTCGCCCAGCCGGCCCAGCGGCCGCAGCACGTTGCGGTAGCGCTCCACCTCGTGGGCGAGCTTGTTCCGCCCCCCCGCCTTGCGGATAAAGTTCGCGTTGCCCCCGCCGGCGCCGCGGGGGAGGCCAGAGAAGCGCTCCCGCCCGCCGGCGCCCCCAAACTCCTTGCCGTCCACCCCTGGACCGCCGCGGCCGCCGCCGCCACCGCCGCCGCCGCTGCCGCCGGGGCCTCCCCCGCCGCCGCCGCCACCGCCACCGCCGCCGCCGCCGCCACTTCCGTCGCCGCCGTCGCCGCCGTCGCCGTCGCCAGACGGGCGGGTGCGGAAGGAGCGGCCGCGGCTGAGGCCGCCACCTTCGCCCGTGGCGTCGCGGCGGCGCACGAAGGCAGCGTCCTCCTCCCGGTGCATCAGGCCCGGCACGTCCCGCGTCGGACCGCCATAGCCGCCGCCGCCCATGCCCATGCCGCCCATCATGCCGCCCATCTGGCCGCCCATCTGGCCGCCCATCTGGCCGCCCATCTGGCCGCCCATGTTGCCCATCTGGCCACCCATGCCGCCCATCTGGCCGCCCATCCCCATCTGGCCCATGTGACCCATCTGGTTGCCCACCTGGTTGCCCATCTGGTTACCCATCTGCCCGCCCATCCCCATCTGGCCCATCTGGCCCATCTGGCCCATCTGGTTGCCCATCTGGTTGCCCATCTGGTTGCCCATCTGCCCACCCATCCCCATTTGGCCGCCCATACCGCCCATCATGCCGCCCATGTTGCCCATCTGGCCACCCATGCCCATTTGCTTCATATGGCCGCCCATCTGGCCGCCCATCTGCCCCCCGATCTGCCCCTGACCACCACCCTGCCCCCACGGTGGGTTGCGGGCAAGGTTGTTGCCACCAATAAACGCGCTCGCGCGGGGTAGCGACGACCTCGCGCGGCCGCCGCCAAAGCTGGCACTCCCCACGGCATTGGTACCGTAGATGCCGCCGCCCTCGCCCCCGCCGCCGCCGCCGCCGCCTGCAACCCCCCCCGCGCCACCGCTGGCGCCACTCCAGCTGGCGTTGGGGTCGGTGGGCATAAAGCCCCCCCCGCCCCCATTGCCGCCGTCGCCTCCAGTCAGCATCGGGTCGTCCATACCCGATGCGTGGACCGGCTTAAAGAGGAAGTCGTCCTCGAGGGAGCGTCCAATCGCCGACCGCGCGCCGCGGGGCTTGGAGGAGGACGCCTTCGCCGATTGCCGCGAGCCAGGCGACGACGACGGCCGCGCCCATGGCGCACACTCCAGGTCTGGGTTGACCACGTCGGGCGTCTTGGAATCCGCAGGGAGGGGGTCGTCGGTGGAGGTGGCCGCCGCGGGCGTGCCACCAGCGGAACTCTTGCGGCTGGACTTGCCAGAGCTGGCGGCCAGTGACGGCTGCTCGATCGCGTCATCGTCCGCGTCAGTACCAGCGGCTGCCGCGTCGGCCGCCGCCGCTGCCGCCTCGTCGCCACCCTCGTCGGCCGCTGCGCCAGCAGATCCCGGCAGGACTGGTAGAGGTTTGTGAGGCTCCTCGGGTGTCCCGTCGGGTGCCGACGGCACACCGTCGGCATCGGACCCCGCCGTCGCGGCGGCTCCCTCTTCCTCAGATGCGCTCGAGTCCGAGTCATCGTCCACGTCCTCCTCGTCTGCGGGCATCGCGTCAGCGTCATCCGCATCGACGGTGTTGTCTTCCTCATCTGTCCCAACTTCGTCCTCTTCTTCGTCGCTCCAGTTGCCATTGTTCGCATAGTCCCGGATTCCTCGCGCTCGTCGCCAAAGCCGGCCATGCCGCCGGGCGCCGCATCAGGCTCCTCCCCGCCCCCAATGACGGCATTGGCAAACGCGCCCAGCGGCTTGGAGTACATGTCCTCGTCAATGGGCGGACCCGGGGTCGCCAGCGGGGGAAACCACAACTCAATGCCGGCGTCTGCCTGGGCACCCTCGGCGTCGCCAGCCGAAGAGTCGCCGCCATTGGTGGCGGCTGCGTTGGAGGACGGCGCGTTGGCTGTGTCCTTGCCAAACGAGCGCCGCAACGCCGGCGCGGCCGCTGACAGGGATGGGCGGAAGCCCTTTCCGTTGCCCACCGACAGCAGGGAGACAAGCGTCGACGGCGCCGCCTGCGCAGAAGCGGCATGACACAGCTCGGCAGTGGCGGCGACGTGGCGGTCGGTGACGGCGGCGACCGCCTCGCGGATGTCTGGGTTCCTGTGCCGCCGCAGCGGCTCCAGCGCCCGCCACAAACTGTCGGGCGGCAGCGGAAGGGCAGCGGCTCCCGCGGCCGACGCGTTGAGCTCCCGACCGCGCATCCACACCTCGAGTAGCCGCATCCCCCACAGGCGCGTGCCCTGAGGCGCCGCCGCTAACGCGCGCTCCACAGATGGGAAAAGGTGGGTGGATGTGAAGAGCAGTACCGCGTTGCGGCGGAGGCGTATTTGGCCGGGCGTCCGCGCCGTGATGGCCGCGTGGTGCGCCGCGTTCTCCAGTGCCGCCAGCACCCAAAATGACAGCGAGTTGAGCGTCCGCCAGGGGGAGCCAATCAACCGGGAAATCGCCTCCCACAGCGCGTCGATGCTCTCAAAACGAAGCGCCCGCGCAAGCAGACGCGCGGCCGCCAGTCATGGCCGCCAGCACGGCGCGGCGCAGATAGTCCAGCACAGCCCGCTGCACCACGTAGTCCACGTAGCGGCTGACTCCCAGGGAGGGAGTGACAAACGCGCACAAGACATTCCAGCCCTTCTCAGCGCCCGCCGCGGCCGCAGCTCGCCCCTCTTCGGCCGCCAAGGCCGTCGTGCCAGTGGTGGCCGACGACGATGTCGACGAAGCGCCACCCGCCCCCCCGCCAGCGGCACCGCCACCTTCAGCGCCCCCAAAGCACACCTGCCCACCCGCCGTGTACTTGTCCATATCGATGGACGTGTCAAAAAATGAGTGGGCCGCGCGCGCGGCGGACAGGCTGCCACCCGGCGCGCCTGCCGCTGCCGCCTCGTCAGAGGGCGTCGCGGCAAACAGCACGTCCAGGGCGGCCAAAAAGATGTGGAAGCCCCGGAGGCGCACCCGCCCGTCGGGGTGGTCCTGCATCCGCAAGAAGGTCGCAAAGACGTCCCCAAGCGTTGACGCAATGCACGTCAGGTGCACGTGCGGCGCAGACGCAGACGCTTCCCTCAGACAACGGCGGAGAAACGCCGCGTGCTCAACCCGGCTGCTCAGAGCTGTGGCCGCCACAGTTGGACCCGCTGCGGTGGTGCAACCGGGGGCCGCGGGCTCGCGGCCGCCCGAGCCGCCGCGACCCCCTGGCGACGCGTACCGCCCAAACGCGCCGCTCGGGGAAAGGAGTCCGCCGCCCGACGGCGACACGCCGCCACCGGGACTGAAGAATGTGCCCATCAGCAAGCCATTAGCATCGCGCTTGGTACGAGCCGTCAGAGGGCACGGTCGCAGCCGACGGGGGTAACCCTTCCCGGGGGGGTCAGCCACCGACAGCAGCGGCGGCGGCGCAGAGGCCTCCCCACCCGCGGGGGAAGCGGCGGCGGCGGGGAAAGCGGTGGATGCCACGACGTACTCGCTCGCCTATTGCGAAAAAGACTGGGCGGCACGAGCAGTGGCGGGACTCGCCGCCGCGTCCCTCCGCCTGTCGGCCCTCGCCGCGCGCGCCGCCGCCGAAGTGACTGTCGAGTCCGACAGGGACCGGTGCAGCCTATCCCCGCCTCCGCTCGACGTGCGGAATTATATGGAGCCGTGAGCATACCGCCCGCACTGGGCTCACATTGTGGCCGATGGCGCCACCGCGTACGGTGCCGGAGCCGCCGTCGATTCCGTCGCCCCGATTCATGCCGTTGTCGTCGTTATCGCCGTCGTCGCGATGTCCGGGGGGGGGGACGCCAGATGGAGGAGAGCGGGGGGGGTCCCTCGACCCGAACGACGGCCGCGGGGATAGCCGCAGCGGCGTCACGGGGCTTGGCGAGGAGGCGACCAAATAAATGCTTCAACCGATCGCCTCTTGGACGACCACGCGGGTGCCCACGAGAGCAACCACGAAAGCATGGATGTCAGGCTTGACACCTGCGGCAGCGGGCAAAACAGCGCGCACGCCCTGCGCATACTCGCGCGCTTGGGCGATGCCCTGGTTGATGACATTCTCTACCGAGCAAGCCTGTCTGTAGTACCGTTGATGAGCAGAACGAGTGCGCAACGCTCGCAGCCGGTCGACCGTTAGGCCGTCAAAGTAGTCCCAGAGGTCGCATTGGTGAAAGCGAGCATGCGCAGCCTTTTCCTGCAAGGCCACATCCTCGTAGTCGAGAGCGCTCACACGCACACACTTCAGCTCTAGCACAATCTGATGCCGTCCGGAGGAGTCGCGCATCACAATATCGGCAAAGCCAGGAGTTTGATGCTCACGTGGGAGGCAGACTTCCGTTTCCAACAGGATGACCTGGACAGGAAGGAACCGAAGCAAAAGTTCGAGAGTCCGCGCCATTGTCATCTGGAACGTGGCTTCCGAGAAGTTCTGATGCAGAACCACCCGAGAGCCATAAGCCGGTTCGCGCAGGAAGCCATTGAAGACCGCCTGCAGCCCATCCGCCGACGGGTCGATGAGAGCTTCGCGGAAGATGTGGTTGCCTGCCGGGTTCATGCTGGCCATCAGCGCATTAACACGGCGAAGACGGACAATCAGGTTCGGGATAACAAGCAGAACCGGCCCGTCTGGCTGAAGCCCAGCGCCCAAAGTCAGGACTCCATGATGCACCAGCATGACAAGAGATTTAACGCGTACCGCATGCACGGTTATCTTCTGGCGGTCCGACATCACGATTTCCCCGAGTCGCACCGGTTGGTGCAGATCCGCAAGCGGGACGGCCATCCCGTCCTCCGTTTTGGCATGGAACACATCTCACACAGCCAATGATGCACCGCCTCCCGCAGCGCCCAACAGAGAGAGCACGCTGCAGGAAGTGTTCACGTTGGGGTCGTCGATAACGCCGAGTAGCGCCAAATCGTCGTTCTCCGCGTGCTTCAGCAGCCTCTTGCACAGATCTGGTGCAGACTTCAGTCGACACAGGAAGAAGATGCACAGAGTGGGGTTGTATACTGTGGCTGCGTCTGGATGAAAGCGGTAGCCGTTGAAGAACCGCCGGAAGAGACTGAGGAAGTGAGCATGGGAGTCTGCGTCAATGTGCTCGATATGGTGAATCCCAGCGATTATGTCACTCTCCGAGAAACCCATCAACCCGGCAAACTCCTTCAGCGGGGTCAGAATTGACGCACAGTTCCACCCAGACGACTCTGCAATAGCGAGCGGGGAGACGCCTGCTGTGATGGTCCGAAAGGCCTCCCAGTCATCATCGTTGCTAATGTCTTTGAGAGTCTCAAAGAGGCTACATAGCGGCTCCACCATACGGCTGAGCTCCGCCAATGCGACAGGTTCCAGGTGGCACCCACTTCCTTCCAAGAGGACCTTGTTGAAGAACCGGTCATACTCATCAATCAGCACGAGCATCTTCTGGTGGCTGGAGAACCGAGCAGCCGCAGCTACCGCCCGCAGGTACTCAAAGGCGTCCTTGCCCTCGCTCTCGTCCTTGACGGTCAAGCCGTAACGGGAGCAAAACAGAGACAAAGAGCCAATAATCTTGCGAAACAGGCGCTTGCGGATGTCGTCCGCACTTCCGCCGGACGTATCTACCGACAGGTCCAAGCGGAGGACAAAAAAGGCTTGAGCCTGGTGCGCTCCAAGTGCGCTTGACGGAAAGCACTTGTGAAAGAGCTCGGTTGAAGTCTTGTGGTCGAACCACACAGCGGCTGACGACAGGGTGAACGACTTACCAAACCGGGGTGGGTACAGTAGCGTCACGTGCATGGAGAACTTCAGCAGGAGCGGGAAGAAGGTTGACTTGTCGACGACAAAGCCGTTGCCGTTCCGGAGCTGCACAAGAGAGGACACTCCCCGAATGAACTCACTAGGCTCCATCGTGGATGATGCGGGCACAGCAAGCCAGCCAGATGAGCCGCCCCTGATTGGCCATACGCTGCCCCTTCGCAGCGCGCGTCGAGTCTCCACTGCTGCGCAACCACTCGCTACGGTGGGAGAAGAAAGCAGTTCACGAAGAGCAACGATCGTCGACCACAAACAGGAGGAAGCTGCCAACGTGCTGGGAGGTCAAATGATGGCCATTGCCATAGAGCCGCTGAGCACCGGGACACAAGCCAAGAAAATGCACAGACGACTGACAGGCTTCCAGCAGCAGCTCGCCCCCCCCCCGCTCCATTGTTCCGCCCCGCTCTCGGTCAGCTTGCCGTCCACCCACTCACGCCCCACAAGTTCACGTACGCCCGCGTCGCTTCTTCCACAAGACAAGCTCCAACAGCCTGACGAGGCGCCCGCCGCCGGTCAGCAGCAGTCCCGCGCGCCGTCAGTCAGGAGCAGCCCCGCTCGCCGCCAGCCGAAAGCAGCCCCACCCGCTGGCGTTGTGCATCGCAGACGGGGCAGTCCCACCTCTTTTGCGCAGTTGAGTCGTAACGACAGGACATACAGTCTGTATTGGGTATTGTCTGACTGGATATTGTCACGTCCGTGACAACACTCAGTCACAATCGATCGCAAAGACTTACAGCTGGTCAACTCGACAATCCGCCCGACTGTATGACGACTGTACAGTGCTGTATGTGCATACATACAGTGTAGTGTATGTACGCTGGGCCCCTCTTAAACTGCTGTTGTGCCCTCATACAGTCGCCGTCGACCCTCTCACGACGCTGCACAGCGTAGCATGTTGCCGGCGACCGCGTCGTCATGGACAGCAACCTCCCCGCCCCTCGTGCCCCCTCCCCCAACAGCCCCAGCCCCGGCTGCCCGCGTACGCCCCGTCGCCGAGGCACCTCCCTGGCCGAGGCGACCGCCCGCGGCGGCCGGTTACCTTCTCCCACGGAGGCCGCTTCATCTGTGGCGGAGGCCGCTTTTTCCCGCTCAGCTCCTGAGCTTGCTCAAGCAAGCCCAGGCGCTGTCCGGCACGCTGCTCGTGCGGCTGCCTTGGCTGTGGAGGTTGTGCGAGGAGAATCCAGTGGGCCGGCTGCTCCAGTGCCCGAGATCCGGCCCCATCCTCGTGGCCGGCGCCCGCTTCGGTCTCGAGCCCAGTTGTCTTCCCGCGCCCCCCGCCATCCCATCACTTTAGGCGTCAAGCTGAAGGTCATCGAGGCCCGTGAGGGCAGCCGGGGCTTCGGCAACATCAAGGCTACGGTCGCCCCGCTTGCGTCTGTGGACGCTTTGCGCAGGATATGGCAGCGGCGGGTGCAGTACAAGATGCTGGCGGCGCAGGGCACGCGCATGGACCGGACAAACGGGCGCGCCTCCGCGTACGCCGCCATCGACGAACGGCTGTACGATTGGTTCCTCTTGCTTTCCAGACGGGGGCGCAAGCGAGTCCCTTTTACCATCGCCCTCTTGCAGGATAAGGCCAGGAAGCTGGCCGACGAGCTCGGGGTGACCAACTTTGGGGCTTCACGGGGGTTCGTGCAGGGGTGGGCGAGGCGCCATAATGTGAGAAGTGTGGTTCTACACGGGTCAGGAGGTTCTGTCGACGCGCCCGAGTCGGAGCAGCGAATGGCCGCGATACGGGAACAATTGCAGGACTTTGATGCGGAAAACATATTCAACATGGACGAGACTGGACTTTTTTATCGCTGTTTGCCCAACCGGTCCTACGTCCCCGCCGAGCAACGCCGGGCGGCGCGGGGCACCAAGGCCATGAAGGCAAAGGAGCGCGTCACGCTGGTGCTGGCCTGCAACGCGACAGGTTCTCGGAAGGTACCAATTGCGGTCATCGGCAAGTCTGCTCGGCCCTTGTGCTTCCGCCCAGCAGGGTGCGAGTCGCCCCTACCCTACTTCAACCAGCGCAACAGCTGGATGGACGGTGCGGTATTTAAGCGGTGGATGGAGGACGTCTTCCTGCCGTACGTGCGGTCCTGCACAACGGAAAAAGTAGAGCTCATCGTCGACAATCTCGCCTCGCACACGGACATTGTAGACGATCAACTGCTGTTTATTGCGCTGCCTCCCAACACAACGGCTGTTTTTCAACCTTTAGACGAAGGCATCATCCAGGCGTTGAAGATGCGGTACAAGCGGCCGTATTTGTCCTCCATGGTGGCCTATCTGGACAACCTGGATGAGCAGCAAGAGACAACGCGAGTGACGGCAGCTCTGAACAGTTCTGGGAGAGTGTCGCTGCTGGACGTGGCGCGCATCATCGCTGAAGAGTGGGCGGGCACTACGGCGGAGTCCATTGCGCGATGCTGGATTAAGGCCAAGTGCCTCCCGGCGCCCATGGAGGCCGCCATCACCAGCATGTATGCGGATTATCATCGGACAGACACCCCGCAGGTGGCCAACCAGTCAGAGGAAATCACCCATATGCTGCGACAGGCGACGCTCACTGATGGGCTCTTCCCAGATTCTTCGACAGGGGACGTCGAGTCTGGTGTCTCTGCCTGGCTGAACGCAGAGGCAGACGCAGAGATTCTCAGCGATACGATTGACATGGTGCTGGAGGGGGGGGAGAGTGAAGGAGAAGAGGACTAGAAAGACTACATATAGCGTGTCTGGATGCATGTGACGGTCCATGTCGGCACGGTGGCACTCACATTTGAAAAAGTGCTCTCAGAACATACCCTCATCATCTCACCAAGTCAAAGCAGCGCAACACCCCCAGAACTCATTCTCCCCACCAAGCATGAGCCCCTTAACCCCCCCCCCACGCACACGCCTGCCCATGGCCACGCTACCCCCCCACACGTATAGATGACCGCACCCCGCCACACCGACCATACGTTCTCGCGCTGCCCCGCCCACCGGCCCGCCACTTCGATCATCCTCCTTCGGCCGAGCTTGTGGCGCTCCATATAGGCCACGCGCAGCTCGCCGCCATAGTTGCCGTGGGGGGCGGTGGGGGGGGGGAAGCGGAGGGGGGGGGGGGGGGGGGAGGGAAGGGTGTGTACCGAGATCATAGGCGGCTTGTCAGTCAGCACTTCTTGGACATCGCCCCGTTGGTGTAGCACGAGGAAGAGAGGCCGCAGCTTGCGGCCAGTCCCTGTACCGACACAGGCTCGACAGACGTGGGGAAAAGCAATCACCAGGCATGCAGACACTGGGCGAGACACATCCGCTACCGTGTGACAAGGGTAACAACACACTGAAGACGCGGGGGGGAGGGGAGGGGAGGGCGGGGGGCGCGGGGGACGAGGGTGGGGGCGACAGCTGGGTGGAGGACGGGGCAGCACTAGTGGGAGTTGAACGCCACGGGTGGTTGGGTGACCTGCGCCCCGGCGGCCACGTCGTGGAGCGCGGCGAGTCGATCGACTGCCGCGACTGACTGTCGGCAGAAGGCATGGGCTCACGCAATTGGTCGAGTGCTGGTCTGATTCGATCGTTTCCGAGTTTAATCGCTGTCAGGACGGGCATTTCCGGGCCTTGCTCCGCTGTGTGGGAGGAAAGAAACTCGAGAAACGGCGGCCATCCCGCGTGACAACACCCAATACGGACTGTAAGGGCAGCCGCCACGAGGCTCGTTCAGGACGTCGGAATCGCGCAACCAGTTTTTCGTCTGAGGGCGTACCCACCAACGTAACTACCCGGCAAGGCACTATAATGTAACGTTATGGAGCGAAATCGCATATTCTTCTAACGAAGCGACAGCCAATCAGATGACGACCAGGGAGATCTCCGTTGGTCCGTGGACTATCCAAGTGACCAAAGCAGCGAGTTTTAGACACACCGATAGTCAACTGACTATCGGGCGCGTGATGATACGCGCGTCTGATTGGCTGAAGTGAATTTCAAATTGTGACAAAAGATAAGTAGGACTTGTGTAACAAGAACCAATATATGGCCTCGTTTTAGTCACCCCGTTAGTCCACGTGGGTGGGTATGCCCTGAGGAATATAGTCAGCATTCACCAGAAGACCGGAAGGAGCATTCACATGAGGTTGTTGAAACGAGGTGACCGTACGTGCATCCCCGTTGGTACTCTACGCCAGAGACTACTCCATGACTATCACGACATCCCAAGCCAAGGGCACATGGGAGTCAAGAACACCACCAACGCTACAGTGCGTCTCCATTCATATCCCGCCCGGCCCATGTCCCACTGCTCGCAAAGCAACAGTCGGATCGATCAAAAACATGCATTGATCGCACGATCATGCATGCCGTTAGTTGAAACGTTGCGTATTCAGCGCCACGTGGGATGACCAAAGGGTGGGATATGAATGGAGACGCACTGTATTGCTTCCAAATACTACTGGAAGACGATGCGAAAGGACATCCAAAGATACGTACAATCATGTGATTTGTGCCAGCGGAGCAAGGCTGGCACCCATTGACCTCTGGGTCACCTCAAACCACTAGATCCACAGAACCAACGATGGGCAAGTGTCCCCATGGGGATTTATCACCCCTCTTCCACTGACCCAAAGGGGCCACAATGGCATTTACGTCATTGTAGACAGACTGTCGAAGATGATTCGACTAGCACCAATAAAGCCGGACTGTACTGCACCACTCGTAGCGCAACTCTACCATGATCACGTCTACCGTCATCACGGTCTAATATCCGACGTCGTCTGCGACCGAGACCGTATCTTCTCTTCCAACTCGTGGCAGTCGCTCACCGAGATTCTCAAGGCCAAGATCAAGGCATCTTCGGCCTATCATCCCCAGACGGACGGACAAACCGAGATCATGACCAAGAAAATTGCCCTGCGAAACTTCGTGAACCATCACCAGGGCGGGACCTTTTCCTTGTTGCTGCAGAAGTAACTTACAACCGGTCACCCAATGCGGTCACGATGTACTCCCCATTCTTCCTGAACTATGGGTGGAACCAAGGACAGTACCTGCAGACATCCTCGACAGCAAGGAATCGAAACTACTAGCAGTCTCAGATTGGCTAAGCAATCTGCAAGAAGCTCAGGAGACTGCCATCACGGCCATAAAGAAGGCCAATGAGACTCGCTCGGCGTACGCTAACAGCCGACGCGGACCATGTACAATCGCTGTCGACGATCTCGTGCTCCTGAGCACCAAGAACCTTGTGTCGGACGCCTTCCAAGGCGCTCGCAAGTTGATGCCCAAGTTTTTGGGACCATACCGAGTTACTGAAAGCATCAGCGATGTTACATTCCGTATGGATCTTCCTCAAGCAGTGCTTGATCGAAAGGTGCACGACGCCTTTCACGCCAGTCTACTGAAGCCGTACAGCGCTGATCCGTATGGTCGACTTTCTCCCGCTCCATCTCCGGTAGCATTTCCGGACGGTTCGGTTGAGTACGAAGTGGACTTCATCATACGGTCACGAAAACTCCGTGGACGACTGCAGTACTTGGTTAAGTGGAGAGGCTGCGATGTCAGAGAGAACACCTGGCTAACCAAGCAAGACCTCGCGAACGCGCCTGAGCTTCTCGACGCTTTCCTTCGACGCACGTCCCAAGGGGGGGAGGTTTAAGAATTTCCCCCCTAATCCCATGCCTAGTACCTAAGGGATAATATCTGGGACGTCTCCTTACAGATCCTGCCGAACCAAGTCCTGGCAACATGGATCAACTGCTTGTATTGTGGGAGATGACGCGGTGTACCTTCGAGACTCAAGATGAGTCAGCCGCTGTCTCACGGTGTCTGCCGCCCGCACGACAGCAGCCATCGACAGCTCATCATGGCCTATTGAAAGGCGCCACCGCCAGCACCCATGACGCGCCACATCTGCCAAAACTGGCGAGTCCGTTGGAATGTCCTCGCTGCGGCATTGCAGCGATATGACTGGCTAGCCGGCTGGCCGATTCGGTCGACTCGATCGAACCGTGCTTACACGCCTCCCGAGCCATCGGACCACTGGCGTCTGGGGCTGGCTGGGGCGGTGCGCTAGGCGCCGCACGGCGGACCCCTTCGTTTGGGGCAAACTGGGGCTCCACTTCTTTAGTGCGCATGCCCACCCCTGCTTTGTTTTGAGAGCCATGCCTTATTCTTGGGCCGTTTTGTGCCTACCGGCGGCGCGACGGGGCTACGCATGCTTTGGGGCACCTCAGGTACCTCGACGCGAGTATATAGTGCGTGGGTGTCGGCGCCACCGGAGGAGACCTGACGGGCAACCACTGACGCAGACCAAAGACGACCTTAACCCTCTGAACCCCCCTCGATCACCACCGACGTCGCGCCGTCCTCTTCCCCAGACCCACCACCGTCACCACCTCTATACTCTTCCCCGCACTCTGTCTGTCGCGCTATTGGCTGGCACGGGTCGCAGACACCATCACGAGTACGTTGAGGGCTGACCTAGTGTGGGTGGTTCCTCACAGTAGGGCTGGAATCCCCTAAGCGGGGTATGACATGGACAAGGCAGGACTTAATCGTGCTAAGTCAGATCGCACTTAGTCATGCTAAGTCGACTCGTGACCATAGTAAGGATTACCTTAGAAGAGAAACATTTACTTCGTTGGATCTCAATGCAATTCCTGGTGTAAGCCCCCGGGTGATTCACTGTCAACGAAGTCAGAACCCCTGGGGCTCACACCAGGGGAGGACATAGAGGAACCTTTGCATACAGCATACACCCTACGTAGCCGAGGGGAGGAACGAAGGAGGAAGACCTCCGTAAGGGCTTCCCACCCAGGACGGGTTGGATAACGAGTTGTAGCACATTCCAGTCACCGATGGCTCCCCGATACCGGGGAAGCCGACCTAGCTCGAAGAGGGCTCCCGACAGGTGACAGAACGTCGCAAACAACACCCCTGCGGGGAAAGTAACTACTACTACTCTGGGAAACGAGTTTACTACTCGCTACTATCCGGCAACCGTAACGGTCACCGGGTCCCTCACTACATATCCAACCCCGTCCACAGTGCATAGACACTCTTCCTCAGCGGGAGGTCGACCCACGCGCAGATTAAGGCCCCTCACGCGTCGCCGCGTACACCTCCACACTCCACCGGTCGGCGACGTCCCGACGGTTCACAGCCTGAAAAGCCTCAGTGCATAGCTCCAGGAGCGTAGTACGCCCCGCCTCCACCTCTGCCAGGGCCACGTGGAAACGTTCCAGGACCCACACAAGGGAGCGCGCGGTACCCACCAGCGCAGCAGCCGGGGGGACGTCCCCAAAGCTAACCGAGAGCCCCTCTTGCAGCTCGCGGGCGATGAGGGCGTCCACACCCTGGTACCATATGCGCCTACTCCCAAACGACAAAACGGGAGCTAGAGACATAACCTCCGGAGCCGGAGGAGCGGGCTCCTCCCATGACGGGGAGGCCAAATGTCGAGAAGTGCCGGGGCTAACCCCGGCAGAGCGGGCCTGGCCCAAAGCGGCATACCAACCTGACCCACGGCGGGAATCTTCGCGCCAGCGCAACGTCTCACGTCCACTCACCGGGGGGTCCCACTCCCGGGCACGCCGAGAACCACCCGACAGATGCATGAACCCAAACCAGTGGGTCAAGACCGGATGTTAGTCAGCCAAAAACCTGGGGATCCCCAGGTCGGAGACAACATCGGTGGACGCCCACCGTCGGTAGTGATTCTCCCCCTCACCAGCCCTGCGGATACGCAACGAATGACGAGGCAGGGGGTAGACCCCAGCCTGGGGCGGATGATACGGAGGCAGAGTCCTCACCGCCGCCCAGTTCACTGCATCGTGAAGGGCAAGCAACCGACGTGCAGCCAACAGGAAGGAAGACACCTGCCCATAGGTAGCCTCGAGGGTGCAGACCCCCTGCAGAGCGTGCACCGGGCGGGACGCCAGAACACTTCCGAACTATAGGAGGCACGGACCGATGTCAAACGGGAAGGAAGGGACGGGGTCCCACCCCTCCTGCCAGCCCTCTGGCCGAAGCAGGGTATAGACGGGAGCATGACCGTTACCGGTCTACAACGCGGACCGAATGTCCACCCGGAACGGAACGCCGAATACACCGTGGTTCAGTCGCCAGCTAGCGGCGGACTTCAGCCCGGTCAAAGGCGGGAAGGGGCCCGTCAGAAACAGGTACGGGGGACTTTCCAGAAATAAATACAACCCGGGATACCGGTTGGTACCGGGCACGGGTTGACCGAACCCCACCGCCGGGTTGCAGGCGGCCACCCCTGAGCAAAAGTGGGATAGTCCACGTCCTGCTTCCATCGCGGGTATGGCCAAGTCACACAACCTGAAGAAAGGGCTGAGGGTGACAGGGCCCGCCCGCACCACGCGGTGACGCCAGATCCCAGCATGCCGGCCATCCGGCAGCGCCAATACCCAGTGGTGCTCCACTCGGACAGCATCCGGGTTAGCCACCACCCGGGCAAGCTCGCGATCCCAGCAGGCGTCCAGCGCCACAGGGCGGGAGTAACGGCCCGCACGGGAAGCCCCGGTCACGCCACCCTCCTCGGGGTGAACCCCAATCATCATCCGGCTCTCCGAGGCCATCGGAGGACGGACAGATAAACGACGAACCCGAGAGGCTAAGTCGGCTACCGACACAGCCGAAGACTCCCCCGCCGACACGGGGAACCACCCAAGGGAGCAACCCGGGAAGGACCAGGTAGAACCCTCGTCTCGGGCGGGTGGCCAGGCCGACCGCCCCCAAGACCGGACGGGACCCCGGCGGGCGACGCCCCGAGCAGGGGCGGAGCCCGGGGAAGGGGAGGAAGAAGCAAGCCTTGACCGCGGTGGGACGTAAGCCCGTCGTCCACCGCCATCGCGGAAGAACCGTCCGAACCCTCGGACGCCCGGGGAACCCCAGGAAGATCGGCCCCCGGTACCGGGGATGCCTCTAAACGAGGCCCAGCCCGAAGAAGCCCGCCGCCAGACTCGCCATTGGACATGGCCGGCGTCGCCACCACCCGCACTTGGGGAGAGCCTTGTGCCCCGCCAACCGGCCCGCCTTGGCCCGCGGCCGCCGCCAACGGACTGCCGCCCCCCCCGGTGGACACACCGCCACTCCCGGCTCCGGGATTGCTTGGGGACGACCCGGCGCGAGCCCCAACGCCACCGACGGCCCGGGACCCCGGCGAAGGATAGACACCCGGCACCGGTGGTTTACCCGTCGTAGTAGCCACCGCAGGCGCCGTCATGGTGCAACGTAGACCGACATCAGGCCACCCGATGGAGTTCCCGTCGGGACACGAAGAGGGATACCGCCGGATGACTCTCGGCGGAGCTCGCCGTCGTCGGACGAGCTGCAGCCCAGCGCATAGGGCGCGCCGACGGCAGGCGAAGTTACCGCCTCATCGTCCTTCATGTCCCTCTCCACCAGGAGGACACCCATCCCCCGGGGTACCTTGGGGGCAGCCATATCAGCACCTGCCGGGACACCCCGCGCAGAAAGGACACAGACCGTCCACCAGTGGCTAGGGGGCAACCGCGACGAGCCAGAGCGGCGCGGATACCCGCGCTCATCTAGGGCTCTCGCCACCCACGCGGACGCCAGACGACGGTGCCAGCGTCGTGTCCGACACCCACTCGCGCCTCCGGCACCGGCGGGCCCACTCTAGCCACCTACGAGGTGAATCAAAAGGGGTTCCCCTCACGCAATCGCTCCCGCGTTATGCGGGGCCACCCGCTTGTCCTCGAGCCCTCGAGGCGGAGCCGACCCCCTCCCCTCCAGACACCTGGAGGCGGATCCGTTTGCACCCTTACCCCGGAAGGGTCGAGCAGCCAATCCCGCATCGGGAAGTAACGGTCTAACCGCGGACTGACTCCGTGTCACGAGAAAGTGGAATTTCCCCCGCCAACCGCCCCGTAACGAGGGTGGCCGTGAACGGGCGCAAAGCCCCGGCAAATCGGAAAACGATTTCTGGCACCCTGAATTCGGTAAACGAATGCCGTTCAATACGGGGACAGGTCGAATCTAACGAGGGGATATGTAGCAATATGGGAAGCCGTATTGCCACCCTTATTCAGGGGGGCTACGTATGATTCTTAACTTGAGGTGGGGGTTCACTATGGTTACCGGAAGACCCACCCATGTGTATTTGAAAAACCGTGTTCTAGCAGTGACAATGAAATGGCGCACATTTCATTGAGGAGAGGGGGCGGACAATGGAAAGAGCCTGGGCGGTGCGGGCTTCCGCCCTTCTGCTGACGAGGGCCCGGCCCCCACCCGCCTCCTCCTGCGCCGCGGCGCCGCCGTTGGTGCGGTCCCTCTCATCCTCCTCCGCCCGCCGCGACGTGCGAAGGGCCCCTCCCTCTTGCCGTGCCTCTGCCAAGCACCCTCCCTTCCCTTGCCGCGTTGCGCCCGAGGCCGCGCCGGCGGGTCGCGCGACGCGCGCGCGCCCCGCCGCCGCCGCCCATCCCTCTTCCCTCTTCCCCCCTCCCCCCCGGCCCTGCCGCCGTTGGTGGTGGCGGCGCGTCCACCATGGCCCCTCCCCCAGGTCGGCACCCCCCCCATTTCCCGCCGCTTTGCTTCCTCCCGTCGGCGGCGCTGCCCCTTCGCGCCGCCGCGGCCTCCTCCCTCGCCGGCGCCCCCCTCCCCGGCTGCCGCCGTCGCCGCCAGCGGCAGCAGCAGCAGCAGCAGCAGCAGCAGCAGCAGCAGCAGCAGCAGCAGCAGCAGCAGCAGACGTGGCTGGTTTCCCCGCCGGCGCCTCCCCCCCCCCCGCCACGGGCGCCGCCGACGGCGGCGGCGGCCCCTCCACGGGCGGGCGCCTTCCCGCCGGTGCCCCCTCCGTTTTCGGGCCGCCCCCCGCCGGGCACGCCCGCGGCGGCGCCACCGGCGGTGGCGGCGGCGGTGGCGCTAGTCGCCCTGGCGGTGGCAGCGGTGGTAGTCATCGCCCGGCGGGGCCGCGTGAAGGGGGAGGGGTTGGGGGGAGGGGCAGGAGGAGGTGGTGCGCGGGGGGACGCGGCGGCCGCGGCGGGTGGCACGGCGGCGGCGTCATCGTCGCCGGCTGCAGTGGAAGAAGCAGAGGCGGCAGCAGCGGCGGCTGGTGGCGGCGTAGACCCGACCGCCGCCGTTGACGCGGGCGGCAACGGGAGCGGCGGCGGTGGCGGCGGCGGTGGCTGGTCTGGCCTCTATGGCGGCAGCCGCGCCGCTTGGGACGACGACGACGACGATGACGTCGCGGTGGGCGGGGGGAGCGGTAGCGACACGGGCGTCCCCGCCCCCGGTGCCGACGAGGTGATTGTCGCATCGGACGGCATGCGCTACGTGCCGCGTCCTGTGGAGCGGGTGGGGGAGGTGGTGCCGCCCCCGTCCGCGGCGGGCGGCGGCGCCACGGCCGGTACGCCCCCACCGCCGCTCTCCTCGTCCTACTCGATGGCCTTTCGGCGGCGGCCACCGCCGCCGCCGCCACCGCCACCGCCGCCGCCACCCCCGTCGGCGACGGGGCCGCCGCGGGAGCAGGTGGAGCTGGTTGGCTCGGCGGCCGTCTCGGTCGGCGACGGCAGCGAGCCCGTCGAGGTGTACACGTACCGCCCGTCGCCGGCGGCGAGGGGTGGCGCCTCACCGGGCCGCGGCGCCCACACGCCCGCCTCTGCCGCAGATGGGACGGAGCATCGGAGAGCAGGGGGGGATGGGGCGCGCCGAGGGGGGGGCGCCCACCCCCCCCCACCCCCGCCGCACCGGCGGCCCGCTGCGCCACGCGCGGCCGCCACGCCCCCCCCCCCCCGCCCACCGTCGGCGGCGCCGTGCGCAGCGTCGTACGGTGGGGCGGCCGTCTGCTGACGCGGGTTGTACTGCCCGCCGGACACGTGGCGGCGGTCTTGTGGGGGGATGTCAAGGCCACCACCCTTGGCGGCGACGCCGACGACGATGACCTTCTCTTCCCCGCCAGCGGCTGGGACGACGGCATGGGCGAGGGGGTCGAGCACGATGGCGACGGCGACGGCGACGGGAGGGGGAGAGGGGGTGGGGGTGCCGCGCCCCCCCCCGAAGGCTGGGACCGCGTCCTCCCCGCCCGGGGGGGGGGGCGCGGCGTTGACTGGGGCGCGTGGGAGAATGTGAGCGTCGCGCGGCCGGGGGTAGGCCGCGGCGGCTGGGGACGGCCCGACGGGGAGGCGGGGGTGCGTGTGGAGGAGGTGGTCGAGGGTGTCGAGGGGGTGGTCGGGGGAGTGGGCGACGCTGTGGGGGGTGTGTGGGGGGAGGTCACCCGCCGGGTCAGCGAGGTGATGGACGAAATGGAGAAGAGGGGATGAGGAGGGCGCGGGGGGGGGATGGGTGGGCGAGTGGGGTCGCTGAGGCCGGGGTTGGCGCCACCATGCTGTCGATCAGAGAGGGGGTTACCGCTACGGCTGTACCGATCTCGGTGTGCGTGTGCGTTTGCGCGAGACGTTGCGGGAGGACGAGGACGCGGGATACGACGAGGGGGACACGCAAAAAGGGTGGCGCAAGGAAGCGCTTTGACTTCTTCTTCCCCTGCGCTGTGCCTCTCGGCTCTACGACGGCACGGGCGACGGGGTCAGGGTGTGGGCGACGGAGTCAGGGTGTGGGCACGCGGTGCCGACGCGCCTTTTCGAATACCCCGCCCCCCCCCCCTCCCCTTCACAGCGGCCCAGCGCGCAGGTTCAGACGAGCGGGTTACGGAACTTGGCCCCCGCGTAGATGCCCTTGCCGCCGAGGCTCTCCTCAATCCGCAGCAGCTGGTTGTACTTCGACAGCCGCTCGCTGCGGCAGGGCGCGCCCGTCTTGATCTGCCCCGTCCCGAGGCCCACCACCAGGTCCGCGATGAACGCGTCGCCCGTCTCGCCCGAACGGTGGCTGACCATGGTGCCCCAGCCGGCGTCAGTGGCGAGCCGCCACGCGTCGATCGACTCGGAGATGGAGCCAATCTGGTTGACCTTGAGCAACAGCGCGTTGGCCGACCCCCGCTCCGCCGCCGTTGCGATGCGCTTGACGTTGGTGACGGTCAGGTCGTCGCCCACAATCTGGACGTCCTTGCCAAGGGCGGTTGTGAGGTCCGCAAAAGCGCCAAAGTCGTCCTCGTCAAACGGGTCCTCGATGGTGACCATCGGGTAGTCGGCCACAAACGACTTGTAGACGGCGGCCAGCTCGGCCGACGACAGCTTGGACGTGCTATCCTTGTTCTTAAAGTCGAGGTCGTACGTGGCGTCGGCCTTCTTGTAAAACTCCGAAGCCGCCACGTCCATGCCCAGAGTGACCTTGCCCGTGTACCCCGCCGCCTCAATGGCGGCCATAAGCAGGTCCAGGCCCTCCCCATTGTCGCGAATGTTGGGCGCGAAGCCGCCCTCGTCGCCCACGCTGGTGGCGTCCAGGCCGTAGCGGCCCTTGATGACTCCCTTGAGGGCAGCGTACACCTCGGCGCCGCAGCGCATGGCGTCAGAGAACGTCTCCACCCCCGTGGGGAGGATCATAAACTCCTGCATAGCGAGCGCATTGCCCGCGTGGCTGCCCCCGTTGATGACATTCATGACGGGCACGGGGAGGATGACGGGTGCGTCAGCGCCGCGGCCGGCCAGCACCGCAATGTGCTGCCAGAGGGGCATACCCAGTGCCGCCGCCCCCGCCATGCACGCGGCCATCGACACGCCCAGGATGGCGTTGGCGCCCAGCTTGCCCTTGTTCTCCGTCCCATCCAGCGCGAGCATGGTGCCGTCCAGCGCCCGCTGGTCCGTCACGTCCACCCCCGCTAGGGCGGGCGCAATCACATCATTGACGTTGGCAATGGCCTTGAGCACGCCCTTGCCCTTGAACCGCCCCGCGTCGCCGTCACGCAGCTCCAGGGCCTCGTACGCGCCCGTCGACGCGCCCGACGGCACAGCCGCCCGGTGGCACACGCCGTCCTCGGTGAAGAGGTCCACCTCCACCGTTGGGTTGCCCCGCGAGTCGAGAATCTCCCGCGCCACGATGCGGCCGATCCGCGACGCCGCCCTCGCCGCCGCCGCCGCCCCGTCGGCGGCCATCCGCACGCGCGAGGCGGCGGAGGCGGCGGCGGCGGCGGCGGCAGCAGCGGCGGCGGGGGGAGGCGGGGGGGACCCCCGGCACGACCGGCGGCCACCGCCAGCGGCGGCGGCAGCCGCAGCGGCAGCGGCGGTGCGGCCGCCGCACACGGCCGCGGCGGCGGCCGGTGCCGCGGGTCGCACCCACGGGGAGCACGTGGACGCAAACGCCATGGTGGGGGGGAAGAGGGACGTGGGGGGGCGGGGGGGGGGGCCAGGGGAGAGGTTGGGGGGAGGGGGAGGAGGAGGGCCGCCAACCGTGTACGGGGCTGGCGGTCAAGGGGGGCGCGTGAAGTGGCGAGCAGGGACGGGTGCAGTGGCGAGCAGGGACGGGTGCAGGGGTGCACGAGCCACTCCCAGTGGATGGGGAGAGGGGTGGGGGCGATGGCGGCTTCGCGGCCGGGGCCCCGCGACGGATCTGCGTGGGCCTCTGCCTCCCTTCTCTACCGGGAGCAGATCCGCGGCCGGCGGGCATCGCCGGCGCCGCCCAATTGGCGCGCCGCGGACGGCGAGGGCAGGCCGAGCCCCGTGATTGGCCCGCCGGCAGAGGGGAACGCATGATGCGCCGTTGGTCCGAAACAACGTCCCGTTTGTCGTGGCCTCTCGAGGTGGACGGGGCCGCACAAGACACAACCAGACGGTGCGTGGTAGGGACCACCGTCAAAACATACAAAGAACACCAGCACTTGCTTGGACATTCGTCGCTTTTTTCTTCTATTTTTTCTTTATTCCACGGCTCTCGGCGTGGGCGCACGCGGTCGCGGTCGCGGTTGCCCAAGCGCTGCAGCGGCGCCATCGTATAGTGCGTCCCGTAAAAAGTGGACGTGCTCGTGTCGTGCTCATGTCAAATATCGGCCACTGGACCAATCAAACCCACACTGCACGACCCGTGCACGTCCACTTTTTACGGGATGCACAATATGAGGGGGGGTGGCGGCGGTAGCGGGTGTGACGGCGGTGGCGGCGGTGGCGCCGCGGACAACGCACTGGTGGCCGTCGCGGTCGCTCTCCTCGGCTTGGCGGGAGGCGTGACCGCGTCGGCCGTGCGGGTGCCGGCGACCACTACCGCACTCGTCGCGGCTGCTCCGGCCGGGGGTGCAGCTGGTCAGCCTGTGACCACCCAGCGTGGGCAATTAAATTTGGATACCGACTGTACTCGTCCCACAGGCCTAATCCGGGCATGCCTGTCACGGCGAAGGGCTTGTTGACGCATGTAAAATATTCTTCGGGGTGGGTACGTCCTCTTTTTTTTTTACATGTTCTGGTACGCACCGCCGAGGGCCGTCTCGAGGTACGACGAGACCCATGTTCCAGAGACGTATAGACGCATCCAACAAGGGTCGAAGGAAAAACTCATATTCGACCGACCTGTATGGGGGAGTGAAGGGGGGTGTAGAGGGCTACTTGAAAAGGTCTCAACCAGGGCTGTTCAAGGGTATCGGATTTTGCCAAGTGTATTGTATTGGAGCATGTCATGGGGTGAGTGTATTGAGCTGACAGTGGGCATCTGCTGACCCAAGTGTATTGAGCCGCATCGAGAGCTCATCGGTATTGCACAAGGGTATATACCCTTGCGCTCTTCGTATACAAGTATGAAGAGATAGCTCCAGCTAAGTGTATCAATACGAGTGTATATGTAGATACTCATGAGGAACATGTGCGCTGTGACGAGTCAAGCGACCATTGCTGTGATGCTGCTAGCGAGCTGCAACCAGCACTGGTGTCTGGGACAGCAGTGTCCATGCAAGCCATAACCTACGTACCGTCAGCTCGGGCTCTCACTCGCGCGTCTGGTGGCAGAAGGGCGCTGGTTGGCTCGCCCATCCCCTGACAAGTCCGCACCCAGAGACTGCTGGGTCACCGACGGACCGTCGCAAGCGGAGAGCCTCGGTTCATATCCCGTTGCTTGCCGCGCCAGGCCAGCACATGACGGCGAATGAGCGGCAGGAGAAGTAGCTGCCGCCGCTCGCACGCAGTTGCGTGGCCGCGCCTTCTGCTTCCCCGTACATGTATGCCAAGCGTGCATCCAGGGCTGGAGGGTGTGACTGTTGACGGGCGCAGGTTGCTCGAGTGGGAGCCCCAGCGGGTGACGATGCAAATCGCGCGGGCCTCTCAAGTGGCGGCTGGCAGCGCCGTCCGCGCCGGCCCTCTCATCAAAGGGGCGCCCACAGGGTGTCACTCCATCAGCAGTGTGTGACCCCATCAAGGCGGAGGAGCTCTTGTGGCAGTTTCTTCGTGCAGGGTCAACCACGTGGCCATCTCTCCGCTCCACCGTGGCGGTCGCCCCTTACCACGGACCGGCCGTCCTTTCGCGCCGCTGTCCGGGTCGTTCCCCCACCCCCCCGCGGCACGCTGCACCACCTTCTCGCAAATTTTTTTGCTACCATCGCACCAACCTGTCGCGGCTGTGGCGGCCGCGCCTGACTGCGGGCTGAAGGCTCTCCCCGCCGCGGTGGCGGCTGTGGGCTCCAAAGGATACCGCATGGCCGTAATTTCCTGCGTCACCTCGCCCGTTGTCAGCGTTAGCGAGATGTGCGTCGAGGGGAACCCCCGTGTCTGGTACTGGCGGCGGGCGAAGGCTGTCACGAGCCGTTTGTGAGCCGTTGTAAGCAGCCTGGCTCATGCACGTACTTTGGTAGGGAGTGCATTATGGTTGAATTCTCCGTGAGCGAGAAGAAGTAAAGGATTGTGGGGTTCATGAGTGTCTGGGCGCGCTCACTGAGGCCTGGTCGCAGACCGCGTTCGCAGGTCACACGCAGCGCGTCCCCGGGGCCCGGGGCTGCCAAAGGATGAGCGCAGGCACAACCGCACGACAAGTTACTGCACAGCCGAGGAAGATAAATGTAATGAATGCGTGTCGATTTAGCCTTGACCTTGGTGGGCCATTTACAAACACTCCTACCCGATGACGATGGCCTCCGCGACAGACGCGCGGCCATGTACCCCCCGGCCTATCAGACTGCCGCTACAGCGCACGCCATCACCGTAGCGGCCACCATGTATAGTAGGCGCGGGTTGTTTGCTTCTCCTCCCCCTGATGTAAACATCCCTACTACTGTTGAGGATGTGCAGGCCCGCTACGGTGCCAACTTCGCCCGCGCAATGCGGATGCCGGCAGACGCTGTCGAGAGCTGGGTGGCTGTTTTTTGCCCACGCCTCCCGCGCCGCGGACTGTCCCCACTGTGTCGCACGGCTCTGGCGAACATGTTGCGTGACACCCGAAGAATTTCACTGACACAAATATTGCTCCCTCGCATTAAGTCTTTCGGGGAGCGATGCGGCGCAGCCTCTCAACGTACGCGGCGGCGCCGCGTATGTTGCGTGCCGCGCTGCACCGCGGGGCCCCGCCGAGTGCCGCCAGCCAATGGGAGTGTCCCATCCCGGGCTGCAACATCTGCGAACGCGGTCTGCGAACAGGTCTGATGCGGTTCTCTCTCGTATGGCGTAGATTGTCTGCCTCTGTCACATGCTGTTGACCGTCGCACGATCTGCCCGTCTTCTATCTCTCGCTTTGCTTGCCCTTCCCTCTCCCTCCCAACGCCGTTCTTCCTGGGCACCATCAGTCCTTCACATCCTCTATACAACGACACAAGCTGTCTGGGTGTGGGGTGGCGGCACTGGCGGCGGAGATGGCGGCGATGGCGGTTGTGCGAGCCGGCCACCATGATTGTGGACAATTGACATTCGTCCTTCACCTGTCTCTCAGACTCGCGGTTTCATCTATCTTCAACGCCAGCGCCCATAGGGCGGCAACCTCCACCTCTATTGACAGCCCTCGCTCGTGCTTTTGCGGCAGCGTCTGCGGCGGCCGACTCAGAATGTGTCAGATGGCGGTTCCGGCTTGAGGGCGGGGAGATAGGGGGGCGTTGGAGGGGTGGTTTGATGAAGTGGGGGAGAAGGGTGCTTTGGGAGCGTGCAAGTCTGTCTGAGCGGGGTCGCGGCCTTCTTTGGGTGCCGGAGTGGACAAGTTGGAGCTCGATGAGTCGCTATTGGTGTCGTGCTCGGCCGGGCTGTGAATGCACGGCTCGGCAGCACTCGGACGTACCTGAGCCGGCTGTGTATGCACAGTGCGGCGGGACGTCCCCCACGGTGTCCCGCATCACTGCTGCTTCCGCCTGTTCAGAGAGAATACTGCCACGCGCCTGACCTCCCCCCTTTATCTCGTCTTTCTGAGACGAAACCCAACAATTCGTCTTTCAAAGTCTTCTTTAGCACAGTTGTGTCGGACCGACGAATGAGCGCCAGACCACGTGGAACCCACGTGGCCTTTTTTAACAAGAACGAGTTGTACGTTGCACCTCCAGGGCTCCCCTGTGTGAGCTGAGAGTTCCGCAGGTCGAAGCGCACACGTCCAAAAGAGTGCGGCGCGGGCAAAGTGCGTCGTCCGCCAGCTGTCGAAACCGCCCTGGGCCGTCACCCTCTGTCGATCCAAGTCTTTCCGCTTCAACGAAGACCCACCCCCCATGCCAAGCAGCGCCGCGTCGCCCCCCGCGACCAGCCCGCTGTAACAAGTGACAAGCCCTTGGCTTTCCTTTTTCCACACCGCGTGCGCTTCATCTCTAAGGCGCTTTGGTGGCACGCGAGAGGTGATAATAGAGTCAGCCGCCGTTCTCTCGGAAGCGTGACACCTGTGAAGATGATGACGGAACTTGAAGAGATGGCCTCCGTTGTGGTGTCTGTTACAGTGGTGGACAACTCCGCCTGGTCGACGCGCAGGCTGCTCGCACGTATCTGCTGAGGTATACTGCGGCTCGGGCGCCCAGTGCTGGCACAGCCATGCACTTTCTGGCGTTGACCACTGTCTCCGTTTCATTTCGCACCACACACCTGGTGGAGACTAGTTCCGCCATGAGGGTCGCTGCGGAAACGGTGGCAAATCATGAGGTGCTCCGTGCTCGCGCCACTCTCGCCCCCGACCACACTTCCGGTGTCTCCACTGAAAGAGTTTCACATGATCAAGGAGAGTCCCACAGACCTTGATAGCACATCAGCTGTGGTAGGTTCTGTGGCAGTATTGACCCCCAGGTAGGGGGGCAACACGTGCCATGCAAGGGGCGGCAGGCCACTAGCCTGATCTGTTCCTCCCCCTGCATTTGGGTCCATACTCCCTAAGTTTGGGATAGTTAGCTTAGTAGGAAATCCAACTTGGATTTGAGGGTTTTCTGCATTTATCGTCTTGAATTTTCGTGTGGCCCGGTGGGCAGGTGCTGGGGTGGGAGATTCTGAGTGGCGAGATTCTGAGGGGACCCTGGGGGGATAAGGGGAGGGACAGCGGGGCTTGGCCCTGCGTCCCCGTCCCGACCAAGAAACTGTTGGACCACACACCATCCTCTTGTTTGTCAGTGGGGGGTTTGCCCCACAACAGGGACAGAGTGTGTGCGACTTGCACTTCTTCCGGTTCCCCCGACACGGTAGGCAGCCCTTGTACACCGCCCCAACTTGGGTGCCGTGTGTGTAAGTGGTTTTTGCCACATTTGGTTGAGTAGCAGGGGACAGAGGTAAACTTTACCTCCGGGTGCACCCGGGTGTAGGGGGCCCTCTGTCTCAGAGGAACGGTGTACTTGGACCGTGTCATACGGATCGTCAGCCAACATGGCTAGTTCGGACCCCCCGTCGTCCGGGGAGTACACGGGTGACGCACGTACTTCAGTGCCTTTGAATACTGGTGAGACACAGGTGGGTTTACCTGGGGTCGCAGACAGACTAGAGGTCCCTCAAGCCAGCAGGACTGGAAGTGCGGGCGGGCAACAGGACACCCCGACTCAGTCGGGAGTTCGCTCGGGTGACACTTCTGATGTGGGTGGGCCGAAGTCTGGCCACCGTGTGGTACACTCAACGGGAACGTCCCAAGGGGTGAGGACTGTCCCCGCGGGTTCCACTCGGGTTGGAGCCAACTTTGGCTTGGAGCCGTCGCCAACTAGGCTTTCGGGGGACGGCGGACCTCCGTTGGTCGGCGATGGGATCGCGCCCATGCCCCCGGTTGAGACCCCTGAGGAACGTGGTTGCCCCTCAGGTGGACTCCCGGAGGCGGACCGAGACTCAACTGGAGTCGTCAATCCACTCCTCGCGGAAACTGTCCGTCGGGAGGTGACCCATGTGTTGCGGCAGACTTTGCCGGACCTGGTGGTCACGATGACAAATACTATTCTGAATCAGATTGTGGCGAGTTTGCCAGATGGCCTTAATGTCCAGACCGGATCGGGGCTTTCGAGCCCGCAGGCGCAGGGGGAATCCCTCCTCACGCCTATCTCGGGTCGCCCCGAACAGGGGGCGACACCTGTGACTCCCAACGAGGGAGCCACACCATACTCGGTGGGGCGTACGCCCTTCATGGGGGAGTTCCCCCCGGAAACGCCGGCGGCTACACCAAGCGCGCCGCGCCAGACTATGGGCACTGAGGGTGAACTTGCCCCAGTGCCACAGCGGCTGTTCCCTCAACGTGAGGTGCCGCCCAAGATCCAGGTAGCCAACCCGGTCTACCAGAGGATCTTTGATTGTGAGACCTACGCCCTCCACAATAGGTCGGTGGCGTATGGTCCTGACCAGGCCCAAGCCATGGGCCGTGCCAAGAAGAATGCACTTCACTCTTTTGGGCACAAAGCGGAGTGGGATGGAACTCCCCCCCTCCGTGTCTTCGAGTTCCTATGTCGTTTCACAAAAGCCTGTGACGACAATGCCATAAGTGAAGGCATGGCTTTCTACATGCTACAGGAGTTTACGAAGGGAGACCTGCGGACCGAACTTATGTCCGTCATGCCCAGCTCCTCAAGTGGAGGCGCTGGTGGGGTGACGTCCTGTTTGGAGCTCGTCAACTGGTTGTTGAGAGCCATGGTTGATGAAGCGGCGCTGGCTTCTAATGTCGCGGAGTTTACGCAAGCCCATCAGGAAGAGGCGGAGGACGAGTTGTCCTTTGCGGAGCGAGTCCGTAAGCTCAACAATCTTTGTGGGTTTCTTCATCCACAAGCTGTGGTGAAGAGTCGGTTTGTGAAGGGACTCCATTGGTCAGTCCGGATGGAGACCCGGGAGCATAACACTGCCCGGGCGACCCTGGCCGAGATGGCTAGGTTCGCCTACCGCAGAGGCGAGGCCTACCGCAAGTTGCGGGAGAAACAACGCCAGGAGCGTCAGGCCGAGTTGGCCAAGGAACGGGAGGAGGCGCGTGTAAAGTGAAGCGCAGCGAAGCGCCGTCCGCGACCGCACACTCGTGCTCGCACGGTCCCTCGCTCGCCACCCTACGCCCACCCTCAACGCACGCGCGGAACGACGGCGGATAACCTACTCAGTGTCGGTCGGTCGCGCGCAACACGTGCGCGCGAAGAAGACGTCCGCGAAGAAGACGGGTGCGAAGGGGATGAGCCTGACGTCGGTCGTTCTCGGGTTCTAGGATTCAAAGGTGTTTATGTCGATGGGCTTGAGTCCTCCCTCCGTTCTCCACCCTCGGTCGCAGGCACGCACGCTTTTATACCCTCTGGCACACCCCTCGGGTCGCTCACAGGGCCCTCGGCGTAGTCCCTCTTGTTTGCCACACCAGGTGGTCCGAAAACGCAGGTCAGCACTCGTCGCGGCACACCCCCCTCTCAGAAGGGTCAATCTGAGGGGGTGGGCTACTTGCAAGATCGTTCTTGCATACTATTGGTAAGCACGTTACACGCTCCCAAACGCTGTCCCAGAGGCTGGAAACGGGATATGCGATACTATTGGTTCCCGTCGAGCTATGGCAATTCCAGCACCATTATTGGCCTTCCATAATGGGCCCTCTGGAGGGGTCCCAGGGCCACTGTAGGCCACGCATCCTGCCACGTGTCAAAGTATATTCGTGGAAGATCTTTGGAGGATTCAAGATTCATCCGGAAGGCGTTCGAAGCTTTCGGGAGAATCTAGAATCCACAGGATGTGGTCCGAAGAAGATCACGGATCAAGTACGGATGTAGTTAGCATGACATCAGTGGCTTGACGACCGAATTGGATCAAGTAATGGTCGAACCCTTACAGCGCGCCAGGCCAGAGAGTTGTGAGAGGCACGCCGAATCCGCAAGGAGAGGGTGGTAGCTGCCGTGGGAACTTCCCAGGGTATCTCTTCGTCTTCCCCAGTTGGTAAGACCCCTCCGGGAACTGACAATCGGTGTTGGAACTGCAACTCCGATGAACATTGGGCATATGATTGCCCCAAGTTGAGTAAACGCATCCAACAACTTGTTAGGAATGCGAGTAAGAAGTCGGCTACGAACGAAGTACGTTCACGCCGCGAGGGTGGGTCTCGACCGGTGGTGGCGGTCGCCACACCCTCGGCGGAGGGGGCGGACACGTCGTCCTCGGACTCGTCGTCTTCCCCTTCGCCCTCAGATTCGGACGCCAAGTCGGCGGGAAACGATTGATCGTTGGAGCTGGTCGTCCGAAGCTTACAACGGCAGCCTCGGCCAAGTGGGCCAAAAGGACGAATCAACCGTGCCGGATACTGCGGCGACCTAAGGGAGTCCGCCCACCTCGGGTAGGACTCCCCAAGAACGTAAACCCACGTCGGGTCATCGCGGTGCTGACGGGTGAGAACTTCCAGGTGGCTGGACGGGTGCAACTTGCCCCCGGCCGCGCCTGTTGTGCCCGTATCGTACTTGATACCGGGTCAGGAGCCTCCTTGATACGCAAGTCGCTATTACCAAAGGAGATGAAGCTCCAACGCTGGAAGTCTAAAGCTGACCATCTGATCGATATCAATGGCGGGGTACTTCCCATCGTTGGTGCCGTGACCCTTCCAACTAGGTTGGGGACCCATGAGGTCGACGTGACCTATGGTGTAGTGGAGAATATATCGGTACCCCTGCTTCTGGGTACCCCTTATGTCGTAACACAAGTGCCTCTGATTTGTGGCCCTTAGTACTGGGTCAAGTTGATGAATGGGGAGACTATCCCCATCCTTGGTAAGGGAAAGTCTGGGGCTCCTGTGACAGTCTCACAGTCGAAGCCTGTTTGTTCTGTGAGGGAAGGGTTTACTGCTACCCTGCGTTTAGCCCGTAAAGTCACGTTGCCCCCCAACTCGGTGGCGCACGTTGATATTGCAACTCATTATACGGGGAACGGGTTGGTGCACCCTTACCCCCGTCTTGCTCGCAAGCACCAAGTGCATGTTGCCCTTGGCACGATGGACTCCAAAGCCGGAGTCCCGTGGAGGATCCAGGTGATGAACCTGAGCTCGTCGCCCAGGTACTTCAAGTCGGGAGCCAAGTTCGGCTATATCGACCAACACGAGGGACCGGTAGTAGCGGTCACCCTCAACGCGGGCGCAAGTAGCGACCCGAAGTCCGGAAAGGAGAAGCATCAAGCCAAGTCGGCCGCCTCTCCTCGGCCCCATGTGAACATGGAGGGTGTCCCACCCAGGTTGAGGGTTCAAGTTGAACGCCTCTTGGACCAATATCACAAGTTGTGGGATGGCCAATTGGGACTCATGAGAGCCACCCAACACCGGATCAAGTTGAAGCCCGGTGCACCCCCTATACGCCAACAACCGTATAGGGGAGGACCCCGTTCAAGGGCCCTCGTTAAGGAGCAAGTTGCTCGCATGGAGGCCCTCGATGTGATCGAGGCCAGCAACGCCGAGTGGGCGAGTCCGGTGGTTATCGTCCCCAAAGTTGATGGGACCCCCCGGTTCTGTATCGACTACCGTAAGCTCAACGAGAGCACGGTGAAGGACAGTTATCCCCTACCTAGGATGGACGACTGTCTGGACTCTCTGGGGGAGGCGAACGTGTTCTCTACCCTGGACTGTAACGCGGGGTACTGGCAAATTCCCATTGCCCCGGAGGACAGGCATAAAACTACCTTTACCTGTCACTGTGGTACCTACCAGTGCAAGCGTTTACCGTTTGGTCTGTGTAACGCGCCGGCAACTTTCCAGCGCGCTATGGACATGATTCTGGCCGGAGTACGGTGGCAGATCTGTCTCGTGTACCTAGACGATATCATTGTGTTCTCCCGAAGTCCGGAGGAACACATTGGCCATCTTGGCCAGGTGTTCAAGCTACTTGCTGACGCCGGTGTGTCACTGAAGGCGAGTAAGTGCCACCTCTTCACTCAAGAGGTGGAATACTTGGGACATGTTGTCCGTCCGGGGCGTCTCAGTGTCAACGAGAAAAACTTGAGGGCCATCCGTAAGGCGCAGTACCCCCGGACCCAGACCCAGATGAGGAGCTTCCTCGGGATGTGTAACGTGTACCGACGTTTCACCAAGGGCTTCGCCAAGGTGGCGAAACCGTTGAATGAGTTAGTGAGCTCAACGCTACCGAAGAACCTGCCTCCTCCAAGTCGGGTGGAGCAGGAATCCTTTGAGACTCTTCGGGACCTTCTGCTGAAGCCCCCTATCCTGGCTATTTCCAGGTTGGGAGGCCACTACATCCTGGATGTGGACGCTAGCTACGACCAACTTGGTTGTGTGTTGCTTCAGCAGCAGCCGGACAAGGAGTACTTGCCGGTAGGATACTTCAGCAAGGGGCTGAACTCGGCCGAGAAGAACTACGGAGTCACCAAGTTGGAAGGACTCGCAGTGGTGTGGGCGGTGACGTCACTTCGTCACTACCTAGAGGGTGAGAAGTTCCTCATCCGCTGTGACCACCGCGCGTTGCAGTTCATCTTCAAGACGGACTGTACGAACACTCGTCTCAACCGGTGGAGGGTGCGACTGGCACACTTCAACTTTGATATTGAGTACCGACCTGGCAGGCAACATGCCCTTGCCGACGGCCTCTCTCGGGTACCTACCGAGGGACTGGACACCACCCCAGTTGATGAGGACATCCCCATCGTGGGGGTAGTCACGCGCTCGGGTCAGGCGTTGAACCCCGAGGCGCCAGGGAACAAGAAGTACTTGCCCCTGTCCCTGGACGAGGTGGTGAAGGCCCAGGCCGAGGATCCCTTCTGCAAGTCGCAGAGGGATACACTGAATACAGTGGCGGAGACGCGGTTCTTTCTGGGAGACGATGGCCTCCTCATGAGGAGGGGGGTATTCCAGGGGACCGAACAACTTGTCGTCCCCGCATCCCTCAAGGACAGTATCTTTGAGAGGGAGCACAACGCTCCCACGGGTGGACACCTGGGGTCTAGTAAACTGTACCAGACCCTGAGGACCAGGTACTACTGGCCGTCCATGGTGGTGGACGTCTACAGTTGGGTGGCTGCCTGCACAAGTTGTGCACAGAACCGTCTGATGGAACGGCGGCCTACTACGGCTATGCTAGTGTTCCCGGCCAAGGAGCCCTTCGCCGCGTTGGCGATGGACATCCTTGGGCCACTGCCAGTGACCGAGGAGGGCAACCAGTACCTCCTGGTCATCTGTGACCGCTTCACGAAACTTACGCGAGCGATCCCACTGGCAGAGATCACGGCCATGTCGGTCGTGTCAGCCTTCCTAGATCACTGGGTTGCCGCGTATGGCATTCCGGATAGTACACTATCGGACAATGGACCGCAATTTGCGTCTGTACTGTTTCAGGGAGTTCTGGATATGTTGGGGGTTAAGGCAAACTATGCTAGCCCCTACCACCCACAAACTAATGGGCAGGTGGAGCGCTTCAACAAAACTATTGTTAGGCAGCTGCTCCACTATGTGAGTGAGCACGTGAAAACGTGGGACCAGTACATTTCTATTCTTACCACTGCCTACAATTCGCAGGTTCACTCATCTACCGGGGAAGTACCCCTCGCTTTTGTGACCCCCCGTCGAGTGCGGTCTATTTCCGTGCGACGGCCGCTCCCAACTAGGGAGGATGGTGGCAGTACGCCTACTCCTACTTGTAGCCTAATGGAACCCAGGTTCCCGGAACCACAAACCACAAACACACACACAGAGACCACAGTCCGGAGTCCAGGAAGGAACAGGTAAGAGCCCTTGCTGATCCACTCGCCCGCCACGATGCGAGGCAAAGGTAAACAGGACAAAAGCCCGAGGGAGAAGGAACCCAAAGCACTGTTGATTTTACAAGATGGCCCCGGGGAGAACCCCGGAGCTCCCCTCAAGAACCTCCCCCCCTGGCCCCTCCAGGGGCCCAGAACGAGGCCCCCAGAGGGCGCCCCCAGCGGGCCAAGTGCCAGCAAGGCACCGGCCGCTCACCGGGGCAATACACAAAAAGCAAGCGAAATCCCTCCACACACAAATGTTAATCCCCCAAAAAAACCCAGTGGGAAAAAGGGGAAAGACACGAAATCACGCAAGGAAAATAAATGCGAAAAATCAAACAAATAACCCGAAGGTCAGTATGCCCCAACCCGGCAAGTCCTCCGCTCCGGGGGACCAATCAGGGCACCGGGCGTGTCGCCACTGCCCCGGGCCACCGATGTAGGGATCCCAAGCCAGCGCGTGGTTCCACGTAACGCTGCCAGCCGGGTCCCAAGTCAGCCTCCCGAGTCCCAACGGTACCTGAGGGCCACAACGCCACATGGCCCCCTCACTAGGGCCGAGCGTCCCGCCGGCCATCAGGGAAACCGGGGAGAGGGACTGGAAATGGTCCGACAGGGTTACACCAGGGTCACAACGAACGGGACGTGGGGCCAGTGTCTGCAAACAGGGTCCCCCCCGACAAGTGTCTCGAGGCAGAGGGTCCCGGGCAGACTGACCAGGGCGGTTCGAGAGGGACCGAGGGCCACGCACAGGGTAACTAGGGGGGTGTGGCGCAGCCCGCGCCGGCCGCCCGCCTGCATTCCTCCTCCCCTCGCCCTCCCCATGTGGCGCTCGGCCCTTGGGGTGGGTGAGGTGGCGTCGGGATACGGACGGGGGCCGGCGGCACTCGGGCGCAGCCTGGGTTCCGTCGGAGTGGGGGGCCCAGGGATAAGAGGGCCCTCACGGGCTCCCTCGTCCCCGCGACCGGGACCCCAACGCACCATCTTCCCCACTACGCTTCCCCGTGGGCCCTCAATCGTTCCCTCTACCCGTTCCCCTTCCCAACGTTCCCACGCACCCGTTCCCCCTGGTACCTTACTTTCCCACACCGTGTCCCGTTACCCCGTCCCATGGAGCCCGGCCGCGCCGCGACGAGCGCGTCGGCTGGCAAGGGCTCGACGGGTCCTGGCGGTCCCAGCGTGCCTGTGAGTGCGGCGGTACCTGGGGCCCAAGGCGGTCCCACCGTTCAAGGCGCAGCGGGTCAAGGGGCTCCCGGTGGTCAAGGTGTACCGGTCGCGGGTTGAGGTGGGGACTACATGGAACAAGAGGAACGTGGTGCGGGTCAAGCGTACGTCACGGCCCATGGCACGGTACCCGAGGACTTTGGTTCCGAGACGGTTACCGCTTGGCGCCGGGAAGAGGCCCGCGGTTGGGTCACCGGTACCCCGGCCCATAAGGTCCTTCGAGTCGTGGACGGGTCCTGTCCCGGGAACGCGTTTCGGAAGCAGATGACCGCGATGGTCCAAGCGCGGATCCCGTTCAAGGCCGATCGGTCCCTGTCGATAACGGTGGTCCGGCACGCGGGAGAAGTTGGGTACGTGGAGCGGTTCAAGAGCATCCGGGACGAGGTCACCAAGGGGACCCTGCCTGCGGCCCCAGGTCCCGACTACATCGTGCTCCCGTCTCCCTACTTGGACCCTACTTCCTTCAAGCCGTCCCATGGGGACCTTGTGATCAGTCGGCTCAATCGGGACAAGAATGGGATCCTGGTCGGCTGGCACCAGCAAGAGTTCCCGACTTGCCCGGCTACCCTCCGTGGGCTCCACTACCTCCGGGTACCCCACTGGTTCGGTCACGTTGAGGTTCCTTTTGGGGCCCTGGTGGAACTGCCCCCGGTCCAGTGCTACTTCGGGGAACTCCTTCGTGCCTCGGACCCCTTTGCCTGGTTCGTGTTCCGGACCGAGTGGGCCATGAACTGTGCCCTTTATACCCTGGAGCGGGCCCGTCGTTCCGGTGAGATGTGTCTCCTTCCTCGTCTCCTTCGGACCTGGATCGACCGTGTCGGGGTCCCTGACATCTGCAAGGGTCCCGGTGGCGTGGACGAGGGAGCGGCGCGGGACCTCAAGGCACTCATGGTTCTCAGCGACCGGGTGGTCGGGGCCCCTGGGCTCCGTTCACGTTTGGGCCAGGCGGCTTCCAACCTCAAGGACCGTGCTTTCTACGTCTTGGTACGGTTCGAGACCCGGGACGGGACCTGGGCAGCGCTCGTGGACGAGGACCTGGCTCCCTTGGACCTTCCTTACTCGACGGACATCTTGGACGCGCGGGAGTTTGTCGGGCCCAAGGACGGGAACGTGGGCCAGTCGGACGAGATTGTACCTGGAAGTGGGTCCGATGGTCCTGGTGCCCCTGGTGTCCCTGGTGCCCTGTCGTCGGGCTCCCTTGTTCAACGTGACCCTGCGCTGGGAAGTCGTACCGTCTTCGTAGCCAACTTGTTGGCCCATGGCGAGGTACCTCATGAGGAACATCGGGACCTTGAGGGCAACCTGGCTACCTCAACCGTTCTGGGGCTCCGTAGTTTCTTTGGCGGGTCCGCGAACGTCTTGGCCCATGCTCACGTGGGGCCCTTGCTCTCGGCTTCCCTCCATACCACCGTCAACATTGGGTCCCGTGTAGCTGAATGGACCCGGGTCCAGGCGAGTTCCACGACGCCGGACTACAAGGGCCTGTTGGCGATCGTGGACCGTAATGGTATCCGTGGGGACCTGGGGTCAGAGTTGGCCACGGCCGAGGAGGAGGCCCATAAGAGTTGGCATGGGGTTCGTGAGGGTTCCCGGGTCCGAGGTCGGGACGATATGGACCAAGACACTGACCCTCGTGCCGAGAGCCGGGCCCGTTACCAGTGAGTCACACAGAGGGGAGGGACCCGAGGGACCATGGGTTGTTCTTGCATATGATGTTGATCCAAGGAGTCATAAAGTCTCTTTGTTTGTCAGCTTCCTTGGGACCCCTCCTTCAGTGTTGACCGTAGGAACCCCCTTCCGACTTAGCCGCATAGCTGGTTCAAAGGGACCCATACCAGCCCAGACTGGGAAGTGGGGAGCTAAAGGGAACGGGGGGGGAAACGGGGGAGTTCATATCCAAGGGGAACGAAGTAAATCTCCATTCCATGAAATCATTATCAATAAAACCCCTCCCGTGGGTTAGATATATCCCCCCCCCTACCCGAGTTGAACCCCTGACCTCTTCGTTGCCCCCTCCCGATGACTTCCCCTTAGTTCGTTCCATTGACGGACCATCATGCCTGCCCTTGTGCTTCCCTTTCAGGGTCAATAACGGGGCCACAGATCCGCACCCGGTTCAAGGTTCCAGGGCCACACAGCATAGATAGCCTTAAAGGGTTCCAGTAGTGCCACGGCCTCTTCCTCCCGCAGTGGGGGCTTGGTACCAACACGTTCACAGTACTGAACAACCTTAGCCCTGTCGAACTTATGGCACGGTTCCCATGTGTCCTCGGACTCGGCGTACCCCCACCAGCGGACCAGGAGCCATAGGTTCCCATCACTGTCCCGGTCGTGGCCCACAAAACGTTCCCAGACAAAAGGGGTGCCTGAGTCTTCGTAGTCCATAGGTACAACCGGGTCTTGGGGCCCGTGTAAACGGGACGTGGAGTCAGTGTGTCCAGCAGGCGTGGGTGCCCGGGCCACATGGTCACTGCTTACCCTGTCACGGATCCCCTCGACCAGAACCGTGAATGTGTGCCCATCCCGGTCCACGATACGATAGGGACCCTTGACCTTCTGGTCCAACTTCTGCCGGCTGTCATCATTAGTATCCACGTAGACCCAGTCCCCGATGCGTAGGGCCTCGTTGACCGGAGTGACCCGCTTGTCGTACCCTCTCTTGTACCGTTTCTGTGCCAGGTCCAGGTTCTTACGGACCGTGAAGGCCAGGTTCCTTAGATGGGCCCGTCTCGCCTCTCGGACCTGTCGCGCGGTACCAGTGAACTCCTTAGGGTACGGGGAACCAGGGAGCTTGTCCAGGGCAAAGGTGCGGACCCGGTCAGGGATCACAAACTCAAACGGGGCCACACCGGTACTCTGTTGGGGCCTCGTGTTATAGGCAACCGTGAGCACGGAAACCAACTCGTCCCAATGGTCCTGGTGGTCCTCAACGTACGTGCGGAGCTGGGCCACTATGGTACGATTAAACCGTTCCACCTGTCCTTGGGTCTGGGGATGGTACGTGGTGGAGGTAACATGCTTGATCCCAAGGAGCCCGCAAACGCCACGGAAGTATGTGGACGCTGACTGGGGCCCATTATCCGTTAGTAGGGTCTCCGGGGGACCATAGGAAGCCACCCACGTATCCAGAAAAGCCGAGGCCACCACTGCCGCGTCCTGGCTGCCAAGGGGAGCCACTCGGGTCAGCTTAGTAAACCGGTCCACAATAACAAGAAGGTACCGGTTCCTGCTGACGGTCCAGGGTAAGGGGCCCAAGAGGTCAAGACACACGTCCTTGAAGGGCTTCGTTGCAGGGAACAGCTTGAGCGGGTTGGTCCGCCGCCTCCCTTGGACCCTGCCCTTGGAACACGAGGTACAGTTGGAAACAAAGGCATGCACATCTGCCACCATAGACTCCCAATAAAATACCCGCCTCATAGAGGTGTACATCATGTTCATGCCTGGGTGCCCTGCGTGTCCCGGTTCATGTTCCAAGCTCAGGACCTCTTGTTGTAGTGCCTTGGGGACCACGATCTGGACCGCTCGGTCAAGAGGAGCCAATCGTACCAGTAACCCTTCCGATGTTTCCCCGTACCTTGAGTTCACGTTCTGGTCCATCTCTTTCCGTAGTTCCTGGCAACGCTGGTCCTGACCTTGGGCCTTGAGGATCCTGTCGACTGTCAGAGGAGGGTATCGTGTGCCTGTCTTAAAGTTCGGACGGGTCCAACCAGTGACAAAGTTAGCCAAGGTCAACAGCGAGGGTATCTCGTCAGGTATAGGGCCCCTGTCGTGTCCCGTGGTATCCAAGCGTGACATAAAGTCCGCTGCGTGATGATGTTGCCCGGGACGGGACTCAACGGTATACTGGAACTCTGCCAGCCGGAGGCGCCAGCGGGCCAAACGTCCATGGGCCCCGTCCATATGTAACATCCACTTCAGGGCCGTATGGTCCGTTCGTACCACAAAGCGTGTCCCTTCAAGGTACGGTCGTAACAGAAACAGAGCCCAAACAACAGCAAGACACTCACGTTCCGTGGTACTGTAGTTACACTCAGCCGGAGTCAGCACACGGCTCCAGTAACCCACGGGCTTGTAGGCCCCGTCCCCTTGGTCCTGTAGCAAAACGCACCCAATCTGGGTAGCGCTAGCATCCGTATCCACGATGAACTGACCCGTGCGTCTCGGAAGAGCCAGAATGGGAGTATAGGTCAGACGGTACTTGAGCTCCTCAAAAGCGTCCGTCTGGGCCGGGGTAAACGGTGGTAACGGGTCTGGGACCTTTGTACTAGTCATGGCCAATAGGGGTCGGGCTACCTTGGCGTAGTCCTTGACAAAGCGCCGGTACACATTGCACATCCCTAGGAAACTGCGAAGGTCCTTCTTGGTCCTTGGGGTCTTAGCTTCCCGGAGCCCAACCAGGTTCTTCTCGTTCACACGGAGTTGACCCTTACCAACAATGTGTCCGAGGTACTCAACCTCATCCTGGAACAAAAAGCACTTGGTAGCCTTGAGGGAAACACCGGACCTAGTCAGTAACCCGAAGATCTCTTCCAGATGGGCCAGGTGTTCCTTATGGTCCTTGGAAAACACGATAATGTCATCCAGGTACACAAGGCACGTCTTCCACTTAACCCCAGACAGGATCATATCAATGGCCCTCTGGAACGTAGCCGGGGCGTTGGTAAGACCAAATGGGAGCCGGATGTATCTGAAGGTTCCCTCGTGACAAGTAAACGTAGTCTTGTCTTGGTCCTCAGGAGCCATAGGGATCTGCCAGTAGCCACAGTTGGCGTCCAGCATGGAAAACACGGTAGCCTCTCCCAGGAAATCGATACAATCGTCCATGCGCGGTAACGGGTAGGTATCCTTAACCGTGACCTCGTTCAAGCGCCGGTAATCCACACAGAACCTAGAGGTACCATCGGCCTTCGGGACCAACACAACCGGGAAGGACCACTCAGCCTGGGACGGTTCAATGACTCCGAGCCGGGTCTGCTTCTCCACTTGTTCCTTGATACGGTCCCGATGATGGAGCCCGGTGCGGTACGGTTGGGACCGAATGGGCTTGGCCCCTTCCTTGAGGGTAATCCGGTGAGGGGTCACATCAATGCGTCCCAGTTGTCCGTTCCATAGGTCCTTGTAACGGTCCAAAAGTTCGCGTACAGCCTGGTGTAGCTCAGGCGGGATCAAATCATACGCGACCTTGGGCATCTGGACCGGGGTTCCGTCAGGCTTCTTGTCCGTCGTGCCCGGCTCAGGGACCGTGGTTCCGGCGGGTCCCTTGGGAGTCACGTCCTCCGGTGCCGACGCTTGGCTCAACGGGTTCCCTTGCTCTGGCCCCAGGGTGACAAGTGGTGCGGCCCCCTCACTAGGGGCCGACAAGTAATCCGCAGGGACCTCGAGCACGGGACCATCGTACGGTATGGCCACGCCAACGGCAAAGTTCTTGGGCAGGTTGACAGCCCGGTCCGAGATGTTCATATCATGGATCCGAAAGTCCCGTCGGGTCCGTATAGTAGCCAGTGCGTTGTGTAAACGGAGCCCCTTCTTAGCCATCTTGTGGGGCCTCTCGTACAATAAACACTTCCCATTGGTACCGCACTTGACATAAACAGCTTGTAGGGACCGGGGAGCCAAAGTGACGCCCTTGGAAAGGTACAGGGCCGAGGGATCTTGACGGATAGGGTTGCCCTTGACATGAAAAGCGCTCTGGGCCTTGCCCTCCCAGGTCCTCTTGGCGTAGGACAGGAACCCAAGGTTCCAAAGGACCGACTCGGTCCCAGGGTAGATAGCCTTGACATGTTCCTTTTGGAAGTCCATCCCAAGGATCAATGGGACAGAAAGGGCCCTGACGACAAGGAACTCAAACTCCATCGGCTTCCCGTTGACAATGACCGATAGTTCCAAGACTCTCCGGGCCTTGAGCAGTTGCCCGGACGCGTCACAAACATGGGTAGACTTAGGAGCCCTAGAAGCCAATCGTTGCCATCCACAGGGTAAGATGTCCTCGCGTACCACACTGGGTCCCGCACCTGTGTCCAAAATGGCCGTCGTTTCCTTGGGGTCCTCTTGGTCCAAACGTACAAAAGCATTCAAAGCAAAGTTCCCCTTACGCAGTACAAGCAAAGTGCCCTTGAACCCATATGGCTTCTTCATTCCCAATCGACGTCGGAGCCCAGACTTGGACCGCCGTGCCAAAGAGGGTAAACAGGAACAAGGGGTGGGCAAAACAATAGGAGACTCAGAACAAACAGGTACAATGGGGCCCTTGAAGATCTTCGAGAACCCCAGCTTGGTTGCAAACGAGCAGGTACTATCCCGACGATGGGGAGGGGACCTCTTGGATCCACCCCCCGTTACTCTTTTCCCGAGGGTCCCAGCTCCTGGGAACCGACGGTAACATGGCACACTTGGTCCGCCTCGTCATCTGACAAGTTGATCCCTTCACACAGAGCCTGGACCATGGCAACACGTATCTGGCGATGGAACTGACGGTCCGCGTTGGGCTTGACCTCGGTACTCTGGCTCCGGCCCCGAGTAGCCGCAAGGAAGGAGTCCCGGGCCTGGATAACCGCTTTCCGTTGGGCCTCGGATAACATGGAACATTGATGGGCCATGTGGCCCGGTTCCCAGCAAAGGTAACAACGGTACGGACGCCGGCTATCCATGGTACGTACCCCCACGAACTGGGGCGCGGATCCCTTGAACCCCAACACTTGGCCCGACCCGTTCTTCTCAGTTTCCTTGTCAAGGGGGCCCTTAAGGATCGTCGAAGGGCCCATAGGATTGACTGCCATTAACGGCGACGGGTCCGGGGTGGGCTTAGCCCGAAAATCAGTAGGCCTGCGGGCGGAAACAGAGGGACCAGCCTTACTCGAAGAGGACCCTTGGGCCATCTTAATAACGTCCGTGGCTGCCTTGTACTTGCCCGCAGTAAAAGTAACGAACTGCTGGTACGTACGGTCGGGAACATTGTAGACAAACGCGTCAGTGCGCAGGTACTCAGGGAGCCCTTGGATCAGCTGCTGTTTCATGGTGCCCTCGGTATGGATATTCCCGCACAGTTCCGTTAGGCCCCGGAGACGGACCGCGAAAGCCTCGATGCCCTCGTCTGGTTCCTCAGCGGCCCGACTGAACCTGTCCTGAGCCAGGGCCAGTGCATGGGGCTCTGCGTACGTCTCTAGGAACCAGTTAACGGCCTCTGGGTAACTTGTGATCGAGGAGCCACCAGACGCGCTGGAGGAATCCGGAAGGGCCCGTGTGTACCGTAGTTCCGCGTCACCAGAAAGGAAATGTGGGATCGCATAAAGGGCCATGCCCTCGGAGACCGCGTTGTCGTTACAAGCCTTTACCAGTCTGCGGAGCCACGTGAACACTTTCAGGGCCTCCTTACCAGAGAAATTAGGGTACCCAGCGAAAGAGTGTTTCATGTTACGCGCGACCCGTCCCATCTTACGAGCCTCACGCGTCCCATAGGTAGCCTTCTTGTTCCTCAGACGGTACGTACGGTAATCTAGGACCCGAGCAAAGCGATCATCTGAACACTTGATGACCTGGGGCTCGGCCCGTGGATACTCAGGGGTCTCAAGGTCCTCCACATCCAGGACAGAAGAAAACGTGGTACCCGAGGAAGAGGACGTACAGGAACCACTGGAATGGTGACGACGCCGACGACGGAGGGAACGGGAACGATTTGAACGACTGGTATCATGGGACCCACCCTGGCCAGCAGGACTCTGGCTCAGGGCCTGGGATACAGTAGCCAAAATCTCATCTCGAAACGTTTCCAGAGTAGTAACAATGTCTTGGGACCCAGCAACAGGAGCCAAAGGTGGAACTCGGGTCCCTGTCTCAGAACCCGTGTCCCGACGTACATCCTGACCCATAGTAGCCCGAATCCCACCCGGGGGCTCTGTCCCCCGACGCGGAATCCCTGTCAGCCCGCCTCCGCCACGGCCCAACGGACCCGAGGGACCGCCACGGCCGCGACCAGCGGGAGTAACCATAGAGACGTCCGACGGCGCACCACGGCCCCGACCTCCCGAGGGAACAGGGTCCGTCATGTTGGCCGTACGGTACTCGACCTGAACCAAACGATCTCGTTACCAGAAACAGGAACCAAGGAACCAAACGCTACCGAGAAAGGAAAGGGCTGTCCCGATACGGGAGAGAAGTATAGCCCTCCCCTGCCGCTCCACCACAAGTGTAGCGTAATGGAACCCAGGTTCCCGGAACCACAAACCACAAACACACACACAGAGACCACAGTCCGGAGTCCAGGAAGGAACAGGTAAGAGCCCTTGCTGATCCACTCGCCCGCCACGATACGAGGCAAAGGTAAACAGGACAAAAGCCCGAGGGAGAAGGAACCCAAAGCACTGTTGATTTTACAAGATGGCCCCGGGGAGAACCCCGGAGCTCCCCTCAAGAACCTCCCCCCCTGGCCCCTCCAGGGGCCCAGAACGAGGCCCCCAGAGGGCGCCCCCAGCGGGCCAAGTGCCAGCAAGGCACCGGCCGCTCACCGGGGCAATACACAAAAAGCAAGCGAAATCCCTCCACACACAAATGTCAATCCCCCAAAAAAACCCAGTGGGAAAAAGGGGAAAGACACGAAATCACGCAAGGAAAATAAATGCGAAAAATCAAACAAATAACCCGAAGGTCAGTATGCCCCAACCCGGCAAGTCCTCCGCTCCGGGGGACCAATCAGGGCACCGGGCGTGTCGCCACTGCCCCGGGCCACCGATGTAGGGATCCCAAGCCAGCGCGTGGTTCCACGTAACGCTGCCAGCCGGGTCCCAAGTCAGCCTCCCGAGTCCCAACGGTACCTGAGGGCCACAACGCCACACTACTGAGAGTAAGGCGGAGTTCGCTGCTAGGCTTGAAAACCTCATCCCTCAAGTCAGGGCTGAGATGGACAAAGCACAAAAGCGCTACAAGCGTACCTTTGACAAAAAGGTGCGCAATGCGAAGCATGTCCCCGAGCAGGGTGACTGGGTGCTGGTACACTCACACACCCCAACTGGGGGTAAGTTGGTATTCCAGACGAAGGGGCCGTACCAGGTCCTTCGTGCTGATGGGCGGCGCTTCACCATCGAAAGTGACGATGGGGTTCGCACAGTGAACGGACAGGACGTGGTCAAAGTTGCACCACCGGCTGCAGGCGACCCAGCTTGGGCACGTGCGTTGGAAGCGTGGCGCCTCCCCTCGCTGCCTGCGGCCAAACAGGGCCCGCAGGAGTACGTGTTCGATAAGTTAATCGACCACGGCTGGGATGAGGACACTGACCGCCTCATGTTGAGGGTACGTTGGTTTGGCTACAAAGCCAAGGATGATACGTGGGAGTATGTGGAGGACCTTCCCGCTGAGAAGGTCCGGGCGTACTGTGCCCGGAATGAGATAGACCCTAACAGCCCTCCCTCAACGTGAGGGAAGGCCGAGCAACAGTGCCAAGAGAGTGCTTCAAGTCGAAGTGGTACGCAGAGTGGCTTTTAACTACAGCCCTAACCCTCACACTCTCACAACAAAGGCAGCTGCCAACTAGGCATGCATGCTAGACTCTCCAACCCCACGGCCCTCACCCTCACGTAGAGGCGAGCGGCGAGACTCACGGCGATAACGCTCCCCACCAGTCGGCGGAGCCGGCGGCTCCAAGTCGGAACCGTCGCGCCCCTCACGGTCGCGCAAGTGGCGACGACCGCGGCTGCCCTTCTGCTTAGTCTTGCGCGTAAGTTGGCGACGCAGACGCCGGATCGACTCCGACTCTGACGGAGTAGAGGACTCCGAGACGGAGTAAGACAACTCGTCTTCCGACAAGGAGGGAGAACGCCGTGAGCGTCGGCGACGACGGCGAGGAGGCGAGTATGCCCGACTCGCACGACGTTTGCCACGCCCAAGTGGGGCTGGCTGGGGCATAATAGCCCCAATGCGAGCCAACTCGGCCGTCATAAACTCCGCCACCGACTCGCAACTCGCGGTCGCCACCGCAGTACGAACGCACTCCTCAAGTTGAGGAGTCTCAGAAACTTGAAGGGTTGCGGTCGACGCGGCCAACCAGGAGATGGTGCGCACCAACGTGGTGATCATCATCTCTGAAGTCAGAGGCGTGGCTGGTAACACCAACTTGGGGTTTACCGTCAGAAGGGTGGCCCCCAAGTTGGGGGACGCCGGGGTGGACGACTCAACGGCCACACTAATCGGGATGTCCCCGTGCGGCTGGTAGGGGACAGGAGGAAGTGGAGGGGCACGCCGAGGTGGCGGTGCCCGGGTGCAACTGCGACCCCTCCTCGGGGCCCCCGCAGTGGGCTGAGTCATGTGGTCATCATGCGAAGGCACGGCCATCACTATGGCCTTGTCCGGGGGTGGCGCAGTGTGGCGATCCACCCCCGGGGCATACGGGTAGTCCCCGATGCCCAGGCCCTCTCGTAGTACCACACGGCCGTCGTGAAGTTCACGAGCGACCCATACGAGCTGGCGAAGTGCGCCATCGTCCTTGGGCCCACGAGTGGGGCGGCGCAACTTGTGCTCGATGCTCTCCCACTCGATAAACTTGTGGAGGCGGAGCATCTCCTCAGGTAGAGTGAGTTTTCCTGATGAGCACCCCTCAGCAACTAGCTGAAGGGTGAGCTGTTCCAAACCTTGGATAAGCCGGAGGGGCAGATGCCAGAGCATCCCCCGCCGCTGGACACAGGACACCCAGGTCGACATGACCTCGAGGAGCCACTGGGTGGCCAACATGGCCCACACCAGGTGATCAGGGCTAGCCGTCAACATGACGGAGCCGAAGTGGTCGAGCAACCGTGGCAACAACGCAGGGAACCCGTGGGGGACCACAACTTGAGGCCACCACTCGGGCTTCTTCGGTTAGTACTGCTCCTTACTGGCAGCGGACTGCTGCGGAAACTCAAGTTGAGCCGAGGTCACCAAGTAGGGACCTCGCCGGAAGTCCTTCTCCATCCGCACATCAAAGTGATGAGTGTGCGGATCGGCCTCGTGAAGGTACGGGGGGCGAGTTGCCACCGCGTCCCAAGTAAAGGTCGGCAAGTCGCCGGGACCCGGGATAGTTCCCCCGCGGTCCATCATGGTCTTGGCCCGTTGTATGTCTTCGACCTCCTCGTCGTCCAGGAAGGCAAACTGGTCCGTCCTGAAGCCGGCAGGGAACCCGACCCTACGGGGATACTTCTCCCGTAGGCGGTCCCATACCCGACCCATCGCTGTGCCAAATCGGCCACAGCGAAGAACAGTCAACCCCTCCTCATACAGAGGCCAAGCGGGGTAGAACCACCTCCCCAAGGCCTCACGCGGGACAACTTGTCCCGCCTCCGGGGGAGATCCCGCCGTCAACCCAAAGCCGGGTGACGCGAGAGTCCCATCTCCCGGAGCGATCGCGGAGCCCCCGCCGGAAGTCCCGGCGGGCGCTGCACCGTAGGAGGTGTCCTCCATACGTTCGTCGAGAGAGTCCGTCTCCACTCCTGGGGTCGCCATGGCTCTCCCCAAGTTGGGGAGAGACGCCCTGGTTACAGCGGCACGAGACCCGCCTCGAGTTGAGGGGGGCTCGGATCGTGGGTAGATGGGTGGCCTCCCCAGCGTGGGGCGGCCCAGGGGAAGGTGAAGGGGATGTGTTGGTGATGGTGAAGTGGGAACCGGGGAGAGCAAGCTGCCGAGTGGGCAAGCTTGAGAAGAGGGGCGGTCAACGTGACCGCCTCCACATCCGCGTTACGTACTCGAGGGGGGACAGCAAGTCGCGCCCCCAACGCCGAGACGTGTGTTTACGCACCCCCTCACTGGGCCGACCGGGTCGGTCGGAACTGAGGAGAGGGGAGTGTGGCAGTATTGACCCCCAAGTAGGGGGGCAACACGTGCCATGCAAGGGGCGGCAGGCCACTAGCCTGATCCGTTCTTCCCCCTGCATTTGGGTCCATATTCCCTAAGTTTGGGATAGTTAGCTTAGTAGTAAGTCCAACTTGGATTTGAGGGTTTTTTGCATTTATCGTCTTGAATTTTCGTGTGGCCCGGTGGGCAGGTGCTGGGGTGGGAGATTCTGAGTGGCGAGATTCTGAGGGGACCCTGGGGGGATAAGGGGAGGGACAGCGGGGCTTGGCCCTGCGTCCCCGTCCCGACCAAGAAACTGTTGGACGACACACCATCTTCTTGTTTGTCAGTGGGGGGATTGCCCCACAACAGGGATAGAGTGTGTGCGACTTGCACTTCTTCCGGTTCTCCCGACACGGGAGGCAGCCCTTGTACACCGCCCCAACTTGGGTGTCGCGTGTGCGAGAGGTTTTTGCCACAGCGTCCACACCCACGGAATCCCCTACTGCGACGTCTAGCGCGTAGAGCTGAGCAAGGTGTGGCACGAGGAGTCTGAGAAAGCTGTGTTGGGGACGGACCAGAAGGGAAAGGAGTTCTTTGCGGTGTGACGGCCAACGTCCAGCGGCGCATGGCCCGCATGAGGGCAGCTCACGAGTGGAGGGGGCGCGGTCCTCACCTGCGCGTAATTCGCGAGTTTAAGGGCGTCCAGCGGTACTACCAGAAGCTGTCGGAGAAGGTAATGCGCCTGGTGTGTGCCCGAGTCTACGTGGAGAACAAGGACCTGACTGGGAACCCCTCCGAGCAGGACATGGAGCTGGCCATGATGGCCAAGATTGAGAGGCGCAACATCTACGAGGCAATGAGTGCCGGGAAGTACGTCCCCAACCCGGCGCTCGAGTCATTGGAGTCCAGGGCGATCCACTGGCTACCTGCGTGGCGTGTTTATCGCGAGTCAGTCAAGTACAGCGGCGCCGCGGCTTCGGCCGCGAAGGCGGCGCGCCGCTCCGAGCGCCCCGCCGCCGCGGCCGCGGGGTCGGCCGCGGGTGCGGCTGGGGCGGCCCCTTCCTCTGTGGGGGGATCGGCCAGTGGGTCGGCAGCCGCTTCTGCTGAGGGGGCCACCGCCGCCGACGGGACGGAGTCCCAGGACGCGGACGGCGACTCGACGCCTCTGGCCCTTGGCAAGCGTCGGCGCCCTGGCACTGTTGTTGACCGCCCCTTGGGCAACGACACTGATTTTTTGGGTGTTCGGGTGCACACCGTCTTAACGCCAACGCGGTACTTCACGTTAAGCCAGCCGGAGTACGTCAAGCTGGTACAGACGATGCCCATCGATGTGGACTACGACAAAGTCATCTCCACCCAAGCTGCCTTTGTGTGGCTGGCGCATAGCCGACCCGATCTTGGCACGACAATCAACCGCGCTGCCCAGGTGTCGGCCAAGACTTTTGCTGAGCGCCACGTGCAGGAGCTGAACAAGGCCATTAAGTATGCGAAGTCCACGGCGGATCTAGTGCTGTCATATTACCCGCTGGACAAGAACACGCTCCACCTGCGCGTGTATGCTGACGCTTCCTTCGCGTCGAACGACCACAACTCGTCCCAGCTGGGCTTCATCATCATATTCTGTGACGCTGCCGATCGCTGTCACGTGCTAGCGTACTCGAGCAAGAAGTCCCGCCGTGGTGTCCGGTCCATCATGGCGGGCGAGGTCTACGCCTTTGCCATCGCATTTGACAAGGTCTTCGTCATCAAGCACGATCTGGAGCGCTTGTACAAGCAACCAGTGCCCTTGACGATGCTGACGGACTCCAGGCAGCTGTTTGACGTAATCACGCGAGCTTCCCACACGACCGAGAAGCGGCTCATGATCGACATTGCTGCTGCTCGGGAGGCATACAACCGTAATGAGATCTCCAACGTCAGCCTAGTCAAGTCGGCGAGTGACCTTGCGGACGGACGGACGAAGCCACGCTTCAGTCAGTGTGTCGACGACGTCTTGTGGACTGCGATGGACCGGAACCCTGTGGAGCTGTGGATCATCCGGCAGCCGAGCGTAGCGGAGGTGCAGCGCTCGGATAAGGAAAAGGTGGGAGTGTGAATCCATAGCTGATGGAACCTACGTCACATTGCTGTCCGACGCGGCCCAGTCATCACTAGATGGTTCTGGATGATCTTGGATGTTGCGATCGCTACTGACGGTGACACCACGCGAGTTCCATAAAGGTCGAAACCGTGATTGCGTATGATTCTGTAAGGTGATGGAATGCTACGGAGCCAATCGCATCGTTCCATCGCACTTTGTCAGCCGTGCTGGCACATGTCGGCCGTGCTGGCAAGTTGACGCTGCATCCTCGCGCTGCGTTGTGTGCTTGTTTTGCCTTGTGTGCATACTTTGCCTGTGGGGTGTGGAGTGCCATCTCACGCCTGTGGTGAGACACTCCGCGCCTATATAAGCGCTCCCTCGCATCGAGTAGCGAGGAGGGAGGGGGGACAAGACAAGTGGGGATCATTGCATAGACTCGTGCTTGGGTGCGCGCGGGCGACGGCCACCCTCTGCTCGATTGCCCGGTCGGTTCGAAGGCCGTTGGCTCCCACTTTCTACTTTCCAATAGACTCTTTTACTAAGAATCCACACCGACCGCTCTGTTTGCACAACAACGGACCCCGATACAAGGCTGCCATTGGTCGCGACAGCAAGATCTGCTGCACGCCATTGGTCAACCTCTGTTGTACTCTTGTCTTTGAGCAGACCGCGGAAATCGGGATGACTGCAATATTCTGCCAATTCATGTATACTGTCGTTGACTGAAAATACATTGCTCACGGGGAGCTCTGGTGGCCTTTGACTCCGTGTACTTTGCTAACCGCTTTTTTAATGGGACTTGTCAGTACATCCGCCGCGTGGCATTCGCCGTCGGCGGCCTGGCCGGCTGCTTGGCGGCAACTGCATCCTCGCAACTGGCCCGAGGTCTTGGTGAAAGAACAGTCTATTCGTGGCGTCGCTCCCACGCCCGTGTGACCCCGAAGCGCCCCTCTTCCCTCCAGACGCAGTAGGGACTTCTGGTATCCCTCCGTGGGGTTGCACTATCGTCAACCGCACTCTGCGTGTGGTGTCTTCTCGCTCCCCCCCCCCTCCCCCCGGGCCACCATGCGGAAGCTCAAGCACCACGAGTTCAAGCTCCTCAAGAAGGCGGACTTCCTTCAATGGAAGAAGGACGCCTCCCACCGCTCCCACTCGGTCATCCGCCGGTACCGGGTGTCGGACCCGGAAGACTACTACGCGTACAACCGGCTGGTGGGGATGGTGACCAAGCTCGTCTCGGCCCTCCAGGCGCTGCCCGCCACCGACCCCGTGCGGGCGGCGCGGACGGAAGACCTGCTCAACCGCCTTTTTGACCTGGGCGTTATCTCGAGCAAGAACACCCTCGCGGCGGCGGCCAAAGTGACGGTCAGCGCCTTTTGCCGCCGCCGCCTGCCGGTGGTGATGGTGCGGCTCAAGTTTGCCGAGAACCTGGGCGAGGCCACCACCCTCATCGAGCAGGGCCATGTGCGCATTGGCACAGAGGTGGTGCGGGAACCGGCGCTGTGCGTGACACGGGAGATGGAGGACGTGCTACACTGGGTGGACACGAGCAAGATTAAGAAGAAGGTGGCGCAGTACAATGACGAGGTGGATGACTATGACCTCATGGCTTGAGAGCGGCAAGCGCGGATGGTTTTGTGGAGCTGAGGGTGGGGATGGAAGTGACTGTGGATGGGTAGCGGGGGAACGTCTGTTTCGGTCTGTCCATTTTTCTTCTGGGGAGGGGAAATGCTGCTGAACCTACGACCCACCCGGCGGCCCGCGGCGCCAGACAGCCCCCCCCTGGCGGGACACCCAACCGCACCCGGGTACCCAGCCCCGCCGCCCACGCCCTGCGCACTATCCTGCCCCCCGCCCCCACCCCTCTCCCCTTCTCCCACCATCACCCGCTACACCCACCAGGCACGCCTCACCCCTACCGCCGGCGTATGACGTACCCCCCCGGTGGCCGCTCGACCCGCTGCCGCTGCCGTCGCTCCCACAGCACCCGCCCACGGGCGGCGCGCGCCGCGCGCGCCGCCGCTGCAGCCGCCGCTGCCGGCGCCGCCGCCGCCGCCTCGTCTGCCCGCACCGCCGTGGCTGCCCGCGCGGCGTGCGCCGCGGCGGCCGCCCGCCGCCTGTCTCGACGCGTGCCGGCGGCAGCGGCGGCGGCGGCGGCGGCGGCGGCGGCGGCGGCGGTGGCGGCAGCGGCGGCGGCGTCACCGCCGTTCGACGCAACAACGTCCCGCCCGTCGGCAGGGCCGGCAGGGCCGGCAGCAGCGGCGGTAGGGGCGGCAGCGGCGGCGGCGGCGGCGGCGGCGGCGGCGTCGCCGCCCTCGACGAACTCCACATAGTCGGCGACCCGGCGGGTGCACCGGTCCACAGACGTGGCAAGCGTGACCGCCGCCAGCCGATGGCCGCGGCGGCCACCCACCGCCCGCCCGCCGCTGTCGACAACGCCCAGGCAGACGGCCACCAGCCATGCAAGCAGCGCCGGCTCGGCCGCCAAGCCCGACCGGCCACGCCGGTGGGGCGTCCAACGAGGGGCGCCGCCGTTGCCGTCGCCCCCGCCGTATCTGCCGCCGCCACCGCCAGCGCCACCGGGGGGGGGGGCGACGCCACGCTTGGCACGGAGCGCCCGTCGGTGAGTGCGCTCGTAGGGCGAGGGAGGGGGCGGGGAACCGCTCTCGCGTGGCGGTGGGTGGGGAGGGGGGGGGGGGACGCGGGGGACGGGGGCGTCTGGGCTGGGCGAGCCATCCTCGCCAATGCCGCTGTCGCTGCTGCCGCTGCCGTCGCGGCCATCTTTGCCGCCGCCGCCACCGCCGTCTTTGCTGGCATTGCCGCCGTTGCCGCCGTTGACGCCGTCGTCGCCACGACCGGCACTGTCGCTGCCGCCGGCACTGCGGCCGCCATTGCCAAGGCTGCCATCATCACCATTGCCGTTGCCGGCCCCGTTGCCGTCATCACGGTCATTGCCATCGCCACGAACGCCGCCGCGGTCCCCACCGCCGGCGCTGCCCCCCCCCCCCTCCGCACCTCCCGCCGGCCCACCACCACCACCATCACCACCACCAGCGCGGTCGCCCACGGCGGCGGCGGCAGCGCTGTCACTGCCGCTACCGCCGCCGCTACGGCTGCCGCTACCGTTGCCGCCCACCTCCCCCTCGTCCTCTTGGTCGTCACCAGAGTTTGCCCGCCGCCGCGGCCGCCGCCGCGGCCGCCGTGGCGTCCGCCGCTTGGGCTGTGGCGGCCGCCGCGGTCGCGGCGTTCGAAACGGCGGCGCGGTGCCCGCCTCGTCAATGGAGCCCAGCGGCGGCGTCACCACGTGGTGCCACACGCCGCCGCGCCACAACAGCACCGCGTCCTCGCCAGGAGGAGGCGGCGGGTAGCCCCGCCCGCCATCCCCCGTGGGGAGATCTACAAACGGCACAACCGCAGCGACGGGACCGCCGCCGCCGCCGCCGCCGCCGCCGCTGTCGCCACCGCCGCTGCTGCCGCCCCCGTCGCCGCTGCCGCCGCCGTCGCCCCCGCCGCCACCACCACCACCACCGCCACCACCACCGCCACCACCGCCGCCCCCCCCTCCAGCGTCGCTCCTGTCGGTACCCCCCCCCCCCGCGGTGGGAGCGGCCTTGCGGGCCGCCGCGACGACCGCGTCGGTCGCGGCGGCGAGCGCCCCCCCCCCCCCGCAGGGCACCCGCGCCGCCAACAACGTGTCGGCGGCAAACGCCAGGTACGCGTCCAGCCGGTCGCCCGCGACCGCCGCGACCGCCGCCCGCGACGGGGCGGCCCAGGCGGCGACGCCCCGGTGCTCGTGCGCGGCGCCCGCCGCGGCGGGGCCGCCGCCCGCCGAGCGGGATGCGTGCGTGCGGGCGGCGGCGAGGGCGCCCAGGAAGGACGCGGCGTCGGTGGGGGGGGGGGGGGGGGGGTGGGCGGGTGGGGGGGGAATAGGAGGGGGGCGGGGGTGAGGAGCGGGTGCCGCACCCCAGCAGTGCCGCTAGCAGCAGCGCCGGTGGCGGTGGCGGCGGCAGCGCCGGTGGTGACGGCGGCAGCGGCAGGGGCGGCGGCGGTGGCGGTTTCGGGCTTGTCGGTCGGCGCCGGCGTCGGCGGCACCGGCGGGCGTCCATAGCCCCGAGGACCCCGCTTGCCCCACCGCGGCGCCCAGGCGAGCAGCCGCGCGGCGATCAGCACGTCCCCCACCAGCGCCAGGTCTGTGCACGGGTACCCAATGGGCGACGCGTGCGGAAAGGCGATGCGGGTGGGCGTCCAGCGGCGGAGACGGGGCGGGTCGTCCTCCCCCCCACCGCCCGCCCCCCCCTCCCCCCCCGCGCCCTTGTCCCACGGTACCCCGCGGCGGCCGACGGTGGCCTCGGCCGCCGCAGCCGCCCGGAGGCGCAGCGCCCGCACACGGCGGGCGGTGGCGGCGAGCGCCGCGGCGGCGGCCGGGGAGCCGCCCCCGCCGGCAAGGCCCACCGCGGCGACGAGGCGGTCGAGAAAGGCGGTGGGGCGGCCGACGGGAAAGCCGCCACCGCCGGCCACGGCGGCGGCGAGCGCCCCCCAGCCGCCGTCGGGCCGTCCGGGTGGGGGCAGGAAAAAGGCGGCGACGCCGCGGGAGACGCCGCCGCCCAGCGCGGCGGCCGCGTCGTCGGCGGCGGCGCCGGCCAGCACCACCGCCGCGCGGCGCACCGCCTCGGCGACGGGCAGGCGGCGGGCGCCAAACGCGCGCACCAGCGCGTGGCGTTCGGCGGCGGTGAGGGGGGCGGCAGCGGCTGCCGTGGCGGCCGCCGCCGCCGCCGTGGAAGACTCCCCCGACCCGCCCGCCGCGGACGCAGACGCGGCGGCAGCGGGGGTGGCGGCGAGCACCACCCCCTCCAGCGCGTGGGCGTACACCACCACCCCCGCCGCGGCGGCGGCGGCAATATCCGCGGGCGTTGGCGCCCCCCGCACGGCCAAGACGCCCAGCGCCAACCAGCCGAGGCACCAGTCGAGGCCAAACGGGGGCGCGTGGGCGGGCGCAAACGCCGCCGCCGGCGCCGCGCCCCCCGTCGCGGCCGCCGCCCACCGCGCAAACGCCGCCCACACCGCCGCGCGGAGCGGGGGGAGTGGCATCCGAAAGGCCGCCGCCGCGCCCGCCACCTGCGCCGCCAGCACCCGCGCGGCGGCGGTGACGAGCACCCGGGGGGTGGCGGCGGGGTCCAGCGCGCGGCGGCGGTCGGGGACGGGGCCGGTGCCGCCAGCGTCGGCGGCGGTGGCCGCCGCCGCCGCCGCCGACGCTGCCGCGACGGTGCCGCCGCCGCCGCCCGCGTTGGCGGCGGCGGCCGACACGGCGGCGGCGGCGGCGGCCTGGGAGGAGAAGAAGGGCATCGCGACGCCCGGCATGGCAAAGTCGCCGACCAGCTCCTCCACGTAGGCCGCGCGGATGCTCCCACAGTCGCCGCATACCTGCTGGTGGCCGTCGGGGGTGGGCGCCAGGTCGGTGCTTCCACAGTGTTCACACTCCATGGTGGTGGGGGGGGGGGGGGGGTGGGTGGTTGGGAGGGGAGGGGGGGGGGGGGGGGGGGGGGGGGGGGGAGGCATTGGAGCAGCGCGCAGACGCAAAGAGGGTGGGAAGGAAAGGAGGGGAAGGCGGGGTGTAGGGCGGGAGGAGGGGAAGGGGGAAGGCGGGCGAGAGAAAAGGGGACGGGGGAGGGGCAGAGCAGGGCGGGGGCGAAGAACAAGAATACTCAAGGGGGAGGGGATGGCGGGCACAAGGCCCAAAAGGAGTGGATGAGGGGAGGGACCCGCTACACGCCGAGGGCGAGATACGGCACAAGGTAGGGGGACGACGCGTCACGGCTAAAGCCTGCAAGGCCACCGCAGCGGCCACGACGGCGGCAGCGGCGGCAGCGCGCGCGGCGGCGGCGGCGGCGGCGGCGGCGGCGGCGGCGGCGGCGGCAGAGCCCGCCGGCACCCGCAGCGACGCCCGCCGCGGTCCGTCGCGACGGACGCAGACTTGCGCGCCAGAGGGCCCTCTTCGCCTCGGCACAGTTGTAAGAACGAGAAAGTCAATCTGTATTGCAGTTTTCCGAACTTTGTCCCATGTGGACAAGAGCAAGAGCAAGTGTACAAGAGCAAGGGCCAATCGCATGCTCGCAGCAGAGGGCTTACCAATGGCGTGCTGCAACACGTCTGTCGGAAGAACCTGATGATTGGCTATGGCCACAACTGCTCTCGCAACGAACGCTGGTTGGTCCAAACACTCTTGTTTCTTCATCGGATCTCGCCGGTTGGCCCTTTATCTCAGGTCATCTCTGTCGAGAACAGTCCGAAGCGCTCAGCCGGTGCTTGTTCTGCCCTCGAAGTGGTCAGAAATCCCGAGAGAACCCCCGATCACACTGTTCGTACAACAACGGACCCTCATGCAGAGCAGTCATTGGCCAGAGAGGCAGCATATGAGTCATATCATTGGTCAAACACAATTTGCTCTTGCTCTTGTCCACATGGGACAAAATTGGGAGAACTGCAATACAAACCAACAGAATTCTTGCTCAAACGCGACAGAAAAACTGTTGTCCTCGCACGAGAGTAAACATCTCGACGGCTTGTCACTCAATGAAATCATGAGAGGTCCTTGCACATAACGGCGACTTACCGCCATGGATGTCACACAAATCCCCAGACAACAAATTTAACCGAGAGAGTACCATTCCTCTTTGAACGAGTTACGGAATGGCATAGTTGGGCTGCTTCCTGGGACTCTCTCGGCTTTATTGGGTGTCGAGAAATTAGTTTGCTGGAGGAACATGACCCGCGTGAGCTTCACGCTGTGCACTCGAAGAACAACCATGCCGACGCGTGGCCTCAAAGGCGAAAAGACACCCCCCTGTCCTATGCACCCACCATCCACAGGTCCCTTTGCACAGCCCCCCCCCTTTCCCACCGCACTCCACCCATCTCCCGAGCTAGCGACACGCCCACAAGAGTAGTCGGCTGCACCCCCCCCCGAGTTCGATTCACTTGCGTCCACTTTCCCTAGCTTGAGTATTACGAGGTGTGAGAAAGGGTGGTCTTGTTGCTACCAGACCTCATCCCGGTCGTCCTTCTCCCTTGTCTACAAAAATAATCATGCTGCCCGTCTGGACATTCTTGTCCGCCTATCCGTTCGTCGTCTGTGCACTAGTCCCGACGGCCCAGCTCTCCTGCCGGTTTTCATGTCGCCCCGTGGCACATGTGCTTCCTGGTGTCGCGACAGTCGTGGTACTGTCGCCATGGTCCACGCCGGGTGGGCTTGGCGTCATGGCGTTGCCCTGCAGTTCCCAGGAGGCCGCCCCGTTACTGGCGGGGACGGCGGCGCAACCCGTAGGGAGAAGCAGAATGGTTGAGCAGCCATCGCTGAGGCCCACACAGAAGTGCAGCTGAACCTTTTGCAGCTCAAGTCGGCGGCTGCAGCTAGCTGCAGGTGGCAGGTGCCGACGGGTAAGTACGCATCGTATTCAAAGTAAGACTCTGGAAATGGAAAAATATGTATATATGCTAGGTCACAGTTGGAGACAATGAGACTCACAATCAGATTCCGCTTGACCGGGCGCGGCCGCTGCAGACATGAGAACGTGGCATTCTTCGTTGCCAGCGAGTCAGCAATCACTGCTAAGACTTCAACAAGCACTATTGCAGGCGTCCCAATTTTGGCGGTGTGCTCGAAGACAAGAGTTCAACATCGGTTGACCAATGGCGTGCATCAGATCTTGCTGTCGCGACCAATGGCAGCCTTGGAGCGGGGTCCGTTGTTGTGCAAACAGAGCGATCGGAGATTGCCGACCGATTTCTGAGCCGATCTGCCGGAGAATCGAGAACGACTGAGCCTTCCCAACTGTTCCTGCCCAGGACTCGCCTGAGATCGAGGAAAAAGAGGGGAGATCGTTGGAAAGAACAACAGTGCAATACCTTAACCTTGATATAGTGTCAAAACTGTTGCGCGAAGCTGCATGGTTTTGCACTTTATTTTGCTCGTTTGTGCAAACTCTCTTTTGTCTACTTGCTTAAATTTGCCGAGCGGGATAGTTGCACGACGGCCATGTGCTCAAAGCACATCACCAGAGAGGTCTGATGATGACGCTTCACATCATGTATCGTGAGCACGTAGTCTCCGTGCGGAACCGTCCCGAACAATTCATACAAAGAGCTGATTGGTAGGCCTCCAGCATACCATACGGAGGGGTTACAAGAAACGGTCAACAGATCTGAGCAAGAAATCGGGCCGTTTCCGTGACACCGCTTTACGCCGCGCACTGCGCAGCCGGCGACGCAGGAGAAAACGGAGCGACCGGAAAAAAACACACAGAAGAATGGGCGCCGCGCCGACGCGTCGACGAGGCGGCGAAAAAAAACCAAAAAAGTCAATACCCGAGCACAGCGGGACAGCGTGCGCGCCAATTTCAATATTTAAATCGTTCCAAGAAGTGACGCACGGAAATCTCGCGCGGGAGAATGATGCGCCGCACCCCCCCCCGCGGGGCCCCTCGGGAGGGGGATGGACGTGTAGGGGTCACCCCCGCGTACGCCGCCTCTGCTGGAGCGACGCGACCGCTCCCCTGCCCTCCTCACCACGCGCATCCACGACGCCGCACCAGGTGGGTCCCTGTCCACGCTCTAGTACACACAGAGCATCATCATGATGAGTTCCAAGGGGGTGGGCGCATCGGCCGCCGCGGCGCCGCGCGGGCGCTCCTCCCCCCCAACCCCCACCCACCGCCACCCGTCAACCCTTTTGGGCCGCGCCCCTTGACGACGCCCCACCCGCAGGGCGGGACCGCCGCTGCTCGTCCCGCCACTCCCCCCCCCCCACCCCCCTCCACGCGCCCTTCCAGCACAGTTTCCACGTCCGCATCTCGCTGCCACGCTAGCACGTTGCCACGCTGCCACGCTGGCCTTAACCGCGACGGGGTGCCCGCCACGAACGGTACGCCACCACCACCGCCACCGCTGCCAAGACTGCCGCCGCCGCCGCCGCTGCCGCCGCCGCCGCCGCCGTTGCCCCCGAGAACGCGCCGATCACCTGCCGCCACGTCAGCGCGGCGGGCGCGCAGGGGCGAGCACAAGAAGAAAACACAGCGGCTCGTGGAAGGGAGGGCAAATGGGAGGGGGGGGGAGGGAGAAAGAGGCGGGAACGGGCGTGGCGCGCGTCCGCCTCCCACCCCCGCCAGCGGCACACCCTCACGCTGCCACCGTTACCTTCCCCAACGAGCAAGATGGTGATCGCGGGGTGGCGCCCCCTCCACCACCCCCGCGCGTGGAGGCGTGTCGCCGGCGGGGCGCTCACCCTCCCCCCCCAGCCGGACCACCCATATCCATCCCTCTTTCTCTCCAGGACGACCCGCCCTGCCGCCCCATCCGCCCCCCTCCCCTCTCACCCACAATGGCAACGGACGGCGCCGCAACCGACGTGTCATGAGCACAGCGGGGGAGGGAAGGGGGGGCACGAGAGCGCACAGGGGGGAGACCCACCTCCCCGCTGCACTGCCCGCAGCGCGGGGCGGAACCAAGACGGACGCGCGCGCCAGTCACCGCCGCTGCATCAGCGCAGCGGGACGCGCACGCCAGGCGGGCCGTCCCTCCCCCACGCCCCCAAAAGGCCACCTGCAGGTGCCCCCCGCGTCGCCCCCACCGCTGCCCCGCCGCTAGTCGACCGTCCCAAGACCGCCCCGTCCGTCCGTTGGACCGTTTGTCGGTCCGTCCGCCTGCACACCCACCCGCCCGCCCACCACCCCGCCGAGCGCCCTGGTGCCGCTACCCGCCGGGTCATCCCCCCCTACAACTGCGGGGACGACCCCCCTCACAGACGTGCCACCGACGCGGACGGCCGTCCCCACCGCCGTCGCCACCCCGCCACCGGCGTCGTCGTCGTCGTCGTCGTCGTCCTTGTCGGCGCCGACGCCAACGCCGTCGTCATCGTTGGTCGTGGCAACGCCGCCCGCAATGGCAGGGGCCCTCTTCCCCACCCCCGTTGGGGAGGTGGCGGCGTCCGCCCCAGCTGGCAGTGGCAGCGGCGGCAGCGGCGGCGACGGCGGCGGCGGCGGCGGCGTGGCCGACCCCGCCGGCTGGGCGCCCGACGGCCACGCGCCGTACGCGGGGGGCCAGGCGGCCGTCCCCATGGCGGGCCTCCGGGCGGGCGCCCCCCGGGGCGCGGCCGCCCCCCCCCACGCTTTTGGCGCCGGCCCCGTGCCCTACACGGCCCCCCCCGGGGGCGGCTGCGGGCCCGCCGCGGCGGGGCCACCGCCGCCCCCCGCCGAGCTGCTGCCCGCGCTCGCCGCCGCGCTCGCCGCGGCGGTGCCGGGCCTGTCGGCGGAGGCCGCGCCGACGGCGGCCGCCGGCGGGGGGCACCACCCCGCACCGCTCGCCTACCTGCTCGTCCCTGTCGTCCACCCGGGGTGGTACGGGCCGCCGGCCGGCGCGGGGGCCACCGCCACGGCGGCGGCGACGGCGGCGGCGGCACCAGTCGAGGGAGGGGGGCGGGGGGCGCCGCTGCTGACACTCCCGCCGCGGCCAGCCGCCCCCGCGTCGACCGGCGGGGCGCCCCCCCACCGCGGGGCGTCGTGGCCGCACGGGCCCCTGCTGCCGCCGCCCGGCGTAATGGGACACCCGGGGGGGGGGGTGCCGCGGCCGCCCCTGTCGCCGCTGCCGCCGCCGCGGGCGGCGACCACACGGGACGGGACGCCCACCCGCCGGGTGGCACCGCGGCCGCTGGCGCCTCTGCTGCCACTGCCCGGCGCGGCGGTGCTGGGCGCCGCCGTACCGCGGTCGGCGCCGCGGTCGCCGACGCCGCCACGGTCGCCGACGCCGCCGGCGTCGTCGTCGCCCGTGCCACCGCTGCCGCCGCCGTCTGCCGCCGCGACGGCGGGCGCCGCTGCCGGGTCGCCGCCGTCCCGCCGGGCGGTGCCGCCCGGGCCGCGGGTGCCACGCCGGCCGCCGGCGGCGAATGCCGCCGACGCTGCCACGCCGCTGCCCCTGGCCGCGCCGCGCGGTGTGCCGCGGCCGCTGTCGCCGCTGCTACCGCCGCCCGCCACCTGGGATCCGGCAGCGGCCGCGGCAACCGCCGCCGCCACCCCCCCTCCCGCCGCCGCGGTCGTGCGCGACACACCGCCCGGCGAGGGCGGGGCGGGCGCGCCGCGGGCGTACCCCCCACCCGCGGCCACGCCGCCGGCGTCGCCACGACCACTGTCCATGCGGCCGGTCGTGGCGGCGGTGATGGCGGCGGGCCGGGTGGCGACCGCGGCGGCGGCTGCCGTGGCTACCGCCACCACCCCCAACGCCGCCGCCAAGTCCACCACCGCACCCGCCAAGGCCGACGACGGCACCCGCGGCGCTGCTGGTGCGGCGACCGTCACTGGCGCGGCTGCGCGGGCGCCGACGGCCGCCACGGCAACAGTGGGTAGCGATGCACGCCGTGGGACCGCCCGCTCCTTGGCCAGCCGCACCGTCGACGCCGCGACCCCCCCCGCCCGTGACGCCAGCCCCGCCGCCGCCCGCAGCGGTAGCGTCCCCACCACCACTCCCGACGGGCACGCAGCAGCGGCCACCCCACCCGCCGCGGCGGCGGGGGGCACGGTGACGGGTGCCTCTGGCGGCGCGCCTGCCGCGGGCACCTTCTCCCCGGGAGGGGACGTAGCCGACCCGACAGCTGCTACCCGCCGCGCCGGCAGCGCCCAACGGGCGGCGACGGTCGAGGCCTCTGCGACAGAGGGGACCCCCCCCGGCACGACGACGACATCCCCGATTACGCTTTCCGACGGGGGGGGCGCGACCGAGAAGGCAACCCCCTCCAGCGATCCAAGTGTGGCGACGCCACTGTCGGTGACAACGACGCCGTCGACTGTGGTGTCAACGGTGGTGTCAACCGTGGCGTCGCCGGCGTCGACGGTGTCGTCGGTAGCGTCACCCGAGTCGACGGTGGCGTCGCCGGCGTCGACGGTGGCGTCACCGGCGTCGAAGGTGGCATCGCCGGCGTCGACGGTGGCGTCACCGGCGTCGACGGTGGCATCGCCGGCGTCGACGGTGGCATCACTGGCGTCGACAGTGGTGTCGCCGGCGTCGACGGTGGCGTCACCGGCGTCGACAGTGCCGTCGCCTGCGTCGACGGTGGCATCACCCGAGTCGACGGTGGTGTCGCCGGCGTCGACAGTGGAATCGCTGGAGGCGATAGCTCCCACAGGGCTGGCTGACATAGGCGGCGACGCCGGCGGCGGCAGCGACAATGGCACCATGCCCGGCACCGTGCCCTTGACGCGGCCTCGCCGGGAAGGTCTCTTGGCGCGTGCAGGCGCAATGGGCGCGGCGGGCACGGCGGGCGTGGCGGGTGTCGCGGCGGCGGGAACGCCACCACAGGCCGCCTCTGCCGACAAGGCCTTGTCACCAGCGGTGGCGGAGGCGCCGGCATTGACGCGGCAGCCACCACCCAAGGGTGGCCGCGACACCGACCGGCGCAGCGGGACCCGCGGCAGTGATGGCGGCAGCGCCGCCGCCGGCAACGGCTCTCGCAGCCGCCCCCCCGCCGACCGCGGCAGCGCGTTGCAGCCACCCGTGGCAGGTGAGCCACCGGCCGGCGGTCCGGCCACCACAGCCGCCGCCGCCACCACACCCGTCACGCCAGCTCCCACACCCGCCACACCCGTCACACCCGCCGCCACCGCCGCCGATGCGGCGGCCGCCGCGGCGGCGGCCGCCCCACCCCCCCGGCAGACGGCAACGGAGCGGCCGGCGGCCACCGCCGCCGCCGCCGCCGCCACCGCCGCCGGCGGGGCAGTCGAGGCGCGCCGCCGCGCACGCCTCGCCGCCGCACGAGCGGCGGCGGCGGCGCTCCGCCCCCGCTCCGCTCCCCCCCGGTCACCGGCGGGGGCCTCTGCCCCGGAGGGGGGTGGCACCTGGGATGGGCGCCGGGCTACTCAGGCGGCGGCGCCCACGGCCGCGGCCGGGGGCGGCGGCACGGCGGCGGCGGCGGCGGCAGCGGCGGCAGCGGCAGCGGAGGGCACCGTGCCGCCGCGGCCACGGCGGCGGGTGGCCGCGTCCGCGTCCCCCCGCCGCACCTCCCGGCGGCCGTCCACCTCGTCGGCGGCGGTGGGGGCAGCAGCAGCAGCGGCGGCAGCGGCAGCGGCGGCGGCCATGGCGGGCACGGCGCCGCGGCCGCGGCGGGCGGCCGCGTCGGCCTCCCCGCGCCGCGCCGCCCGCCGGCCGCAGACCACGGCGGCGGCCGCCCCGGCCGCCGCACCGGCCGCACCGGCCGCGGCAGTCCCCGCGGCACCGCCGGCAGCCGCCGCGCCACCGACCGCCCCGCCGCCGACCGCCGCGCCGCTCCTTGTCACGCCGCCGCCACCGCCGCCGGCGCCGACGGCGCTGCCCGCCACCGCGTCGTCGGGCGGAGCGCCAGCACCGACGGGCAGCCCCTACGAGCCGCCGTCACCGCCAACGCCGCCCACCCTCGACACCCCCCCCTCTCGCGGGTAGACAACACCTGAAGGAGGCGGGGTCAGGGAGGGGGCGTGGGCGGGGGGAAGGGTGCGCTAGCTCGCTGCTGGGGGCCTACGCCGTGGCTCCCCCCCCCCCCTCCCCCCCACCGGCTTCTGGCCAGCGGCGGCACGTCACCCAGCCCGCCGGTACTCGCTCCCCCGCACCACGGGGAGCGGGATGGAGGGGCGTCAGGGGCGTCCCCCCCCCCCCCAAGGGGTGCCCCCCCCCCCCCCCCCCCCCCTCCTTCTGGCTCCACGTCCAACGACGCGGCGAGCGCGACGAGCTGCCCCTCAAACGCGTCGAGGAGGGCGGTGACCCCCCCCAGCGCTGCCTCCTTGCCCGTCACCCCGTGCGCAACGGCGGAGAAGCTCATGTCGGCCAGCGGCGTGCCGTCGGCGGGCACCGCCGGCGGCGGCGGGTGCGCCCGCTCCACCCGCAGGTGCGCCGCGGCGAGCGCCGCCTGCGACGCCCGCAGCGCCGCGACGGCGTCGAGCGTCGCCCCGTCCCGGTCCCGCTGGGCTGGGTGGGGGTGCCGCGGCGGCAGCGGCGGCGCGCCGCCCGTCGCCGCGGCACCCGGTGCTGCCGCCGCCGCCGCCGCCGCCGCTGTGCCTGGTAATGGGGACGGCGGCGGCGGAGGCCCCATCGACGACGGGTCCGAGGCCGCAGGCGGGGGGGGGGGCGGCGCGTGCGCCGGCGCCGCGGCGCCGCGGTGGCGGTGGAGGCGGCCGTCGACGGCGGCGAGCTCGGCGAGCAGCCGCGCCTCCACCGCGTCCATATCCTCTGCGTCCCACGCGTCGGCGTCTTGAACGACGGGCGTGGTGGTGGGGGGTGGGGGGGGCATGGCTGCGCCGCCTGTGTAGGCGGTGGGGAGAGACGGGGGGGGGAGGAAAGAACGGGGGGGGAAGGGGGGGAGGAGGGAGACCTGTGAGAGGGCTTGGTAGCGGGGGGGGGGGTAACGGCGTTGACAGGGGGGCGCGGGGGGTGCGGTGAGGCCGAGACAGAAGGACCTGTCAGCGACTGCTGTGTTTTCCACACTGAATGTGCGTTGCCAAAAACATCGTGGCCTTTTCCGCTGAAGGTATTGCAGTTCTCCCAATTTTGTCCCATGTGGACAAGAGCAAGAACTATTGTGCATCCCCCAAAAAGTAGACGTGTCGCAGTCGTGAACGTGCAATTCGTGTGCACCACATGCCTGGCACGTGCGTGGAAGCTGTAAATTGCCAGGCAATTCGTCAGCACTCGTGCACAATGGGTGCCTCTCATTCGCTGCACAATATTGACCGCGAGATGGCTTCACGTCCCAACCCCGTGTCCCTGCAAAAGCAGCGGAACATTGCCAAAAGAGATGGAAGACTGGGGACCTAATCAGGCTGCAGCACACCACCCAGGGAGTGGGGTGCTCTATTCGTGTCTGGCGCGGAACGAAAAAAGCATGAAGACCAAGGACGGGCGCGACCCCAGCTCGCTGTGTGTGGCTCAGAGCCATTCTCCGGTCCAGCGGACAGAAAATTGCTTGGCAGGGAGGCCGATCATGCACCTGTTCCTGCCGCAGTCGTGCACCCGAGAAGGACCAGGTGCAGACCTGGCCGCCGGGCTTCAGTGATGCCTGTGACGCCAGCCGGAGCAGAGATGTGTGCTGACTGACCGGCAGAAAATCAACCTCGGCTGAGATCGCGCCGTCCACCGCTGTTGCGACACCAGGCCCTCCAGGGCCGCCTGGATTGTGCTTGGGATGCAGGTGCTGATGTGGACCTTGCGTGACTCCTCAGTCCTTCACTGGTACTAATAAAAAAACTATATATATCTCTTCTGGCCAATGTAAGCATGTACATGCTTTTGAAACGAACTAAGCGCGAAGAAAATGCAGCCAGACGCAAAGCATTCCTCGTCGCACCAGTCTCCCCGGTGCTGATTCGCTACTTGGGCCTGAAATGTGTGTTTGCATCCAAAAATCCACGGCGCTGGGCTCGCGCAACCCGCTTCTGCCGCGTCTCTAGGCGCGCTGGGGCAGGCTGCGAAGTGAACGGCCGCAAGGGCCTTTCTTAGCCTGACGTGATTCCACTCTGTCTGTGAGCAGGAGGCTTCATTTCGTGGCTATCGCGTGGCCGGTTCGTCCTTCCACGGAGCCCTTCGTGATTACCCAGGAAGAGGACTTTCTGCTGGTTGGACGTCGGATCCCGTGAGATGCAGCACAGCCTCTGCTGAACCGCGCGCTGGGACGAGCGCGCCATTATGCGACGGTTATATAAATATATTAACATTTTGTCGCTATATATTTTATGGAATTTGAAAAATATCCGTAGTAGGTCCAGTTCGGTCGCCGGCGGTCGTGGCCGGTTCCAGGCCAAGTCGCCAGACCAAGTCGACTTGTGGACATTGGGTGTCGGCGCTGATGCGTTCAGCCTCCCTCCTATACACAACCATGTACCCGGGTGCAGTCTTGCAGCTGCGAAGCAGTGGTGGGCCAATTTCGAGCGCCACGGCTCCCCGTGGAACGATGATGTCATCCACAACACGCATGCGGACGCCGCGGTCTTCAATCCAGAGTTTTTGGCGGCGCTCAACACCCTTGTGCGCACCCACCCAGAAATGTTTCTTCGGGAAATGGAGGCAATATTTGGGAAGCTGGCGGGCCTGCCTGGCTGGGAGCAGAGCTGGCCAGTGTCGACAAGCACTCTGTCTCGAATGATGAACAAGATCGGATTTTCGGTGAAGCAGGTCGAGCGACTGGCGCTGGACAGGTCGCAGGAGTTGAGGGTGGCTTTTTGTCGGCTGTACCGTCAAGTCCCAGATCGCTGCATCGTCGTCCTCGACGAACCGCACGTGGCTGGTCAGGCCATGGTGCGCCGGCGCGGCTGGGCGCCCATTGGTCGACCACTGGAAGCGCTCTCGCCGGACCCTCGGGCCCGCGCGCGCTTCTCTTCCACGGTGGCCTTATCGTATACTCGTGGTATTTTGGAGCTCTTTGTTAACGAGGTACCCCCTGCATTGAATGGTGATGATTTTGTTTTGTTTTGCACCAGCCTTGTGCGGAGAATGAATGCGTATCACCCTGGCTTGCCTTGGTCAGAACAGCCCAGTGACTGCGTGGTGGTATACGATAACGCCTCTGTTCACACTGCGTTTGCGGATGAGATTTTTGCGGTGAATGGGGTCGCTTGTATCCGTCTCTCCCCTTACCCGACTTCTCTGCCATTGAGCCTGTTTTTAAGGACTACAAGCATGGAGTGCGCAGCTTGGTGTATTGGCATCCGCTGTTGCCGGATCGTATTGCTCATGTTCTCGCATTTTCATATATTTCTTTGTCATCGATACAAGGCCATTATCGCGAGGCGCGACGGCAGGTCCTGCGCAACCTCCCCGAGATGACTGGGGAGGGGATGGCATTGGAGGGCGTGTTTCCGGCCCTTCCCGGTCAGCTGGGGCCGCCTTGAAACCTGCTTCCTTATGATTGCTTTTCTCTGTTTCACCCTGGAACAGCAAGATGCTGGGATTTTTTTCCTGTACTGACATCGCATCGTTTTTCTGTCTTCAACCTGCTTTTTTGGGCGATGTGAGGGCATTGGCTCGCCCGGCGACGTTTCTTGGCATCAAATGGCGAACTGTCGGACAGCCGCGGCGTGGCCGCGATGGCGGCCGGGGCCGGCAACGGGCCGGCCGTTGTCGCCATGGACGTGGGTGGCGACAAGCAGCTGATGGCGGACGCGGCGGCGGCGACGGCCGCCGAGCTCGACATCCTCCCGGCGACGGCGGACAAGGGCGGCGCGGCGGTCGCGACGGCCGGGCTCGCCGGCGGCGCGGCGGGGGCCGTGGCGGCGGTCGGGCGTGGAGTGGCCGCCCGGTGGACAGCGAGGGGGGGGGGGGGGGGGGGAGGCGAGGGAGTGAGTTGAGTGGCTGGGGGGGGTTGGAAGAGGAGGGGGGGGGAGGGGGGGGGGGTGGTCGTTGGGGGGGGGGTCGGGGCCGACGGGGAGGCTGGCGCCACCCGCCGCACCCTGCCGCCCCCCCTTCCCCCCCCCCGTGCACGCGGGCCGGGCCGCCCACGCCGCCGCAGCACGCCGGCGGCGGCGGCGCCCTTATAGGGGCGCCCCCCTGTCGCAGCGTCGCCCTTCCCGCCACCCCCGCTCGTCGTCAACCGTCCCACGGCGAGCAGCCCCCCCGTGGCACCTGCTCGCCCCCCCCCCCCCCCCCCCCTTCCTCCCTTCCCGCGCCGACTTTCCTCCCCCCCCCCACTCCCCGCCCCCCCCATCTTCCACCAAACCACCACCACGTCCACTCACCTCACCCACCCCACCCCTCCCCTCCCGCCTCCCCCCCCATTCTACACACACCCCCCCCCCCCCCGCGAGCCCCCCTCCCACCGCCCGACTATGGGCCAATCAGGTGGCGGCATATGGTGAAAACCAGGTGTCGCCACCTGATCTTTCGGTTCTGGCGCGCGCTTCTGCGCCGTTTTCGGGGGTGGGCGCTTCCGGGGGGCGTGAAGCGTCGGTGTTGGGCGGTCCCCCGGGGGCGCCCCAGAGGAGCTCATCCTCCGGGGGCGGCGGGGCTGCCTTGGCCCCGCCCCCCTCTACCCTTTCGTGTGCGGCGGGGCCGGTGGGACTGGTTGGGCGCAGCGGTGGGGGGACGGATGCCGCTGGTGGGCGGCCCCCGTCTGCACTCCTTTTCGCTTATGGGGCTGCCGCGGCGGCTTTCTGGGCGGCTGACGCCCCGGCGGCGGCCGTGGGTTCTTCTGTGCGGCCCTCGGGTGGGGATAGTCGCAGCTGGGCGGGGGCCGCCGCGGGGCTTCTGGGCAAGGCGTCGCGGCGTCGGCCGTCCCTGGCATTTGAGGTACCGGTAATGGCGGCCTGGCTGCTGCCGGGGGCGGACCGTCTCCTTGTGGGGGGGGTGCTGGTGGGTCATGCCGAGGTGTGCGTGCCGCTGGTGGGGGGGGCAGTGCTGCTGGGGCTGGTGGGGGCGGTGCGGTTGGGGGGGACGCTGGTGGTCGCGGCGGCCCTGCAGGTGGCAGTGGCGCTGGCGCTGGCGGCGGCGCCTCTGGTGGCCGTTCCGGCGCGGCGGCCGGAGGCGGTGCCGGCGGCAGTGGCGGCGGCGCCGGTGGCCCCCCCGTGCCGCTGGTGGCGGGGGTAGCGGCGGTGGCGGCGGCGCCTGGGCGCCGCCCCCGCTGTCGCCCGCCGACGGCTCGGCGCCCAGCGACGTCGCCGAGGGTTCCGGTGAGAGCGGCGACGACGGCGGCGGCGGCGGCCCGGCGCTGACCGAGGAGGGCGCCGACGGTAGCGGGCCGCCCGCCGCCAAGGACCGCACGGCGGCGGCGACCGCGGGCGATGAGATGGCGGGCACAGGCGGCGGCGCCCACGGCGGGCCGGGGGGGGCTGGGGGAAGGGGGCAAGCGCCCCCCCCTCTCTCCACGCCGGGAACGCACCCCCGGGGCCCAAGCGCGGGCGAGGGGGGGGGGTCGACGTGACGCGGCGGAGGTGAGGCTCGGGGGCAGTGCCCCCCTCCCACGCCTCCGCCAGGGGCCACAGGGTATGGGGGGGGGCCGCGCGGAGGGGGGAGGAGGGAGAGCTTACCGCTGCCCCCCCCCAGCCCACCCTAGTTCCATTGACACCGGGTCGCGGGGGTGCGGCGGCGGCTGCCGCCGCACCCCCACCGGCAGCGTCCCCACCTCCGCGGGGCCCCGCCAGTACTACTGGCCGGCACCCGCCCGCCCGCGGGGGTACCACGCCGCCTCCGCTTGCCGCGCCGCCGGCCTTCGACACGGCGGCCGACGGTAAGGCCCCCCCCGGCGCGACCGTGCGTTGGGGGAAGGCCGTGCGGCAGTACCTGGCGCCCCGCGGTGCGGCGGAGGCGTCGGCGGCCGACGACGGCGGCCGCGGCGACGCTGCCGACACGGCGGCGGCCACCCCCACGGCTTCCCCCGCACGCCCGCTAGCCCCTTTGTGAGCACTCCCAGCTCCCCCGGCATGGGCGTTGCGCGTATGACAAGAACCACTAGTATTGTCACTGGCATTTCCCCCACACACTGAGCCATGTGCCCTCAAGTGCAACTATAGGCAAAGAAAAGTCATTGGTCACAGATTTTATCGACCGAAAGCAAGGAAAAAGAGATAAGATGGAGCAATAAAAAAAAAGTAGCAAACGCAGAAACAGCCACGAGCACCCGATCTCACGTGCTCTTCTCGCGCAGTGCGCGGATCCAGTCATGACAGCTCGCTTCGTAGCTGGACCGAGCATCGGCCTTCTCGTCCACGCCATCGAGCAGCTGGCTTGTCACCAGACCAACGTCACCCGACCCACTCAAAGTCGACCCACGGATACCAAACTTGGTCGCGGCGGTCGTCACCACGGCCAAAAAAGATACTCGCTCCCCGCTCTGCTCATCACCGAAAATAAACTCAGTCAGATCAATGGTGGACTCTGCCGGTGACAGGCGCAGACGAGCAGGGGGAGGCGCCACGGGAGGAACGTCGGCCCCTGCCGCCGCTCTCAAGATCTCAGCGTCGTACTTAGCCCGTCGCTCCGCACTGACGTCACGACGATCGCCAGGCAAACAGAACAAACAAAGTCGACAGAACCACCGTGGAGACAATCAAAGCCAGCGGAAAAAAATAGATAGCACTCCGGTCGCAACAGTCAGTGTCTTGTCCGCACAGCACCTCCATCAGACCCGTTCCTCCGCCAAGCAGAAGTAAAAAAGAAAAGATAAATCAACATACATGCGGTGAGAACCACTGGGGGCTGAGAGAGACAGCGCCGACTGGCTGAGCCGCTTCGCTCCCACCCGCTGGGCGGCGGCTTCGGCGCCGTGTAAATTTGCCAGGGCCGCTGCCGGTGCAAGATCGTCGATGATGCCGCTGGAGCGGCCGGTAGCGGCCGGAATGGCTCCACCCAGCGCAGAGGCACAGGCGGAGAGCCCAGAGTCGGCCAAACGCGCCTGCTCGCCAGGTGCCACTAAATTGGGCGTCGCCAACCCGGACGCCGAAGACCCCAGTGAACGTAGGGTAGACACCGTCGTGGTGACGGGGGCGACCGCTCCAACAATGTTCGACACGAGCCCCGCCCGTTCGCTGGCCGTCTGATTCAGCGCCGCGTCCTTCTCGGCGTACATAGCGCGAACCCTCTGAACTTCTGCGAGGAAGAAGGCCGGCGTAGAGCCCTGGAAATCATAGTTGGAATATTCCAGGCGCTTGTGTCCCTTCTTGTTGAAGGAGACGCCTTTCTCTGTTATGACGCGCTTGAAAAGTCTGGGGTCCAGCGCAATTGTCTTCTGCGTGTGACCCGGACGGCGGCACTTAGGACACCTACGCAGAAGCACAGCAGGCAACAATAATAAAATGTCACAACGAACAAACACAAACGACAGTAAAAAAAAAAAACACAGAGAAGCGTACCCAGTGCGTAGAAAAATGAACTGGTCAACAAGCTGCTATAGCGATATCTCACCATGCGCCCTCATCTAACCGCCACACAAATAAAAAGTATGTACACATGAACGTACATCATACGGCACACGCAGTGCTGGTTTAGGCAATGCGCCCCGGTGTAAAAAAAGTGGCCAGCAGTCAAGGTGCTCGCGCACTGCAGGTTTCCCGCCACCAGAGCGCACTGACCAAAATAGTGCCCCTTCCCGTGGGCACCAATCTTCTGGTGGCCGCACGCCCCGCACGCAGGTGTCTTCGGACCTGTCACGCCAGCGCCGGCGGCTGCGTCTGGATGGCCGACACTGGGCACCTGGGCGGGAGAGGGAGAGGTGGGAGCACCATCTGCTGCATTGTTCGACCAGATCCAGGACATCATAAAAATAAAACATTGGCATGCCGCATCACTCGAGCATTGTCAGAATTAATTGCATCACGCGCAGATCATGCGGTGCGGCAGGGCACCAGCGTTCCACACATATCTAATGCCCCCCCACCAATGATTCCCACCATGACGCACCTGTCTCACGGCTCATTGTTATGGCTGGAGCGCAGTCGGCGATCGGGTTGGGAGTGGGTGGGAAGTTGATCGGGGCTGGAGGGGGGAGCATGCGCCGAGGTCGGCTGGTGGGGGTGCCCTCGTCACGGGGACGCCCGGCGGGAAGAAGACGGTGACGACAACGGTGGTGTCGACGACGGTGGCCGACGTCCGACGTCCCTGTTCAGCCGTCAGCTGAAATGGCAACCAATTAGCGAAGAAACTAAACATCTCCCGCCATTGGTTTGGTTGGTTCTTGGATATGCAATAGTATTAAAGTAGATTCTAGTACGTAGTGTACCTCTTCATGTTCCAGATCTGTACATTCCTGATGCGAGTACAGCTTGTACATTTGGCATCGTGCTGTAATGGTGTGCGAAACATGTTACCATGCATGTTGCGCACCGCAACATGCATGAGCTACTTTTTGGGGGATGCACAATAACTGTATCTGACCAATGACATGACTCAGATGGCCAATGACTGCTCTGCATGAGGGTCCGTTGTTGCACGAACAGTGTGATCTGAGACTTTCTCGGGTTTCTGACCACTTCCAGGGGAGAACAGGCACCGGCTGAGCGCTTCGCACTGTTCTTGACTGAGGTGACCTGAGATTGAGGGCGAACCGGCGAGATCCGACGAAAAAACAAGAGTGCTTTGACCAACGAGCGTTCGTTGCGAGGGCTGCTGTGGCTAGGTACAGTCTGTATCCGGTTACATGCGCCCCAGTTATATGACAGAGGGTCAAATAACTGGGAGATTTCCCTCGCACGAGGGAGCAGGACGCTCTCTGAGAGCCCGACTCGTTCCAAGAAGGCACCTCATTGGTGGAAGTGTTAAAAAGGGGGAAAAGTGGGGGTGGGCTACAATGTCCGCAAGGGGGTCATACAACTGGATACAAACTGTAGACATGGATACGCACGCAGGCGACAATGGCAACGACGGGGACGGCGGCAGCGCAGTCCCAACAAGCAGCGGTCAAACCAAGGCGGGCGCCCCCACACAGGCCACCTTGGCACGCTTGGCCGCGGGCTCGCCCCCCGCGCTGGCGGCCAAGACAGGCGCCGGCCGGCGCCCACCCCCCCCCTCGTCGGCAACCGCCGCCGCCGCCGCCGTCGCTGCCGGTGGCAGCAGCGCGGTGAGCGTCGCCACCTCCTGCGCGTCCCGCGCGGCGGCGGCGGCGGCGGCGCGGCGCGCGTCGTCCCGCTTGGTCAGCACCACCCACGAGGCCTTGCCCACCCCCCCCGCCACGCCGGCCGCGACCGGCGTCGAGTACCCGTCAGGGGCGTAGTGGGCGGCAACAAACGCCCGCGCGGCGGCGACGGACACAAACGTGCCGCGGCCAAGCTGAGGGGACACCCGCTCGGGGCCACGGAGGAAGGCAACGACGGCGGGCCAGGGGGAGGAGAGCGCCGGCTTGGCCTCCCCACCCGCGCCCTCCTTCTCCGCCGCCGCTGCTGCCGCTGCGGCCGCCGCCGCCGCCGGGGCGACAGCGGCCGTCGTGTAGAACTTGGACGAGCGGCACGGGTCGCGTCGCGGGGCGGCCGCGTCGGGGAGGCACCACGACCACGCCGCGGGGGGGGGCTGCGGCAGCTGCGCCAGCCGCCGGGTGGCGATGGCCAGCCACTCGTTGCGCAGCCGCCGCGGGAGGGTGCTGCCGGCCGCAGCGGGGGAGGGGGCGGCGGTGGCGGTGGCGGTCTCGGCGCCGGCGGCGGCCGCGCCCGTCGTCGCGGCCGCCCGGAAGGCCGCGTCGGCGAGCAGCTCCCCCGCCGCGTGCGGCGACGGGTGGTGGACGACGGCCGCGACAAAGGCGGCAACGAGCGTCGGGTCCACCGCTGGTGCCGCCAGGGCGGTAGCCACCGCCACCAGCGGGGGGGCGGCGCGGTCCTCCCGCCAACCCCCGTGCCGCGCGTAGGCGGGCGTCGCGCCGTCGCGGTGGCCGGTCGACGCGGCGGCGAGCACCGGCGTCGCGGCGGCGACAAAGGCGGCAAAGGCCGGCACGGCCGCGCTGCCCGCCGCGGCAACCACCGGCCGCGGGCACCGGAGCAGCGCGGTCGCCACCCCCGCGAGGGCGTCCGCCGCTGCCACGGCGGGCGTCGACGACAGCAGCGACCGCAGCGCGGTGGCCGCAGCGGCGCCGGGGAGGCCCGCCAGGGCGGCGGCGAGGCGGCCCCAGTCGCCGCCGTTGCCGCCGCCAACGCGATAGGCGGCCTCGCGGCGGCCGTCGGTCTGCGCGGCGGCCGCGGCGGCGGGCGCGGCGACCGCCACGTCGACAAGCGCGGCGGCAACGTCGGCGGCGGGCGTTAGCGCCGCCGCCGCCTCGAGGCCCGTCACGACAGCGACAACGTTGGAAAATTGCGCCGACCGGGCGGCTGCCGCCCGCATCAACCCCACCGCCGCGGCGGACAGGTCCCGCCCGCCGCCGCCGCCGCCGCCGCCGCCGTCGCTCGCCCACCCGCCTGCTGCGGTCACAGCCGACACGATGGCGGTGGCCACCTCCCGGGACGCCACCCCCACCGCGCGCAGCGGCCGTGGCGGCGCGCCCGCCGCCGCCCAGTGGCGGTCGCCCTCTGTCTCGGCGGGGTCGGCGAGGCGGGCCAGCACGCCCGCGACGGCGGCGGCGCGGCGGGGGCCCGCCGCGACCGCCGCCGCGACGGCCAGCAGGCCCACCGCGTCGTCGGGCTCGATCGCGGTCGGCGGCGCAAACAGGGCGAGGACGGCGCGGAGCTGCGTGCCAAGGCCCACCGCGGTTGCGGCCGCGGTGTCGACGGAGGCGGCCTCGACGAGGGGGGGGCACAGCCAGATGCGGGGCACCCCGCCGCCGCTCCTCGGCGGCGGCGACGTCACGCCCACCCCCCCCGCCGCGGCGGCGTTGACCAGCACGCGCACGCACCCGCCCAGGTCACCGCGCGGCAGGGCCGCCGAAAACGCCAGCGCCGGCGGGTAGACGACCACGCAGTGGTTGTGGTGCCACTTCTTCACGACCCCGTCGTCGCCGTCGCGGTCCTCGGTCGGCCCGTCGAGTGCCGTGCCAGACCCCGCGTCGGCCAGGTGCTCCCAAAAGGGCGCGCCCGCGACGCGGCGCGCGGCCGACTGCCGCAGCGGCTGCCCGTCCACCGCCCGCACCTGCTCCGCGTACGTCTCGACTGACTTGGAGATGACCCGCGGGCCGTCAGACCCAAAGTCGCTGTCCGAGCTCTGCTCCTCCCCGTACAGGTCGTCCCAGTCGGCTTCCCGCCGCCGCCGCCGCCGGCTCTTCCGACGTCGGCCGCCCCCACACTCATCGCTGTCGTCGTCCTCGTCGTCGTCATCGTACGCGACGCAGCGTCGGCGGGAGCGCCAGCGGCGCTCGTACGAGTCAAAGTCAACGACCTTGGTTTTCTCGACGGTCACCACCGCGAGGAAGGCAGCAAGGGCGGGGCGGTCGCCGCCCTTGCTGCCGTTGCCGCCCTTGCCGCCCACACCGCCGCCGCGGCTGCGCGCGCTCGTCAGGATGTCCACGACGACGCGGTCACGGCCAGCCAAGCCGTCGAGGCAAAAGCCGCCCTCGTCGTACGCGCGGCTCAGCTTGAAGCACAAGGACGGCGGCGGCGGGGGCGGGGAGCCCCCGCCGTCGGCGGCCGGCGCCGCCGCCGCCACCCACCGGTCCACCACGGTGGCGACGGCGGTCGCCGCGGCGGCCGCGGCGCCGCCGACGGCCGGCCGCGGCCCGCGGCCGACGCGGGCCAGCCGAAAGACGAGGCACACCCGCCGCCCCGCGGCGGCGCGCGCCGGCCGCGCCACCACCCCGCCCCCGTCGTGGTGCGCAACGTACAGCAGCCGCGCGGCGGCGGCGGCGGGCGCCCCCCCCCCCGACACCGCCGCCGCCCCCGCCGCCGCCGTCTCCGCGTAGACATGGTCGGTGGCAATGTGGAGCTCCTCCTGCTGGTGGGCCACCTCCAGCACGCCCCGCGCGTGGCGCGTCACGGTCGGCAGCTGGACGGTAAAGGTGCCCCAGGGGCCCTTGCCGCCGCCGCCCCCCCCCCCCGCGGCGGCGGGCTTTGCACCCCCCCCCCACCGCCGGGCGCGCGCCCCCACCCCCCCCGCCCCTGCCGGCGCGTCAGCAGCGACGTGCCCGCATACGGGGGGGCCACCGCGCCCGGCACCACCTCGACGGTGAGGGCGTCGAGCGTCAGCGCCACCTCCCCCCCGGGGGGGACGCCCGCCAGCCGGCTGGCCGCCCTCGCGGCGGCCGCCTGGAGGGCGCCACGGAACTCCCCACCCAGCCGCACCCGCGCCTTTGCGTCGAAGCGCACGCGAATGGGAGCGGCGGCGGCGCCGCCGTTGCGGGACGCCGCCGCCGCCGCTGCCGCTGCTGCGGCTGCGGCGGGCGCTGGGGGGGCCACCCGCCGTGCCGCGCCACCGCCGCCCGCGCCGGTGGCGAGCGGCAGGTGCCCCGCCGCAGCCGCCGCCGCCTCGTGGCCGCCGCCGCCGCCGCCCGCGGCTGGGGCGCCGCCGCCGCCGCCACCGCCGCCGCCGCCGCCGCCACCGCCGCCGCCGCCGCCCCCGCCAGCACCCGCCCCCGCCCCCGCTGCAGCAGCAGGGGCGGCGGCGCCGGTCGTGGCCACCCCCACCAGCGCGTCCACCGTCGCGTCGTCGAGCGGCAGCGCCAGCCGCCCGACGCCCCGCACCGACACGTGCGCCGCGGCGGCGGGGAGGGTGCCCACCGTGGCAAAGCGTGTCGCCGCGGCCGAGACGCCCGCCAGCGCCGCCTCCATCTCTGCCCGCACCGCCGCCATGGCGGCGGCGTTGCCGGTGGGAGGGAGCGGGGGGGGGGGGGGGGGGGGGGGAGGGGGGTGTTGGGAGAGAGAGGAGGGGGGAGGGGGTGCACCGTGAGCCGGCAGCAGACGGAACGGCAGGCCACCACGAGAGCGAGGGGGGGAGTGGGCGCCAGCCAGGGATGGAGCGGAGGACGGCGGGGGATCATCTGCCGACGAGCGCTGACGCGCGCCGCACGGCACGGGGGGGCCGCATAAATGGGGCGCCGCCGACGCCTGCAGCGGGGCGCGGCGCGGCGCCACCGCCGGCCGCCGCCGCGTCCGCTCTCCCCCCCCGCTGGGTGCCATCCGCGGGCGCACGCCCGTGGGCGTGGGCGGGCAACAACGCCGTGGAGTGGGGACGAGCGGCGCCGCGCGCGCCACAGCCGGGGACACAGCCGTCGCGGCGCGGTGACACAGGAGAGCCCCCGCCCTCCCCGCGGGCGCGCGCTCCCCCCGCGCGCGCGCGGCGTCGCGGGGGATGGCCGCCGCGGGGTAAGCCAGACACGGTCGTGTTGAGGGGGGAGGTGCGGCAAGACGGGGTCATCCCCCGCCGGGATTTGGCGCGGTCCATCAGGGTGGACAGGTGTTTCCCTGCCCTTCCCCATTCATCGGTGTACTGTACTATGGGGGGACAAAAGTGTTTCCACGATTTCGTTATCTGGGCAGGGTCGGATCAAGTGCAGTTGACGCGGCTTGGTCGACCCTAGTGTCTATTCTACCTTGCAAAAGCTTCATATGAATCCGTCCAGAGATTCATTTGAAGCTCTTCTCGGATCGCCCGATGCAGCACCCATTCATATGAAATCGGGTATTCTTCCACCTACGAGATCACTCTCTGACGCTTCACGGCGGCCGTGCACCGCGAGCCACTGTTGGCAACAGCTGAACACAAAGCGCGTGACCACGAGACTCTGTCGCCGCATGCAAAATTTTAGGTGCTCGTCGACAGTTGCCCGCAACACCGCCCTGTCAACGCCCCGTCCCAGCAGTGCCACTTCTTCAACACGCCCCCCCCACGATCCCGCCGGCTCATCTGCCCGCCCTCTCTGCCACCACTCGATACCGACGGGATCCACCGGTGTGGCGCCATCACGTGACAGAACCCACCGAACCAGACCGGTCTGTAGCCAAAGCACGTCGCTCGTATCCTTCTACCGGCCCCCCCCATGCTGGCAGGGGGCCCTTTTCGAGACACGGTCGCTGACCCACCCTCGCGGCCCATTCGTCCGTTGCCACTGCCACCCCACCCCCCGTCCCTCCCCCTGCCCCGCAACGCCCCGGTCAGCTGGCCGCTCTCCAAACCGCTGTCCTCACTCAACGTGGACCCCTGCCTGGCGAGATTACATCACGTGCACCGCGCTGTGGCCCCCTCCAACACGCGGTAGCTTCTCGCGCGATCGCTACATACAGGCCCACTATTATACCACAACATGGGAGGCGTGCGCACGACGAGGGAGGTGCCAGTCCCTCCTGCGCGCCCCCCCTTCCACCCGCCTCCATACATCGTCACACTCCGTCTATGCTGAGAGCGCTCGCCCTCACGAACGTTGGCACTCGCGACGCAGCCACGCGCATCCCATAGGGTCGCCAACATATTTACCCAAGCGCTGACAGCCCGCCCGACGCGCGACACCTTGGTGCCCGCCCACAGTAGATTCACTTCACCCTCGCCATCCCGTCACACACTCATCGCATGCGTGCTCCGCATGTGGCCTGCGAAGCAAGATCTGCCGGTGCGCGGGCCACACAGAAACGCCTCCTTGACTCCCGGGGTATCGCGGCAGGTTGAGCAAACAAGAGAAGTCTTGTAGGAGCACTCCAGACACTGGCGCTGGGCCAAGTGGTTGGTTGATGGATGCCGCCGCTTGGTTGTGGGTACCAAATGCGTGCCCATTCCGTACGCCAGGTGCGTCACATCCTCCTCGGGATTGGCAGGCACCGCCCGCTGCCGTGTGCCGGTGACGTCAAAGGTGTTGTCGATGAGCTCGGTCGCGAGTTGCTCGTAGAACTGAGTCTGCAGGAGTGTCGCGGCAGGCCCTCTTGCGCCATGGTACAGCATCCACGAGTCGACAAGGCAGATGCCCAGCAACGAGTGGTTGACACGCGTTGACCAGTCGTGTGTGCCCAGCTTCTTCTCAAGCCGCAGATCGTCCTGCCGACAACGGTTGTGCCGGTCAATCTGAGAGCAACAGCCATAGTAGATCTCTGGCACACGAGGTTGACGAACGATCAGGGACACCCGTTGAGCTCCACCCTCTTCCGTTTCCCGCCACCGCAAGCGCTCGTACGGGGTGCCCGGTTGGTTGCTGGAAGCGGAGGCAATAAAGTACCGCCTCTCGCGATCCACCCATACCACGGCCATGAGGTCCGGCCGGCCGGACTCATCTCGATGGACCATGGTCACTTGATCCCCTCGACCGCAGAGCTCGCGAGCGGAGAGGAACGCCAGAGGAAACAGCCGATGTGCTGTCTTCACGACGCCGATGAAGCGTAAGCCAGCCGCCTTCAGAGCCATGGCCGCCCCAACACTTGCGAAATAAGAATCGGCGCACACAATCCGGTCCGTCCCCGACCATGGCTCCACCAACCGCATCATGATGACAGTGCCGTGGGCTCCGGCACGTTCCTCCTCAGTAAAGCTCGCATGCTGGTCCGCGGAGGTGGTGACCACGTGCAGCCGCAGCATGATCCCGCTCCGGCCGCAGGCGGCGTCTTGAATCTCACAGCCATTTTCGGGCTTCCGATCGATAGCTACATAGTTGGGCAAGCCCCGCGATATCCAGTGACCCCCTTGACCGTACCACCGCGATATCGACTCATCCACGCAGATGGTGTCACCGGGGGTGACATTGGCTGCACGGTGGGCATTGATCGACCGCACGAAGTCGTTGACCAGCCCCCATCGTCGTTGCTCCGATCCCGGGTCAGGTGCGTCGGCATCTCCCGAGTTGCTTTGACTGAACGCCAGGCACGACCAGAGGGTGTCAAAACGACGGCGCGGCATTCCCGTGCTGCACCCAAACGCTGGTGCAGGCAAGTGCTTAGTCCTCGGAGTGGTGGACCACAGCTCGGCACGTGTCCCAAACTCGAAGCGCGTTGAAAGAAGGAGGATGCCAAAGAACTTTAAAACCTCTCCCGGTGTGGTAGTCGGATGGCCCTTGACCACCAACCTTGCCGAGGTCAAGACCACCATCCGTGTCAGCTGGTCGGGCGGGAAGACAGCCAGAAGGTAGTCCAGTGGCGAGCGCGTACGCCCGGTGCCGACAGAGTCCCCCCCCTCCGTGATAATCTCGCCGCCAAGCGTGCGTACGGACCACTGGCCGCGTGCGGCAGGGCCACCGATTGGCTGCAACACGTCAGCAGGCTCCCACTTGAAGCCGTGGGCCACGACGGGTGTTGGCTGCGCTGTCGTACCCGTCGCGGCGGCGGCAGCTGCGGCGGACAGGGGTGAGGAAGAGAGTGCGGGGAGAGCCCGCTGGCTTGGGGGGTCCGCAGGGGACTCGAGGGAGGAGGACGCCAGAGGGAGGCCCGCCTGGCTCGGCCGGTCGCACTGAGGCTCGCGAGGAGGGAGTGGGGAACGGGGACCACGTGACAGGAGGGGAGCACCTGGCCCGGCAGTGGACGCGCCGCCGACTGGCCCATTCACTTGGCTGCCCGCCTCGGCCAAGGTCTCGAGTGGAGAAGGGGTGCCGTCGGCCGAGGGAGCGTATCCCGTCCGCACGTTCCGCAGCCCAAGGCACTTTTCCACCTCGTACCCGGACATGCGCCAGCGCGCTGTGACCGTCGTCACCAACCGGTTGTTTTCGTTCTTGTCTCTGCAAAACGCCGTCGCGCAACCGTCGACCAACTTGGTAGTTACAGCACTTCCGTACAGCCGCGCACACTCAGAGTAGTGCTTGATGTGCACGGCCTTGGCGTGGACTGCTGCGCCAATGCTCAATCAGCTGTCCGACTTCCCCATGGTTAAAAATCCAGCGCAGGAAGGGAAAAGCGTAGGTCAGCGTAGGGGGGGGCCAAGAGGTCAGAGGCGGGGGGCGGGCAGGGGAAAGTCCAAAGGGGGCGCGGGGCCGGGGGGGAAACCAGAGGGGTGGCGGGGGGGTCCGGAGAAGTTCTCAGGGGGGCACTGGGCCGGGGGGGAAGCCAGAGGGGTGGACGGGGGCGGAGAGGTAGGGGTGTTCGCGGAGATGGCGGCAGAAAGGCGGGCCCCGTCACCAGCTGCTGCCTCCTTGCGCCGCGCAGACGGAGCGGCAAACCAGGAGGGGTCGAGCGCGTGACCGTCCCCCATGCCATGCACCCGCGACGGCACGCGACATGTTGTAGCAATATGGTTGTCCGTATTGTGACCCTAATATCAGGGGGGCTACTTCTAATCCTTAACTTCAATGTGAGAGTCCGGACTGGTCACGGTATCTATAAGTTACGGATGACCAGAGGGACTTGCATCTTGGGGTGGAGGGTAGTTAGTAGTGTCTCCGAGGGTTTATAACGAGGGGGCCGGTGGCGAATCCACCGCCGGCCAAGGTAGAACAACAAACCCCTCCCATTTGGGCTCCCATCTTGGTCCCGTGGCTTGCGCTCCAAGGACAGCAACCTTGGCCTCCCGGTGACGTTGGTGCCGATCCCCCTTGGTGAGTGTTCCCTGAGAGTGGACGTGCGACGGATTCCTATTGTGCTACATTGGTGGAGCAGCAGGGGACGGGTTTCCGTCACCCTTGTGGTGACGCCGTCTTCGGCCCTGGCACACGGATAGGGATCCGGTCCTTTTCTTGTACTCGTGGTGTTGCGACCTGATCGATTGTGTTGAGATTTTACCTGTGACTGTGACATACTGTTACTCTCCCCAATCTACCCCCTCGCTCTCTTATTCGTGGTGATCGTTGCGTCGGTGGACTGATTGTGACTATGTCTACCCAAGAGACGGGGAACGTTCAAGATGACGGATCGGCGTCGACGCCGACTCCGGAGGTGACTACGGGAACCGAGATCGGGAACCCGATCGATAACATTGAGACGCCAATGCTTTCCGGTGCCGGATCGACGTTTGGCACGGCTCGGACGGCAGGAGGCGGGGGCCCGCCTCAACTGTCGTCGACCGACCTCACTCCGCCGCCTCCTTCACCAGGGGATTCCCTGATGGCATCATTGGCCCGCATCGAGGCCCGGTTTTCCGGGCTCGACGCCCGTCAAGATCGGACGGAGGACGCAATGGCAGTGTTGATGTCAACACGGCACACGACGGGACCCCGTCGTGTTCCTCCCACACCGGTACGGTTCGAACCGGCCGGACTACTTTCGGAGTCCACCAGGGTCAATCCCGGGGTTGCTACTCCTGGACAACCCCCGGACACAATGGGGTATGGGTCCGACTCGTCGGCAGAGTTGGAACGGAGTCACACGGAGCGATACGCTCGGAGTACCCGAAGCGGACTCCGCGGACACGACCCGGCGGATACGTACGCCGGGGGAGAGTCGGTTAATGGGGGAGGGGGTACCCCCTCGCAGTACCCCCACGACGAAGGAGGCCAGGCAACTCGGGTTCCCGAGGTGCCGACGCCTGAAGTACCATCTTCAGTGGTGGAAGCTATGACCGCGCAGGTAACTGCGAGCCTACTGAAGCGGATGGAGTCCGATGAGTTCGCTCATCAACTGGCTAAGCGACTGGATATCCAGGACGCTGACACGGAGATCGTCAACGAGGTCTTCCGGTCGGTTCTTACTCCGGAACGTTATCGTTTGGAGGACCGCTCTACCACCGTATCGGAATCGATGCGTAATACGTCGCATCGGGCGATCCGCTCCATGCAGACCCTTATGAAGGGAGTCCCTATGTTCGGGGGGCCGAACGGACGCCCGTTGGCAGTCATCGGCTTCTTGACTAGCTTCAAGGCAGCCGCAGACAAGGCGCTCGTTAACGAGGGGCTGGCCCTGGAGATCCTCCCGTTCTTTGTTGATGAACGGGTGCGAGGCATTCTTCGCCAGGCATCCCCGATGCCGGGAATGAGGGTCGCGGCCACCCCCATGGATTACCGTGGGATATTGAAGGAGCTGCTGAGCAGCTACCTCAGTGAGGACAAGTGCGAGGACCACTATCGGGCCCTTCGCACTGCCACCGCCCAGTCCTGGGAGGATGAGGAGATGTTTGGACGCCGGATCCAAGAGCTCGACTACGAGCTGGGGAAGCTCCTCGGAGAAGGCGAGCTACGGGCCATCCTGTTCGCAGGAGTACCCAACTACGTACGGATATCCGCACGGGGCGCCAACACGGCACGGACGAACTTCAGTCGACTGATGCATATGTGCAAGTCCCTAGGGGACGCCTACCGGGTTCTACACCCGGAGTGTGCCTTGGCCCCGAAGCCCAAGGCTGAGGGAGGCAAGCCCTGTCTTACCCTGGTACCGAGGCAAGAGAAGGTGGAACGTAAGGCCGCACCAGTACTGGTGGCGACCGAACATACCCCTATTGGTGAGGATGACCCGCTAGTCGACCAACAGGGCCACCTGTTGCTACCGGCGACGCCGGTGATTGATGAACATGGTACGGTAGCGTACATCGCCCCGGCTGGAACCCAGTTCCAGGTCAACGAAGGAACGGGACGGCGCGTCCCGTATGTGCGGACTACGGGGTACTCCCCGGTGACGGGTAACCCTCACCAACCCTTGCCAACATGGGCGGTGCGCACGGAGGCACCTCCGCAGATTGCGGGCCGACCCAACCGGTTGGGGGAGTCCATGTTCCGGTTGACCCAAGGACCCAAGGCCTACCAGGGAGCAGGCACTCGGGCGCCCGAGGGAGGCAACCGTAGCTACGGGGCTACCCCGATGCGAACTCAAGGGGGGACCGGCACGTCCGGGTGTATGTTGTGTGGGGATCCCCAGCACTGGGTGTCTTCCTGCCCACTCATCCCCGAGGAGTCCCGGCGGGCAGCGGCGCAACGCAAGGCATCACCCGGGGGGTATCCCGCCCGAGCACCCGGACCCGCACCGGGTAGGCAGCCAGCTCCAGGCGGAGTACTGGCCGTCGAGGAGGCACCTCCTCAGCCGGATGTCCCGGCGGACAGCACCCTACCAAGGGCGGGAAACGAGTAAGAGGAAGGATGACCGGGGGGCGCTGGGGTTACCCAAGCAAGCCACCCCGGAGTACCGCGGGGAAAGCCCCACGGAGAGCGCGGTTGAGCCGACGCCGCATCAACCCCCGGGTACACCTTCCGGCCCCGACGACACGGCGTCAGGGGATTGATGACCAACCTCCAAGGTTGGGAGGAGAGGACGGGAAGCCCCGTCACGTTGAACCAGACAAGGGCCCTGTTCAGGATGCCCGAGCTACACCGGATATCGGTGTAGGACATGTGTTGTTTACCTTGGAGAACTTCAAGGTATCAGCCACACTGGGGGTTGACCCCCAGTCGACACGATCGTACTACCCTGTACTGGATACAGGGGCTGGACCCAACCTTATCCGGAAGGATACCCTCCCGGACAAGTGGCTTCCACGAGTCAGAGTGACTCGGGGACCCACCATCAAGGACGCGAATGGTCGACTCATTCGTACGACCGCAGCGATGTCGCTGCGGGTTACCATCGGGGATCTCACCACGGAAGTTGACTTCCTGGTATGTGAAACGCTATCGGTGCCCTGCATACTGGGGTGCACCTTCATCAACGTTCACGTTGATGCAATCCGGCCAGGCCGGAGGACCGTCGAGCTTCAAGAAGCCGACGGGACGAAGCGAGGACACACGGCTATCGTCAGGGACCTGACGCTACAAGGAAGCCACGTTAACGTGGCTGAGGTGTACGCAAGCGTCGAGCCGAAGACACTTCGGTTGGCCAAGCGAACTCGCTTTGAGCCGTTGTCGGAGACAGTCCTCCCGGTTAACTGCGACCTCGCAGGCATCTGCAGAGTCCAGTCCAACCTACGGACGTACAAGCGCCATGGGTTGACCATGGCCAACGGTCTCATAGACCTCCCAGCAGGAGGGTCGTCCCTCCTAGTGATGGCGAACTATCGCCGTAAGGCAGTCACCCTCCCGAAGGGAACTATCCTCGGGATTGCCGAACTCTACGAAGGAGATATCCTTACCCCTGATAAGGAACGCCAAGTGGAACCACTTGAAGTACTGGCGGTCGCCGAGACCACCGAGCGACAGCAACCCGATGACAGGAAGCCTAACCCATCGGCGGCTCCGGCGGACCTGCCGCCAAAGGACCAAGAGGCCTTGAAGGCACTGGCCGAGGCTGACCTCGACCACCTTCCCCCTTCGGTAGCCGAAGGGGTACGACGGATGCTAAGAAAGCATGACGTTATGTGGACAGGCGGGGCCTTGGGGACCATTGGGGCAACCCAACATCGTATAGACCTGGTACCAGGCGCACGACCCGCCCGCTCACAACCGCACCGAGCGGGACCTATGCAACGAGAGATCGTTGATGGAGAAGTGAAGAGGATGAGCGAAGCTAAGGTGATCCGACCTTCGATGTCGGAATGGGGTGCCCCAGTCGTTATTGTGCCGAAGAAGGATCAAACCCCTCGGTTTTGCATCGATTATCGACGCCTCAACTTGGTTACCAAGAAGGACTCATACCCTTTACCAAGGATGGATGAATGCATCGACTCCCTGGGGGAGGCTACGGTGTTTACCACCATCGACTGCAATGCCGGATACTGGCAGATCCCGGTGGCGGACGAGGATATCCCCAAGACGGCATTCGTCTGTCACAGTGGAGTGTACGAGTTCCTAAGGATGCCCTTCGGATTGTCCAACGCCCCAGCCACATTCCAGCGGGCTATCGACATCATACTGTCGGGGGTGAAGTGGCGTAACTGCCTAGTGTACCTCGATGACGTCATCGTCTTCTCGCGTAACATGGATGACCATGTACAACATGTTGACGAGGTACTCACCCTCTTGAGAAACGCCGGGGTAACCCTGCGTCTGAAGAAGTGCGCCTTCTTCCAACAGACGGTCGAGTATCTGGGCCACCAGATAACCCCTGGTAAACTAGGGGTACTCGAAGCCAATACCCGGGCACTCCGGGATGCCCGGTTCCCTAACACCCAGACGCAGCTCAAGAGCTTCCTGGGAATGTGCAATGTATACCGACGGTTCGTCAAGGACTTCGCTCGGATAGCTAAACCGTTAACGGTTCTTACGAGCAGTACCTTACCCAAGGTACTCCAACCCCCTTCGCCTAGCGAAGAGGAGGCATTCGAGTCGCTGAAGCGAGCCCTACTAGCCCCACCCGTCCTTGCGTTACCGCATAGACGGGGTACCTTCGTCATCGATGTCGATGCGTGTGATACACAAGTGGGATGCACCCTGTTACAGGGAGAGACGTTGATAGGTACCGACAACGTTATCCCGGACCTACGTCCGGTAGGGTACTTCAGCCGGACACTCAACCCGGCTGAGCGGAACTATAGTGCCACCGAACGTGAATGCCTCGGAGTTATATGGGCAGTGCAACTGCTCCGTCCATACCTGGAGGGCTCCAGGTTCATCGTGAGGTCCGACCACGAACCCCTACGATGGCTCCTCAACCTTGGTGACAAGGATTCCGATAGCCATGGGAGGCTAGCCCGATGGAGGCTGAAGATGGCCGAGCACGACTACCGCACGGTGTATAAGGCTGGGTCAACCCACCACCTCGGAGACGCGTTGTCTCGACTCGACACCCCGAGCGGGGATACCCGCCCGGTGGACGAGGACATCCCGGTGGTACCGGTGTGCATGGTGGGTAATGCTACCCAGGGTATGGCTGACCATACCATGGCACACCTTGCGTGCCCATTGACCCTCGCGGACTTCCGCGAGGCACAGGCCAACGACGATGACTGTAGACGTCATCGTGCTAACCTCCTGGCCGGTACGGCCGGCATCTTCTCCGAGAACGAAGACGGACTCATATACCGGCGGGCACCCGCCGATGGACGACATCAAGTCGTGGTTCCCGTGTCCTTACGGCAAGCCGTCATGAAACGAGAACATGAGAACCCTACAGCCGGACACCCGGGGGGTTCACGTATGTTCGCAGCAATGCGAAGGTTCTTCTACTGGCCAGCAATGGCCGTCGACGTGGTCGACCACGTAAGGGGATGCCACCCCTGTGCACGTAACCGCATGAGTCTACATAGGCGGGCGTCTGCCATGAAGCTACTCCCACCTGATGGGCCCAACGAGCAAGTCGCTATCGACATACTCGGGCCACTTCCGATAACGGAAGAAGGGAACAGGTACATCCTGGTCATGTCTGACCGCTTCACTAAGCTGTCAAGAGCGGCAGCCATCCCGAATGATACGGCATACACGATCATGAACGCAGTGGTTGACCACTGGATCAGTGCATACGGAGTCATGAAGCAACTCCTCTCCGATAACGGAGCAAACCTTACGTCGGCATTCTGCACTAAGGTCCTGGGCATGTTCGGTATCGAACCACGTCGGGCATCCGACTACCACCCGCAGTCCAACGGGCAGGTGGAGCGGTTCAACCGCACCATCGTAAAGATGCTACAGTGCTACGTGGCCGAGCACACGAACACTTGGGACAGGCTTCTGTCCGTACTCACCCTGGCATACAATGCCAGGCCACATCGGAGCACAAACATTGCTCCGCTGGAGTGGGTCATGCCACTAGGCGTCGGTAACTTGACGCCGCCACCCGGCAGGTGCACTCGGTATGATACACCGAAGGGCCGACCCGCCGAACGCATCCACCTAGCTTGGTTGGCCAAGCTATCGTGGATGATTCCTAAGCTCAAGGGTGCCCTTGACAGAACACAACTTCGGTAAAAGAAGAACTTCGACGCCCGACTACGGGTGCGCAACGCAACCCTGGTAACAGGTGACTGGGTCTATATCAGACACCAGAAGTTCCGAGGGAACAAGCTTATGCAACCGGTCAAGGGACCGTACCAGATCCTCCACAGAGATGACCACTCTGTTATCTTACACTCCGATACGGAGATTCAACGCATCAGCATGAATGACGTCACACCTGCTCCGAGGCCGGAACAGCCTCAGCCGGTACCGGCTGGGTTGCTACATGAAGCTCTTACAACCCACCGGTCAGATGACCCGGTGGGACCGGATGGGATTCCATACCAAGTAGAGAGCGTGGTCGGACACACCGACCCGGACCTACCAGGACCCTGGTACGTCAAGGTCATGTGGGTCGGATACGACTCACCCACCTGGGAACAGGCGGCAAATATACCCCGCCAACCCCTCATGCCTTACATGAGGCGACGACGCCTACTGTAACAACCCAACCGACACCGACTTCGGCTGTTGGGGGGTGAGGCTTATACCTACTAAGTAGGGTGTGACATGGTTACGGCAGACTTAGGTTTCTAAGTCAAATCAGACTTAGGTTTCTAAGTCGAACCAAGCTTAGGTAACTAAGTAGAGCTAAGCTTAGGTAACTAAGTAAAACCTGAACCTTAATAAGTTAACTTAAAGGTAAAGGCTAACTCCGATAATATCGAAGTAACTAGGGAGCTTACACGGGAGGATGACCTCCCCAAGCCAAGACACCAAGGGAGGGAGGATGACCTCCCCAAGCATGAACCTACCGGAAGAAGTTGGACGGGAGGCAAGGCACCACTGAGCCAGAAGGGGTACTCCCCAGGGCAGCAAACAGAGGCAAGCAATGCCCCCAGCGGGGGATGAGTTTATACTCACTACTACCCGGCTACCATAAGGGTTGCCGGGGCCCTCTCCCGCACAAACAATAGCACTCCTCAGTGGGTAGACCCACTGCCCGAGGGAGGCCACTCACGCGTAAGCGCGTAGACCTCCGTGCTCCACCGGTCGGCAACATCACGACGGTCGACCACCCGAGTTACCTCGGTGCATAGCTGGACGAGGGTGCTGCGGCCAGCCTCCACGTCCTCCAGAGCTTTCTGGAGGCGGTCCAGCACGCCACCGAAGCAACGCGCTGACCCAACCAGCGCAGCACCTGGGGGGATATCCCCCCAGCTAACAGAGAGACCCCCCCGCATTGCGCGGGTAACAAGGGCGTCAACGCCCTCATACCAGAGACGGGGACCCCCGTCATGTAGGACAGGGGCGGGAGGTGACACTGGCGCAGCCAGAGGAGCCACAGGAGCCGACACGGCTACCACCGGAGCCGGTGGCACCTGATACGAGGCCCGGTAGGACCCTACCGAAGGGGCTCCACCGTAACCACGGCGGTACTCCGCCCGACGACGGGACACCTCACGCTCCCCACCCACAGAGCCCCACTCTCGGGGACGACGGCCAACCGCCTCCGGCATCGGGTTACCGAACCACGGAGCAAGGACCTGAAGAGGGTCATGGATAACCATGGGAATACCCAGGTCAGCAACAGCCTCGGTGGATGCCCACCCATGGCAACTGGGCTCACCCGGCTGAGTACGCCGGACACGCAACGAGTAACGAGGCAAGGGGGAAGCCCCAGCCTGCGGGTCCCGGTACGGGGGAAGGGCCAACACCCCAGCCCAGTTCACGGCATCGTGAACGGCCAGCAAGGCTTCGAACTCCCGGGCCAACCCGGTCTTGGCGGCTATCAGATCCACGCCCAACTGCGCGATGTGCCGACGGACACCCGTCGGAAGATGAAACAGACGACCCTGCCGGCGGACGGACAGCAAGAAGGATGAAGCCTGCCCGAGGGTAACCTCAAGGGTGAAGGTACCCTGCAACGGGTGGACCGGTCGCGAGGCCAACACACTCCCGAAGTATCGGAGGCAGGAGCCGGTGTCAAACCGGAAAGCAGGGGCGGGTTCCCACCCCTCCTGCCATAGCGGCGGGCGCACGGGAGTGTATACCGGAGCACGACCGTTGCCGGTCTGCAACGCACACGTTATATCCGTGCGGAACGCATCCGCCATGACACCATGGTTACGTCGCCAACTCGACGCCGACTTCAACCCCGCCATGGGCGGGTAGGGAGCCGTCAACGACAGATACGGGGGTACCCCCGGGTAGTAGTCAAAGTCGGGATACCGACCGGTACGGCTCACCGTCTCCCCAAACGCAACCGGCTCCGCCGCCGCCGCAATCCCCCGAGCACTAGCCGGGTAGTCAATCTCCCGCGGCAACGCGGGGGCAATCAAGTCGCAGACCCCGAAGTTGGGGTCGAGGTAGACCTCACCCCGTCCCACCCGGGTGCGCCAGAGCTGCGCATGCCGGTCGTCCGGCTGACTCAGGATCCAATGGTGTTCCACCCGGACCGCGTTCGGCTGGTTGACCAGCCGCACCAACTCCCGCTCCCAGCACGGGTCCACCTTGACGCGCCGGGAGGATTCTCCACGGGGATGCACCAGGTGGAAGTCCACCCGCATACGCCCATCGGACTCCATCGACTCTTGCACCGTGAGGCCTCGAACCCGAGCCACCAAGTCGGACACCGACATGGCGGGTTGACCCGCCGCCACGGCGACGCCGCCACCCAACGGGGCAACCCGGGCAGGACCAGGAAGAATCGGGGGCGCCGGGGGACGCACCACCGGCAGAGGGGCCGACGCCGGAGGTGGACGAGGCCGAGGAGGAAGAAGAAGGGCGGGCGCCCGCCCGGAGTAACTCCCGGTGTCAACCGCCATGGGAGAAGGAGCGTCTTGACCGCTCGACACCCGCGGCACCGCGGGTATGGTACCGGCGCCGGCACCACCCGTCGGCGTAGCCCCCGCCTCGGAAGTGGAAGGCACTTGGACAGCCTCCGGAGCCGGAGCCCCGGCAATGCGGACACCCGCACCGTCTTGACCCACCGCACCGGGTGTCGCACCGCCACCACCACCCGCGTCAACGTCGGGTCCGCCTCGAGGAGTCATCGCCCGGACACCCGGACCACCTTGACCAGCCGGAGTCGGCTGCGGGTCGCCACCTCCGCCGCAGGGCGGACCATCTTGAGGTAGCTGCGGTGAGCCGGCACCGGCACCAGGCTCCATCCGGGCAGCCGGCAGAGAGGGGGTAGAAGCCGCCACGCGCAGTTGACCGCCGGGTTGACCTCCGGCCGACGGCACCGTCGTGCCGCTGCACACGGACGACAGTCCTCCGGCCGACAGACGGACGGACACCGCAGGCCCGTCGTCGTCAGACGAGCTCACCCCGTAACGCGCGGCGTCGGGACCGACAGGCGCGTCGTCCTCCATCTCCTCCCCGATCAGGAGGTCTTCCTCCTCTTCAAGCACCTGGGGATAGGACATGATAACGGGTGCGGAGTTACCCGCGCCCACAAGCCGTCGACGGCTACAACCCGGTACGATGGGATAACCGGGACGAGCCAGGGAAGCGCGGACACCCGCGCTTATGACCACAAACGGCCACGAGAAGCGCCTCAGGCGCGCGGGTCAACCCGCGCCCCACGAGGCTACGAACGGGCTCCACCCAGGCACCTGGGCGGGCCGGGGCCACACCCCCGTACGGGGCAACCAAGAGAGGTTCACCCCGAAACCGCCCCCGCGAAAAGCGGGAGCGGCCGCCCCCATTCACTCGGTAACACGAGAGGGGCCCCCCTACCACCTGGCACCTGGTGGCGGATCCGCTTGCACCACCCCTCGGAAAGGGGGGTCGTGAACAAAAACCCGCATCGGTAAAATTAACGGTCCGGAAAACGGATCGTGTGTGTACCACACAAAGGGGGGCACCCCCCTCGGACAACCTCGAAAAGGGGTGTCTGTCGCGACTGGGCGCAAAGCCCCACCCGACGGGTAAACAGTCACGCGACCCACTTACATTCGGTAACCCGAATGCAACTCGACCCGAGGACGGGCCGAATCTAAGGGGAAGATATGTAGCAATATGGTTGTCCGTATTGTGACCCTAATATCAGGGGGGCTACTTCTAATCCTTAACTTCAATGTGAGAGTCCGGACTGGTCACGGTATCTATAAGTTACGGATGACCAGAGGGACTTGCATCTTGGGGTGGAGGGTAGTTAGTAGTGTCTCCGAGGGTTTATAACGAGGGGGCCGGTGGCGAATCCACCGCCGGCCAAGGTAGAACAACAAACCCCTCCCATTTGGGCTCCCATCTTGGTCCCGTGGCTTGCGCTCCAAGGACAGCAACCTTGGCCTCCCGGTGACGTTGGTGCCGATCCCCCTTGGTGAGTGTTCCCTGAGAGTGGACGTGCGACGGATTCCTATTGTGCTACACATGTACGTGGCGTCATCCCTCATCCAATGCACCCCGGAGTGCATGCGAGCGTGTGCTGGGGGGGGGGGGTGAGAGCAGATGGGTGGCGAGGTCGCGCCCTTTTTTCTCGCGCTATGCTCTGAGCGCAAGCGCGCGCGTGCTGCCAGGGAGGCTCAGGTGGCGCGCTGGGGCGTCTGGCGCAGAGTCCCGGACGGGACTGCGCGGGAGCACAGGAGTGACCTTCTGCGAGACTGGCAGGAAAGTCCGCCTTGCCGTGGAACTACTGAGAGTTTAGGGACCATAATTGGCTCCAAGGGTAAACAGACAGCGCTGACCACGTTTCTGCAGTCAGAAAACAGACAGGAAGACCCAGTCCACGAGAAAACTGGATTGAAGATGAGCTTCATATGAATCTAAAAGACTCAAATGAAGCTCAAGGTAGAATAGACACTAGTGTACCTATGGTACGTTGCACTAAAAAGATACATCAAGCATACTTTTCTCAAGCCTCCGAGAACCTTCGGGCCACGGGCCTGCGCCAATCAGGTGCCTTCACGGTATGACCCGGTGTAATGGGCCCAACAAGGGGCGCGGTGGATCCCATCCGGAAAACCGCAGCAAGCGTACTCATCAGGCGGGACAGCCGGAGGGGGGCACGCTCGGTGGGAGGGCCGCGACACGGGGGGTGGGGCTGGTGCCGTGGTCGGCGTCGACGACGGTGGGGACGTCGACGACGGCGACGACGGCGACGACGGCGACGACGGCGACGACAGCGACGAGGACGACGACAGCGACGACGGCGACGACGGCGACGACGGCGACGGCGACAGCGACGGCATTGGTAGCGGCAGCGGCAGCGGCGGCAGCGGCGGCGGCGGCGGCGGCGGTGGCGGCGGCGGCGGCGGCGACGGTCTCGGCGGCAAGGACAGCGACGGCGACGAGGGCGGCGGCGGCGACGACGACGAGTTTGCGGTGCAGGGGAGGGAGAAGACGGTGGCGGCGATTGCGACGGCGACGGTACATAAGGAGTCGGTTGCGACCGTGGGCGCGGTAGCCGAGGAGGTGATGGCCGTCGCCCCGCCACTGCCGTTGCCCGCGGTGGCGGCCACCCCGCCTACCGTGGTGCCTGTGAAGCATGCCGCAGCGGCCGACGCGGCGTCGGTCGTGACCGCGGCGGTGGCGATGGCGACGGCGGCCTCCGCGGCGGCGGCCGACGCGGCGGCGGCGGCGACCAACGCCTACACGGCTGTCACGGCGGCCGCCGCGGCGGCCGCCGAGGCGGCCGCGACGGCGGGCAGGCCACAGGCGGCTGTGGCGACGTGTTTTTGGGGGGGTAGTGGCGGCGAGAGTATTCAGCGGGGGGGGGGAGTGGGCGGCAGGCGGTCGCGTGGACGGTTTGGTGTGGTGGGGGCAGGCCACATGCGACTGTGGCTACGTTTTTACGGGGGGGGCAATCGTGGCGCAGGTGTCTGGGGGAGTGGGGGGGAGGGGGGCAGGTGGCCGCGGGGACGGTTTCAGGGGGAGGGCGGGGGGACGATGGTGGCGCTTCGTGAGGGGGGGGCCAGTCGGTGGGGACTGTGAGGTCGGTGTTTGGGCTGAGGGGTGTGGTGGCGGCAGACGCGCTTAGGCCGCAGGGAGAGCGTTGTAAGGGGCGGTGGCGTCCGTTTTTGGCGAGGGGCGGGGAGAGGACGTTGATTGCTTCGTTGAGGGGAGTCCGGTCACGCGTTTTTGGACGCGGGCATCTGCGGCGATGGCGAGAGAATTGATAGCTGGATGAGGGTACGGGGCTCGTGTTCGTCTGCGTGAGGGGAAGACGGGCGGGGTAAAGCCACTGTTACACCTGGAGTGGAGTGGGCGGCGGCGGCTGTAGTGGCGGTGGTGCTTGCGCCACCAGCGCCGGCGCCCGCGCCTGCGCAGGCTTTTTTTTTTTCTTTTGCGGGCGCAGGAGGTCGGGCGCGGCGGCACCAATGGGCAGTAGGGATATGCGCGGCGGGGCGGGGTACTTCTGGTGCAGCGGGAGCGGGGAGAATCTGGTGTTGGAATGGCGCAAGGTCTTGTGGGGACCGACTTCGAGGGGCCCTCGGGAGGGGCGGTGGCGATCAGCCCGACAAGCTAAAAAGCACCAATGCTTCTCGTGCACTCGCGCCCCTTCTCACATGAACCATGCCCCCCCCCCCCACGCCCCTCATGCGCGCGACGTCTTCCCCCTTGCTCCCTGGGGCCGCGCACTGTTAGCGCCTACGCACCCATCTGGGCACACCCTCCCGCACCGCGCTCCGTTCGCCGAAGGTGGACCCGCCCAAGTCCCCGCATGAGGGACCGCCGCGGAGGGTAGAGGGCTGGGGGGGGTTGTCTCCCCGAGGTGCCTGGACCAGGAGAGGGGAACAGGAGAGGCAGGGGGGGGGGAGACCGCCTCATGAGGAGGTGTGCGGGGCACCTGCCGATCGTGCCCGAAAGGGCATGGTACACATGTGTACCAGGCTTCTTCGTATACCAATTAAACGAGCCCATGACATGGAACATTTACCCCACGAACGTCCCTCTGGACTCGGGCACGGAAAAATGTTCTCAAAACAATGGCCTCCTGGTGCCCCCCGGCTCCTCCCCAAAATCGACCACCCCTCTTCCATGCCTCAGTTAGGACATGGGCCCGGTCCGACCCCCGAGACGACCAAAACAATCCGAAAAGGCAGTCCCCATTTCAGGGTCGCAAGCAACCGGTCCACCCAGGGTGTCCCAGAGAGCGGTGCACCAGCCAGGAGACCCAGGAACCTCATGAGTTCGCATGGACCTCTGTGATCCTTCTGTCAGCATAGGGGCCGTGGACCTCGTCACAGCCTGTGTCCTGCCCGCGCCCGAGCGGAGAAGAACATCGATGTATCTTTTTTGTGCAACGTACCATACGTTTTTTACTAGTACTTCGTGGGCGAACGGTGGGATCTGACCACGGCTCTGCAACGGCGCACCATAAAGTCGGTGTAGCAATATGGTTGGCCGTATTGTAACCCTAATATCAGGGGGGCTACTTCTAAGCCTTTACTTTCAATTTGAGAGTCCGTACTGGTCACGGTATCTATAAGTTACGTATGACCAGAGGGACTTGCATCTTGGGGTGGAGGGTAGTTAGTAGTGTCTCCGAGGGTTTATAACGAGGGGGCCGGCGGCGAATCCACCGCCGGCCAAGGTAGAACAACAAACCCCTCCCATTTGGGCTCCCATCTTGGTCCCGTGGCTTGCGCTCCAAGGACAGCAACCTTGGCCTCCCGGTGACGTTGGTGCCGATCCCCCTTGGTGAGTGTTCCCTGAGAGTGGACGTGCGACGGATTCCTATTGTGCTACATTGGTGGAGCAGCAGGGGACGGGTTTCCGTCACCCTTGTGGTGACGCCGTCTTCGGCCCTGGCACACGGATAGGGATCCGGTCCTTTTCTTGTACTCGTGGTGTTGCGACCTGATCGATTGTGTCGAGCTTTTACCTGTGACTGTGATCTACTGTTACTCTCCCCAATCTACCCCCTCGCTCTCTTATTCGTGGTGATTGTTACGTCGGTTGACTGATTGTGACTATGTCTACCCAAGAGACGGGGAACGTTCAAGATGACGGATCGGCGTCGACGCCGACTCCGGAGGTGACTACGGGAACCGGGATCGGGAACCCGATCGACAACATTGAGACGCCAATGCTCTCCGGTGCCGGATCGACGTTTGGCACGGCTCGGACGGCAGGAGGCGGGGGCCCGCCTCAACTGTCATCGACCGACCTCACGCCGCCGCCTCCTTCACCAGGGGATTCCCTGATGGCATCATTGGCCCGCATCGAGGCCCGGTTTTCCGGGCTCGACGCTCGTCAAGATCGGACGGAGGACGCAATGGCAGTGTTGATGTCAACACGGCACACGACGGGACCCCGTCGTGTTCCTCCCACACCGGTACGGTTTGCACCAGCCGGACTACTTTCGGAGTCCACCAGGGTCGACCCCGGTGCAGCTACTCCTGGACAACCCCCGGACACAATGGGGTATGGATCCGACTCGTCGGCAGAGTTGGAACGGAGTCACACGGAGCGATACGCTCGGAGTACCCGAAGCGGACTCCGCGGACACGACCCGGCGGATACTTACGCCGGGGGAGAGTCGGTTATTGGGGGAGGGGGTACCCTCTCGCAGTACCCCCACGACGAAGGAGGCCCGGCAACTCGGGTTCCCGAGGTGCCGACGCCTGAAGTACCATCTTCAGTGGTGGAAGCTATGACCGCGCAGGTAACTGCGAGCCTACTGAAGCGGATGGAGTCCGATGAGTTTGCTCACCAACTGGCTAAGCGACTGGATATCCAGGACGCTGACACGGAGATCGTCAACGAGGTCTTCCGGTCGGTTCTTACTCCGGAACGTTATCGTTTGGAGGACCGCTCTACCACCGTATCGGAATCGATGCGTAATACGTCGCATCGGGCGATCCGCTCTATGCAGACCCTTATGAAGGGAGTCCCTATGTTCGGGGGGCCGAACGGACGCCCGTTGGCAGTCATCGGCTTCTTGACTAGCTTCAAGGCAGCCGCGGACAAGGCGCTCGTCAACAAGGGGCTGGCCCTGGAGATCCTCCCGTTCTTTGTTGATGAACGGGTGCGAGGCATTCTTCGCCAGGCATCCCCGATGCCGGGAATGAGGGTTGCTGCCACCCCCATGGATTACCGTGGGATTCTGAAGGAACTGCTGAGCAGTTACCTCAGTGAGGACAAGTGCGAGGACCACTATCGGGCCCTGCGCACTGCCACCGCCCAGTCCTGGGAAGATGAAGAGATGTTTGGACGCCGTATCCAAGAGCTCGACTACGAGCTGGGGAAGCTCCTCGGAGAAGGCGAGCTACGGGCCATCCTGTTCGCAGGAGTACCCAACTACGTGCGGATATCTGCACGGGGCGCCAACACGGCACGGACGAACTTCAGTCGACTGATGCACATGTGCAAGTCCCTAGGGGACGCCTACGGAGTGCTACACCCGGAATGCGCCTTGGCCCCGAAGCCCAAGGGTGCGGGAGGCAAGCCCAGTCTTACCCCGGTACCGAGGCAAGAGAAGGTGGAACGTAAGGCCGCACCAGTACTGGTGGCGACCGAACATCCCCCTACCGGTGAGGATGAACCTCTAGTCGACCAACAGGGCTACCTGTTGCTACCGGCGACGCCGGTGATTGATGAACATGGTACGGTAGCGTACATCGCCCCGGCTGGAACCCAGTTCCAGGTCAACGAAGGAACGGGACGGCGCGTCCCGTATGTGCGGACTACGGGGTACTCCCCGGTGACGGGTAACCCTCACCAACCCTTGCCAACATGGGCGGTGCGCACGGAGGCACCTCCGCAGATTGCGGGCCGACCCAACCGGTTGGGGGAGTCCATGTTCCGGTTGACCCAAGGACCCAAGGTCTACCAAGGAGCAGGCCCTCGGGCGCCCGAGGGAGGCAACCGCAACTACGGGGCTACCCCGATGCGAACTCAAGGGGGGACCGGTACGTCCGGATGTATGCTGTGTGGGGATCCCCAGCACTGGGTGTCTTCCTGCCCACTCATCCCCGAGGAGTCTCGGCGGGCAGCGGCGCAACGCAAGGCATCCACCGGGGGGTATCCCGCCAGAGCACCCGGACCCGCACCGGGTAGGCAGCCAGCCCCAGGCGGAGTACTGGCCGTCGAGGGGGCACCTCCTCAGCCGGATGTCCCGGCGGACAGCACTCTACCAAGGGCGGGATACGAGTAAGAGGAAGGATGACCGGGGGGCGCTGGGGTTACCCAAGCAAGCCACCCCGGAGTACCGCGGGGAAAGCCCCACGGAGAGCGCGGTTGAGCCGACGCCGCATCAACCCCCGGGTACACCTTCCGGCCCCGACGACACGACGTCAGGGGATTGATGACCAACCTCCAAGGTTGGGAGGAGAGGACGGGAAGCCCCGTCACGTTGAACCAGACAAGGGCCCTGTTCAGGATGCCCGAGCTACACCGGATATCGGTGTAGGTCACGTACTGTTCACCTTGGAGAACTTCAAGGTATCAGCTACACTGGGGGTTGACCCCCAGTCGACACGATCGTACTACCCTGTACGGGATACAGGGGCTGGACCCAACCTTATCCGGAAGGATACCCTCCCGGACAAGTGGCTTCCGCGAGTCAGAGTGACTCGGGGACCCACCATCAAGGACGCGAATGGTCGACTCATTCGTACGACCGCAGCGATGTCGCTGCGGGTTACCATCGGGGAACTCACCACGGAAGTCGACTTCCTGGTGTGTGAAACCCTATCGGTGCCCTGCATACTGGGGTGCACCTTCATCAACGTTCACGTTGATGCAATCCGGCCAGGCCGGAGGACCGTCGAGCTTCAAGAAGCCGACGGGACGAAGCGCGGACATACGCCTATCGTCAGGGACCTGACGCTACAAGGGAGCCACGTTAACGTGGCTGAGGTGTACGCAAGCGTCGAGCCGAAGACACTTCGGTTGGCCAAGCGAACTCGCTTTGAGCCGTTGTCGGAGACAGTCCTCCCGGTTAACTGTGACCTCGCAGGCATCTGCAGAGTCCAGTCCAACCTGCGGACGTACAAGCGGCATGGGTTGACCATGGCCAACGGTCTCATAGACCTCCCAGCAGGAGGGTCGTCCCTCCTAGTGATGGCGAACTATCGCCGTAAGGCAGTCACCCTCCCGAAGGGAACTATCCTCGGGATTGCCGAGCTCTACGAAGGAGACATCCTTACCCCTGACAAGGAAGGTCAAGTGGAACCACTTGAGGTGCTGACGGTCGCCGAGACCACCGAGCGACAGCAACCCTATGACGGGAAGCCTAGTCATTCACTACCGGCGGATATTCCGCCGAAGGACCAAGAAGCATTGAAGGCACTGGCTGAGGCTGACCTCGACCACCTTCCCCCTTCGGTAGCCGAAGGGGTACGACGGATGCTAAGAAAGCATGACGTCATGTGGACAGGCGGGGCCTTGGGTACCATTGGGGCAACCCAACATCGTATAGACCTGGTACCAGGCGCACGACCCGCCCGGTCACAGCCGCACCGAGCGGGACCTATGCAACGAGAGATCGTTGATGGAGAAGTGAAGAGGATGAGCGAAGCTAAGGTGATCCGACCTTCGATGTCGGAATGGGGTGCCCCAGTCGTTATCGTACCGAAGAAGGATCAAACCCCTCGGTTTTGCATCGACTATCGACGCCTCAACTTGGTTACCAAGAAGGACTCATACCCTTTACCAAGGATGGATGAATGCATCGACTCCCTGGGGGAAGCTACGGTGTTTACCACCATCGACTGCAATGCCGGATACTGGCAGATCCCGGTGGCGGACGAGGATATCCCCAAGACGGCATTCGTCTGTCACAGTGGAGTGTACGAGTTCCTAAGGATGCCCTTCGGATTGTCCAACGCCCCCGCTACCTTCCAGCGGGCTATCGACATTATACTGTCGGGGGTGAAGTGGCGTAACTGCCTAGTGTACCTCGATGACGTCATCGTCTTCTCGCGTAACATGGATGACCATGTACAACATGTTGACGAGGTACTCATCCTCTTGAGGAACGCCGGGGTAACCCTGCGTCTGAAGAAGTGCGCCTTCTTCCAACAGACGGTCGAGTATCTGGGCCACCAGATAACCCCTGGTAAACTAGGGGTACTCGAAGCCAATACCCGGGCACTCCGGGATGCCCGGTTCCCTAACACCCAGACGCAGCTCAAGAGCTTCCTGGGAATGTGCAATGTATACCGACGGTTCGTCAAGGACTTCGCTCGGATAGCTAAACCGTTAACGGTTCTTACGAGCAGTACCTTACCCAAGGTACTCCAACCCCCTTCGCCTAGCGAAGAGGAGGCATTCGAGTCGCTGAAGCGAGCCCTACTAGCCCCACCCGTCCTTGCGTTACCGCATAGACGGGGTACCTTCGTCATCGATGTCGATGCGTGTGATACACAAGTGGGATGCACCCTGTTACAGGGAGAGACGTTGATCGGTACCGATAACGTTATCCCGGACCTACGTCCGGTAGGGTACTTCAGCCGGACACTCAACCCGGCTGAGCGTAACTATAGTGCCACCGAGCGTGAGTGCCTCGGAGTTATATGGGCAGTGCAACTGCTCCGTCCATACCTGGAGGGCTCCAGGTTCATCGTGAGGTCCGACCACGAACCCCTACGATGGCTCCTCAACCTTGGTGACAAGGATTCCGATAGCCACGGGAGGCTAGCCCGATGGAGGCTGAAGATGGCCGAGCACGACTACCGTACCGTGTATAAGGCTGGGTCAACCCACCATCTCGGAGACGCATTGTCTCGACTCGACACCCCGAGCGGGGATACCCGCCCGGTGGACGAAGACATCCCGGTGGTACCGGTCTGCATGGTGGGTAACGCCACCCAAGGTATGGTTGACCATACCATGGCACACCGAGCATGCCCACTGACCCTCGCGGACTTCCGCGAGGCACAAGCCAATGACGACGACTGTAGACGCCATCGCGCTAACCTCCTGGCCGGTACGGCCGGCATCTTCTCCGAGAACGAAGACGGACTCATATACCGGCGGGCACCCGCCGATGGACGACATCAAGTCGTGGTTCCCGTGTCCTTACGGCAAGCCGTCATGGAACGAGAACATGAGAACCCTACAGCCGGACACCCGGGGGGTTCACGTATGTTCGCAGCAATGCGAAGGTTCTTCTACTGGCCAGCAATGGCCGTCGACGTGGTCGACCACGTAAGGGGATGCCACCCCTGTGCACGTAACCGCATGAGTCTACAAAGGCAGGCGTCTGCCATTAAGCTATTCCCACCTGCTGGGCCCAACGAGCAGGTCGCTATCGACATACTCGGGCCACTTCCGATAACGGAAGAAGGGAACAGGTACATCCTGGTCATGTCTGACCGCTTCACCAAGCTGTCACGAGCGGCAGCCATCCCGAATGATACGGCATACACGATTATGAACGCAGTGGTTGACCACTGGATCAGTGCATACGGAGGCATGAAGCAACTGCTCTCCGACAACGGAGCAAATCTTACGTCAGCATTCTGCACTAAGGTCCTGGGCATGTTCGGTATCGATCCACGTCGGGCATCCGACTACCACCCGCAAACCAACGGACAGGTGGAGCGGTTCAACCGCACCATCGTGAAGATGCTACAGTGCTACGTGGCCGAGCACACGAACACTTGGGACAGGCTTCTGTCCGTACTCACCCTGGCATACAATGCCAGGCCACATCGGAGCACAAACATCGCTCCGCTGGAGTGGGTCATGCCCTTAGGCGTCGGTAACCTGACGCTGCCGCCAGGCAGGTGCACTCGGTATGATACACCGAAGGGCCGACCCGCCGAACGCATCCACCTAGCTTGGTTGGCCAAGCTATCGTGGATGATTCCTAAGCTCAAGGGTGCCCTTGACAGAACACAACTTCGATACAAGAAGAACTTCGACGCCCGACTACGGGTGCGCAACGCTACCCTGGTAACAGGTGACTGGGTCTATATCAGACACCAGAAGTTCCGAGGGAACAAGCTTATGCAACCGGTCAAGGGACCGTACCAGATCCTCCACAGAGATGACCACTCTGTTATCTTACACTCCGATACGGAGATCCAACGCATCAGCATGAATGATGTCACACCTGCTCCGAAGCCGGAACAGCCTCAGCCGGTACCGGCTGGGTTGCTACATGAAGCTCTTACAACCCACCGGTCAGATGACCCGGTGGGACCGGATGGGATTCCATACCAAGTAGAGAGCGTGGTCGGACACACCGACCCGGACCTACCAGGACCCTGGTACGTCAAGGTTATGTGGGTCGGATACGACTCACCCACCTGGGAACAGGCGGCAAATATACCGCGCCAACTCCTCATGCCTTACATGAGGCGACGACGCCTTCTGTAACAACCCAACCGGCACCGACTTCGGCTGTTGGGGGGTGAGGCTTATACCTACTAAGTAGGGTGTGACATGGTTACGGCAGACTTAGGTTTCTAAGTCAAATCAGACTTAGGTTTCTAAGTCGAACCAAGCTTAGGTAACTAAGTAGAGTCAAGCTTAGGTAACTAAGTAAAACCTGAACCTTGACAGGTTAACTTAAAGGTAAAAGGCTAACTCCGATAATATCGAAGTAACTAGGGGGATTACACGGGAGGATGACCTCCCCAGGCCAAGACTCATAGTGAGGGAGGATGACCTCCCCAAGCATGAACCAACCGGAAGAAGTTGGACGGGAGGCAAGGCACCACTAAGCCAGAAGGGGTACTGTAGCAATATGGTTGTCCGTATTGTGACCCTAATACTAGGGGGGCTACTTCTAATCCTTTACTTTCAATTTGAGAGTCCGGACTGGTCACGGTATCTATAAGTTACGTATGACCAGAGGGACTTGCATCTTGGGGTGGAGGGTAGTTAGTAGTGTCTCCGAGGGTTTATAACGAGGGGGCCGGTGGCGAATCCACCGCCGGCCAAGGTAGAACAACAAACCCCTCCCATTTGGGCTCCCATCTTGGTCCCGTGGCTTGCGCTCCAAGGACAGCAACCTTGGCCTCCCGGTGACGTTGGTGCCGATCCCCCTTGGTGAGTGTTCCCTGAGAGTGGACGTGCGACGGATTCCTATTGTGCTACATTGGTGGAGCAGCAGGGGACGGGTTTCCGTCACCCTTGTGGTGACGCCGTCTTCGGCCCTGGCACACGGATAGGGATCCGGTCCTTTTCTTGTACTCGTGGTGTTGCGACCTGATCGATTGTGTTGAGATTTTACCTGTGACTGTGACATACTGTTACTCTCCCCAATCTACCCCCTCGCTCTCTTATTCGTGGTGATCGTTGCGTCGGTGGACTGATTGTGACTATGTCTACCCAAGAGACGGGGAACGTTCAAGATGACGGATCGGCGTCGACGCCGACTCCGGAGGTGACTACGGGAACCGGGATCGGGAACCCGATCGATAACATTGAGACGCCAATGCTTTCCGGTGCCGGATCGACGTTTGGCACGGTTCGGACGGCAGGAGGCGGGGGCCCGCCTCAACTGTCGTCGACCGACCTCACTCCGCCGCCTCCTTCACCAGGGGATTCCCTGATGGCATCATTGGCCCGCATCGAGGCCCGGTTTTCCGGGCTCGACGCCCGTCAAGATCGGACGGAGGACGCAATGGCAGTGTTGATGTCAACACGGCACACGACGGGACCCCGTCGTGTTCCTCCCACACCGGTACGGTTCGAACCGGCCGGACTACTTTCGGAGTCCACCAGGGTCAATCCCGGGGTTGCTACTCCTGGACAACCCCCGGACACAATGGGGTATGGGTCCGACTCGTCGGCAGAGTTGGAACGGAGTCACACGGAGCGATACGCTCGGAGCACCCGAAGCGGACTCCGCGGACACGACCCGGCGGATACTTACGCCGGGGGAGAGTCGGTTATTGGGGGAGGGGGTACCCTCTCGCAGTACCTTCACGACGAAAGGGGCCAGGCAACGCGGGTTCCCGAGGTGCCGACGCCTGAAGTACCATCTTCAGTGGTGGGAGCTATGACCGCGCAGGTAACTGCGAGCCTACTGAAGCGGATGGAGTCCAATGAGTTTGCTCACCAACTGGCTAAGCGACTGGATATCCAGGACGCTGACACGGAGATCGTCAACGAGGTCTTCCGGTCGGTTCTTACTCCGGAACGTTATCGTTTGGAGGACCGCTCTACCACCGTATCGGAATCGATGCGTAATACGTCGCATCGGGCGATCCGCTCTATGCAGACCCTTATGAAGGGAGTCCCTATGTTCGGGGGGCCGAACGGACGCCCGTTGGCAGTCATCGGCTTCTTGACTAGCTTCAAGGCAGCCGCAGACAAGGCGCTCGTTAACGAGGGGCTGGCTCTGGAGATCCTCCCGTTCTTTGTTGATGAACGGGTGCGAGGCATTCTTCGCCAGGCATCCCCGATGCCGGGAATGAGGGTCGCGGCCACCCCCATGGATTACCGTGGGATATTGAAGGAGCTGCTGAGCAGCTACCTCAGTGAGGACAAGTGCGAGGACCACTATCGGGCCCTTCGCACTGCCACCGCCCAGTCCTGGGAGGAGGAAGAGATGTTTGGACGCCGGATCCAAGAGCTCGACTACGAGCTGGGGAAGCTCCTCGGAGAAGGGGAGCTACGGGCTATCCTGTTCGCAGGAGTACCCAACTACGTGCGGATATCCGCACGGGGCGCCAACACGGCACGGACGAACTTCAGTCGACTGATGCATATGTGCAAGTCCCTAGGGGACGCCTACCGGGTTCTACACCCGGAGTGTGCCTTGGCCCCGAAGCCCAAGGGTGAGGGAGGCAAGCCCAGTCTTACCCCGGTACCGAGGCAAGAGAAGGTGGAACGTAAGGCCGCACCAGTACTGGTGGCGACCGAACATCCCCCTACCGGTGAGGATGAACCTCTAGTCGACCAACAGGGCTACCTGTTGCTACCGGCGACGCCGGTGATTGATGAACATGGTACGGTAGCGTACATCGCCCCGGCTGGAACCCAGTTCCAGGTCAACGAAGGAACGGGACGGCGCGTCCCGTATGTGCGGACTACGGGGTACTCCCCGGTGACGGGTAACCCTCACCAACCCTTGCCAACATGGGCGGTGCGCACGGAGGCACCTCCGCAGATTGCGGGCCGACCCAACCGGTTGGGGGAGTCCATGTTACGGTTGACCCAAGGACCCAAGGTCTACCAGGGAGCAGGCACTCGGGCGCCCGAGGGAGGCAACCGTAGCTACGGGGCTACCCCGATGCGAACTCAAGGGGGGACCGGCACGTCCGGGTGTACGTTGTGTGGGGATCCCCAGCACTGGGTGTCTTCCTGCCCACTCATCCCCGAGGAGTCTCGGCGGGCAGCGGCGCAACGCAAGGCATCCACCGGGGGGTATCCCGCCCGAGCACCCGGACCCGCACCGGGTAGGCAGCCAGCTCCAGGTGGAGTACTGGCCGTCGAGGGGGCACCTCCTCAGCCGGATGTCCCGGCGGACAGCACCCTACCAAGGGCGGGATACGAGTAAGAGGAAGGATGACCGGGGGGCGCTGGGGTTACCCAAGCAAGCCACCCCGGAGTACCGCGGGGAAAGCCCCACGGAGAGCGCGGTTGAGCCGACGCCGCATCAACCCCCGGGTACACCTTCCGGCCCCGACGACACGACGTCAGGGGATTGATGACCAACCTCCAAGGTTGGGAGGAGAGGACGGGAAGCCCCGTCACGTTGAACCAGACAAGGGCCCTGTTCAGGATGCCCGAGCTACACCGGATATCGGTGTAGGACATGTGCTGTTTACCTTGGAGAACTTCAAGGTATCAGCTACACTGGGGGTTGACCCCCAGTCGACACGATCGTACTACCCTGTACTGGATACAGGGGCTGGACCCAACCTTATCCGGAAGGATACCCTCCCGGACAAGTGGCTTCCGCGAGTCAGAGTGACTCGGGGACCCACCATCAAGGACGCGAATGGTCGACTCATTCGTACGACCGCAGCGATGTCGCTGCGGGTTACCATCGGGGATCTCACCACGGAAGTTGACTTCCTGGTATGTGAGACGCTATCGGTGCCCTGCATACTGGGGTGCACCTTCATCAACGTTCACGTTGATGCAATCCGGCCAGGCCGGAGGACCGTCGAGCTTCAAGAAGCCGACGGGACGAAGCGCGGACATACGCCTATCGTCAGGGACCTGACGCTACAAGGGAGCCACGTTAACGTGGCTGAGGTGTACGCAAGCGTCGAGCCGAAGACACTTCGGTTGGCCAAGCGAACTCGCTTTGAGCCGTTGTCGGAGACAGTCCTCCCGGTTAACTGTGACCTCGCAGGCATCTGCAGAGTCCAGTCCAACCTGCGGACGTACAAGCGCCATGGGTTGACCATGGCCAACGGTCTCATAGACCTCCCAGCAGGAGGGTCGTCCCTCCTAGTGATGGCGAACTATCGCCGTAAGGCAGTCACCCTCCCGAAGGGAACTATCCTCGGGATTGCCGAGCTCTACGAAGGAGACATCCTTACCCCTGACAAGGAAGGCCAAGTGGAACCACTTGAAGTACTGGCGGTCGCCGAGACCACCGAGCGACAGCAACCCGATGACGGGAAGCCTAACCCATCGGCGGCTCCGGCGGACCTGCCGCCAAAGGACCAAGAGGCCTTGAAGGCACTGGCCGAGGCTGACCTCGACCACCTCCCCCCTTCGGTAGCCGAAGGGATACGACGGATGCTAAGAAAGCATGACGTCATGTGGACAGGCGGGGCCTTGGGGACCATTGGGGCAACCCAACATCGTATAGACCTGGTACCAGGCGCACGACCCGCCCGCTCACAACCGCACCGAGCGGGACCTATGCAACGAGAGATCGTTGATGGAGAAGTGAAGAGGATGAGCGAAGCTAAGGTGATCCGACCTTCGATGTCGGAATGGGGTGCCCCAGTCGTTATTGTGCCGAAGAAGGATCAAACCCCTCGGTTTTGCATCGATTATCGACGCCTCAACTTGGTTACCAAGAAGGACTCATACCCTTTACCAAGGATGGATGAATGCATCGACTCCCTGGGGGAGGCTACGGTGTTTACCACCATCGACTGCAATGCCGGATACTGGCAGATCCCGGTGGCGGACGAGGATATCCCCAAGACGGCATTCGTCTGTCACAGTGGAGTGTACGAGTTCCTAAGGATGCCCTTCGGATTGTCCAACGCCCCCGCTACATTCCAGCGGGCTATCGACATCATACTGTCGGGGGTGAAGTGGCGTAACTGCCTAGTGTACCTCGATGACGTCATCGTCTTCTCGCGTAACATGGATGACCATGTGCAACATGTTGACGAGGTACTCACCCTCTTGAGAAACGCCGGGGTAACCCTGCGTCTGAAGAAGTGCGCCTTCTTCCAACAGACGGTCGAGTATCTGGGCCACCAGATAACCCCTGGTAAACTAGGGGTACTCGAAGCCAATACCCGGGCACTCCGGGATGCCCGGTTCCCTAACACCCAGACGCAGCTCAAGAGCTTCCTGGGAATGTGCAATGTATACCGACGGTTCGTCAAGGACTTCGCTCGGATAGCTAAACCGTTAACGGTTCTTACGAGCAGTACCTTACCCAAGGTACTCCAACCCCCTTCGCCTAGCGAAGAGGAGGCATTCGAGTCGCTGAAGCGAGCCCTACTAGCCCCACCCGTCCTTGCGTTACCGCATAGACGGGGTACCTTCGTCATCGATGTCGATGCGTGTGATACACAAGTGGGATGCACCCTGTTACAGGGAGAGACGTTGATCGGTACCGATAACGTTATCCCGGACCTACGTCCGGTAGGGTACTTCAGCCGGACACTCAACCCGGCTGAGCGGAACTATAGTGCCACCGAGCGTGAATGCCTCGGAGTTATATGGGCAGTGCAACTGCTCCGCCCATACCTGGAGGGCTCCAGGTTCATCGTGAGGTCCGACCACGAACCCCTACGATGGCTCCTCAACCTTGGTGACAAGGATTCCGATAGCCATGGGAGGCTAGCCCGATGGAGGCTGAAGATGGCCGAGCACGACTACCGCACGGTGTATAAGGCTGGGTCAACCCACCACCTCGGAGACGCGTTGTCTCGACTCGACACCCCGAGCGGGGATACCCGCCCGGTGGACGAGGACATCCCGGTGGTACCGGTGTGCATGGTGGGTAATGCTACCCAGGGTATGGTTGACCATACCATGGCACACCTTGCGTGCCCATTGACCCTCGCGGACTTCCGCGAGGCACAGGCCAACGACGATGACTGTAGACGTCATCGTGCTAACCTCCTGGCCGGTACGGCCGGCATCTTCTCCGAGAACGAAGACGGACTCATATACCGGCGGGCACCCGCCGATGGACGACATCAAGTCGTGGTTCCCGTGTCCTTACGGCAAGCCGTCATGAAACGAGAACATGAGAACCCTACAGCCGGACACCCGGGGGGCTCACGTATGTTCGCAGCAATGCGAAGGTTCTTCTACTGGCCAGCAATGGCCGTCGACGTTGTCGACCACGTAAGGGGATGCCACCCCTGTGCACGTAACCGCATGAGTCTACATAGGCGGGCGTCTGCCATTAAGCTATTCCCACCTGATGGGCCCAACGAGCAAGTCGCTATCGACATACTCGGGCCACTTCCGATAACGGAAGAAGGGAACAGGTACATCCTGGTCATGTCTGACCGCTTCACTAAGCTGTCAAGAGCGGCAGCCATCCCGAATGATACGGCATACACGATCATGAACGCAGTGGTTGACCACTGGATCAGTGCATACGGAGTCATGAAGCAACTGCTCTCCGACAACGGAGCAAATCTTACGTCAGCATTCCGCACTAAGGTCCTGGGCATGTTCGGTATCGAACCACGTCGGGCATCCGACTACCACCCGCAAACCAACGGACAGGTGGAGCGGTTCAACCGCACCATCGTAAAGATGCTACAGTGCTACGTGGCCGAGCACACGAACACTTGGGACAGGCTTCTGTCCGTACTCACCCTGGCATACAATGCCAGGCCACATCGGAGCACAAACATCGCTCCGCTGGAATGGGTCATGCCACTAGGCGTCGGTAACCTGACGCTGCCACCCGGCAGGTGCACTCGGTATGATACACCGAAGGGCCGACCCGCCGAACGCATCCACCTAGCTTGGTTGGCCAAGCTATCGTGGATGATTCCTAAGCTCAAGGGTGCCCTTGACAGAACACAACTTCGATATAAGAAGAACTTCGACGCCCGACTACGGGTGCGCAACGCAACCCTGGTAACAGGTGACTGGGTCTATATCAGACACCAGAAGTTCCGAGGGAACAAGCTTATGCAACCGGTCAAGGGACCGTACCAGATCCTCCACAGAGATGACCACTCTGTTATCTTACACTTCGATACGGAGATCCAACGCATCAGCATGAATGATGTCACACCTGCTCCGAAGCCGGAACAGCCTCAGCCGGTACCGGCTGGGTTGCTACATGAAGCTCTTACAACCCACCGGTCAGATGACCCGGTGGGGCCGGATGGGATTCCATACCAAGTAGAGAGCGTGGTCGGACACACCGACCCGGACCTACCAGGACCCTGGTACGTCAAGGTTATGTGGGTCGGATACGACTCACCCACCTGGGAACAGGCGGCAAATATACCGCGCCAACCCCTCATGCCTTACATGAGGCGACGACGCCTACTGTAACAACCCAACCGACACCGACTTCGGCTGTTGGGGGGTGAGGCTTATACCTACTAAGTAGGGTGTGACATGGTTACGGCAGACTTAGGTTTCTAAGTCAAATCAGACTTAGGTTTCTAAGTCGAACCAAGCTTAGGTAACTAAGTAGAGCTAAGCTTAGGTAACTAAGTAAAACCTGAACCTTAATAAGTTAACTTAAAGGTAAAGGCTAACTCCGATAATATCGAAGTAACTAGGGAGCTTACACGGGAGGATGACCTCCCCAAGCCAAGACACAAAGTGAGGGAGAATAACCTCCCCAAGCATGAACCAACCGGAAGAAGTTGGACGGGAGGCAAGGCACCACTGAGCCAGAAGGGGTACTCCCCAGGGCAGCAAACAGAGGCAAGCAATGCCCCCAGCGGGGGATGAGTTTATACTCACTACTACCCGGCTACCATAAGGGTTGCCGGGGCCCTCTCCCGCACAAACAATAGCACTCCTCAGTGGGTAGACCCACTGCCCGAGGGAGGCCACTCACGCGTAAGCGCGTAGACCTCCGTGCTCCACCGGTCGGCAATGTCACGACGGTCGACCACCCGAGTTACCTCGGTGCATAGCTGGACGAGGGTGCTGCGGCCAGCCTCCACGTCCTCCAGAGCTTTCTGGAGGCGGTCCAGCACGCCACCGAAGCAACGCGCTGACCCAACCAGCGCAGCACCTGGGGGGATATCCCCCCAGCTAACAGAGAGACCCCCACGCATTGCGCGGGTAACAAGGGCGTCAACGCCCTCATACCAGAGACGGGGACCCCCGTCATGTAGGACAGGGGCGGGAGGTGACACTGGCGCAGCCAGAGGAGCCACAGGAGCCGACACGGCTACCACCGGAGCCAGTGGCACCCGATACGAGGCCCGGTAGGACCCTACCGAAGGGGCTCCACCGTAACCCCGGCGGGGCTCCGCCCGACGACGGGACACCTCACGCTCCCCACCCACAGAGCCCCACTCTCGGGCACGACGGCCAACCGCCGCCGGTATCGGGTTACCGAACCACGGGGCAAGGACCTGAAGAGGGTCATGTATAACCATGGGAATACCCAGGTCAGCAACAGCCTCGGTGGATGCCCACCCATGGCAACTGGGCTCACCCGGCTGAGTACGCCGGACACGCAACGAGTGACGAGGCAAGGGGGAAGCCCCAGCCTGCGGGTCCCGGTACGGGGGAAGGGCCAACACCCCAGCCCAGTTCACGGCATCGTGAACGGCCAGCAAGGCTTCGAACTCCCGGGCCAACCCGGTCTTGGCGGCTATCAGATCCACGCCCAACTGCGCGATGTGCCGACGGACACCCGTCGGAAGATGAAACAGACGACCCTGCCGGCGGACGGACAGCAAGAAGGATGAAGCCTGCCCGAGGGTAACGTCAAGGGTGAAGGTACCCTGCAACGGGTGGACCGGTCGCGAGGCCAACACACTCCCGAAGTAGCGAAGACAGGAGCCGGTGTCAAACCGGAAAGCAGGGGCGGGTTCCCACCCCTCCTGCCATAGCGGCGGGCGCACGGGAGTGTATACCGGAGCACGACCGTTGCCGGTCTGCAACGCACACGTTATATCCGTGCGGAACGCATCCGCCATGACACCATGGTTACGTCGCCAACTCGACGCCGACTTCAACCCCGCCATGGGCGGGTAAGGAGCCGTCAACGACAGATACGGGGGTACCCCCGGGTAGTAGTCAAAGTCGGGATACCGACCGGTACTGCCCACCGTCTCCCCAAACGCAACCGGCTCCGCCGCCGCCGCAATCCCCCGAGCACTAGCCGGGTAGTCAATCTCCCGCGGCAACGCGGGGGCAATCAGGTCGCAGACCCCGAAGTTGGGGTCGAGGTAGACCTCACCCCGTCCCACCCGGGTGCGCCAGAGCTGCGCATGCCGGTCGTCCGGCTGACTCAGGATCCAATGGTGTTCCACCCGGACCGCGTTCGGCTGGTTGACCAGCCGCACCAACTCCCGCTCCCAGCTCGGGTCCACCTTGACGCGCCGGGAGGACTCTCCACGGGGATGCACCAGGTGGAAGTCCACCCGCATACGCCCATCGGACTCCATCGACTCTTGCACCGTGAGGCCTCGAACCCGAGCCACCAAGTCGGACATCGACACGGCGGGTTGACCCGCCGCCACGGCGACGCCGCCACCCAACGGGGCAACCCGGGCAGGACCAGGAAGAATCGGGGGCGCCGGGGGACGCACCGCCGGCAGAGGGGCCGACGCCGGAGGTGGACGAGGCCGAGGAGGAAGAAGAAGGGCGGGCGCCCGCCCGGAGTAACTCCCGGTGTCAACCGCCATGGGGGAAGGAGCGTCTTGACCGCTCGACACCCGCGGCACCGCGGGTATGGTACCGGCGCCGGCACCACCCGTCGACGTAGCCCCCGCCTCGGAAGGGGAAGGCACTTGGACAGCCTCCGGAGCCGGAGCACCGGCCGTGCGGACACCCGCACCGTCTTGACCCGCCGCACCGGGTGTCGCACCGCCACCACCACCCGCGTCAATGTCGGGACCGCCTCGAGGAGTCATCGCCCGGACACCCGGACCACCTTGACCAGCCGGAGTCGGCTGCGGGTCGCCACCTCCGCCGCAGGGCGGACCATCTTGAGGTAGCTGCGGTGAGCCGGCACCGGCGCCAGGCTCCATCCGGGCAGCCGGCAGAGGGGGGGTAGAAGCCGCCACGCGCAGTTGACCGCCGGGTTGACCTCCGGCCGACGGCACCGTCGTGCCGCTGCACACGGACGACAGTCCTCCGGCCGACAGACGGAAGGACACAGCAGGCGCGTCGTCGTCAGACGAGCTCACCCCGTAACGCGCGGCGTCGGGACCGACAGGCGCGTCGTCCTCCATCTCCTCCCCGATCAGGAGGTCTTCCTCCTCTTCAAGCACCTGGGAATAGGACATGATAACGGGTGCGGAGTCCCCCGCGCCCACAAGCCGTCGACGGCTACAACCCGGTACGGTGGGATAACCGGGACGAACCAGGGAAGCGCGGGCACCCGCGCTTATGACCACAAACGGCCACGAGAAGCGCCGCAGGCACGCGGGTCGACCCGCGCCCCACGGGGCTATGAGACACACCCCCGTACGGGGCAACCACGAGGGGGTCACCCCGAGAGCGCCCCCGCGAAAAGCGGGCAGCGGCCGCCCTCATTCACTCGGCAACACGAGAGGGGCACCCCTACCACCAGGCACCTGGTGGCGGATCCGCTTGCACCACCCCTCGAAAAGGGGGGGTCGTGAACAGCAACCCGCATCGGGAATTTAACGGTCCGGAAAACGGATCGTGTGTGTACCACACAAAGGGGGGCACCCCCCCTCAGACAACCTCGAAAAGGGGTGTCTGTCGCGACGGGCCGCAAAGCCCCACCCGACGGGTAAACAGTCACGCGACCCACTTACATTCGGTAACCCGAATGCAACTCGACCCGAGGACGGGCCGAATCTAAGGGGGGGATATGTAGCAATATGGTTGTCCGTATTGTGACCCTAATACTAGGGGGGCTACTTCTAATCCTTAACTTTCAATTTGAGAGTCCGGACTGGTCACGGTATCTATAAGTTACGTATGACCAGAGGGACTTGCATCTTAGGGTGGAGGGTAGTTAGTAGTGTCTCCGAGGGTTTATAACGAGGGGGCCGGTGGCGAATCCACCGCCGGCCAAGGTAGAACAACAAACCCCTCCCATTTGGGTTCCCATCTTGGTCCCGTGGCTTGCGCTCCAAAGACAGCAACCTTGGCCTCCCGGTGACGTTGGTGCCGATCCTCCTTGGTGAGTGTTCCCTGAGAGTGGACGTGCGACGGATTCCTATTGTGCTACAGGTACTCCCCAGGGCGGCAAACAGAGGCAAGCAATGCCCCCGAAGGGGATGAGTTTATACTCACTAATACCCGGCAGCCATAAGGGCCACCGGGTCCCTCTCCCTCACAAACAATAGCACTCCTCAGTGGGTAGACCCACTGCCCGAGGGAGGCCACTCACGCGTAAGCGCGTAGACCTCCGTGCTCCACCGGTCGGCAATATCAGGACGGTCGACCACCCGAGTTACCTCGGTGCATAGCTGGACGAGGGTGCTGCGGCCAGCCTCCACGTCCTCCAGAGCTTTCTAGAGGCGGTCAAGCACGCCACCGAAGCAACGCGCTGGCCCAACCAGCGCAGCACCTGGGGGGATATCCCCCCAGCTAACAGAGAGACCCCCCCGCATTGCGCGGGCAACAAGGGCGTCAACGCCCTCATACCAGAGACGGGGACCCCCGTCAGGCATGACAGGGGCGGGAGGTGACACTGGCGCAGCCAGAGGAGCCACAGGAGCCGACACGGCTACCACCGGAGCCAGTGGCACCCGATACGAGGCCCGGTAGGACCCTACCGAAGGGGCTCCACCGTAACCCCGGCGGGGCTCCGCCCGACGACGGGACACCTCACGCTCCCCACCCGCAGAGCCCCACTCTCGGGGACGACGGCCAACCGCCGCCGGTATCGGTTTGCCGAACCACGGGGCAAGGACCTGAAGAGGATCATGGATAACCATGGGAATACCCAGGTCAGCAACAGCCTCGGTGGACGCCCACCCATGGCAACTGGGCTCACCCGGCTGAGTACGCCGGATACGCAACGAGTGACGAGGCAAGGGGGAAGCCCCAGCCTGCGGGTCCCGGTACGGGGGAAGGGCCAACACCCCAGCCCAGTTCACGGCATCGTGAACGGCCAGCAAGGCTTCGAACTCCCGGGCCAACCCGGTCTTGGCGGCTATCAGATCCACGCCCAACTGCGCGATGTGCCGACGGACACCCGTCGGAAGATGGAACAGACGACCCTGCCGGCGGACGGACAGCAAGAAGGATGAAGCCTGCCCGAGGGTAACCTCAAGGGTGAAGGTACCCTGCAACGGGTGGACCGGTCGCGAGGCCAACACACTCCCGAAGTAGCGAAGACAGGAGCCGGTGTCAAACCGGAAAGCAGGGGCGGGTTCCCACCCCTCCTGCCATAGCGGCGGGCGCACGGGAGTGTATACCGGAGCACGACCGTTGCCGGTCTGCAACGCACACGTTATATCCGTGCGGAACGCATCCGCCATGACACCATGGTTACGTCGCCAACTCGACGCCGACTTCAACCCCGCCATAGGCGGGTAGGGAGCCGTCAAAGACAGATACGGGGGTACCCCCGGGTAGTAGTCAAAGTCGGGATACCGACCGGTACTGCCCACCGTCTCCCCAAACGCAACCGGCTCCGCCGCCGCCGCAATCCCCCGAGCACTAGCCGGGTAGTCAATCTCCCGCGGCAACGCGGGGGCAATCAGGTCGCAGACCCCGAAGTTGGGGTCGAGGTAGACCTCACCCCGTCCCACCCGGGTGCGCCAGAGCTGCGCATGCCGGTCGTCCGGCTGACTCAGGATCCAATGGTGTTCCACCCGGACCGCGTTCGGCTGGTTGACCAGCCGCACCAACTCCCGCTCCCAGCTCGGGTCCACCTTGACGCGCCGGGAGGACTCTCCACGGGGATGCACCAGGTGGAAGTCCACCCGCATACGCCCATCGGACTCCATCGACTCTTGCACCGTGAGGCCTCGAACCCGAGCCACCAAGTCGGACATCGACACGGCGGGTTGACCCGCCGCCACGGCGACGCCGCCACCCAACGGGGCAACCCGGGCAGGACCAGGAAGAATCGGGGGCGCCGGGGGACGCACCGCCGGCAGAGGGGCCGACGCCGGAGGTGGACGAGGCCGAGGAGGAAGAAGAAGGGCGGGCGCCCGCCCGGAGTAACTCCCGGTGTCAACCGCCATGGGGGAAGGAGCGTCTTGACCGCTCGACACCCGCGGCACCGCGGGTATGGTACCGGCGCCGGCACCACCCGTCGACGTAGCCCCCGCCTCGGAAGGGGAAGGCACTTGGACAGCCTCCGGAGCCGGAGCACCGGCCGTGCGGACACCCGCACCGTCTTGACCCGCCGCACCGGGTGTCGCACCGCCACCACCACCCGCGTCAATGTCGGGACCGCCTCGAGGAGTCATCGCCCGGACACCCGGACCACCTTGACCAGCCGGAGTCGGCTGCGGGTCGCCACCTCCGCCGCAGGGCGGACCATCTTGAGGTAGCTGCGGTGAGCCGGCACCGGCGCCAGGCTCCATCCGGGCAGCCGGCAGAGGGGGGGTAGAAGCCGCCACGCGCAGTTGACCGCCGGGTTGACCTCCGGCCGACGGCACCGTCGTGCCGCTGCACACGGACGACAGTCCTCCGGCCGACAGACGGAAGGACACAGCAGGCGCGTCGTCGTCAGACGAGCTCACCCCGTAACGCGCGGCGTCGGGACCGACAGGCGCGTCGTCCTCCATCTCCTCCCCGATCAGGAGGTCTTCCTCCTCTTCAAGCACCTGGGAATAGGACATGATAACGGGTGCGGAGTCCCCCGCGCCCACAAGCCGTCGACGGCTACAACCCGGTACGGTGGGATAACCGGGACGAACCAGGGAAGCGCGGGCACCCGCGCTTATGACCACAAACGGCCACGAGAAGCGCCGCAGGCACGCGGGTCGACCCGCGCCCCACGGGGCTATGAGACACACCCCCGTACGGGGCAACCACGAGGGGGTCACCCCGAGAGCGCCCCCGCGAAAAGCGGGCAGCGGCCGCCCTCATTCACTCGGCAACACGAGAGGGGCACCCCTACCACCAGGCACCTGGTGGCGGATCCGCTTGCACCACCCCTCGAAAAGGGGGGGTCGTGAACAGCAACCCGCATCGGGAATTTAACGGTCCGGAAAACGGATCGTGTGTGTACCACACAAAGGGGGGCACCCCCCCTCAGACAACCTCGAAAAGGGGTGTCTGTCGCGACGGGGCGCAAAGCCCCACCCGACGGGTAAACAGTCACGCGACCCACTTACATTCGGTAACCCGAATGCAACTCGACCCGAGGACGGGCCGAATCTAAGGGGGGGATATGTAGCAATATGGTTGTCCGTATTGTGACCCTAATACTAGGGGGGCTACTTCTAATCCTTAACTTTCAATTTGAGAGTCCGGACTGGTCACGGTATCTATAAGTTACGGATGACCAGAGGGACTTGCATCTTGGGGTGGAGGGTAGTTAGTAGTGTCTCCGAGGGTTTATAACGAGGGGGCCGGTGGCGAATCCACCGCCGGCCAAGGTAGAACAACAAACCCCTCCCATTTGGGTTCCCATCTTGGTCCCGTGGCTTGCGCTCCAAAGACAGCAACCTTGGCCTCCCGGTGACCTTGGTGCCGATCCTCCTTGGTGAGTGTTCCCTGAGAGTGGACGTGCGACGGATTCCTATTGTGCTACAGGTACTCCCCAGGGCGGCAAACAGAGGCAAGCAATGCCCCCGAAGGGGATGAGTTTATACTCACTAATACCCGGCAGCCATAAGGGCCACCGGGTCCCTCTCCCTCACAAACAATAGCACTCCTCAGTGGGTAGACCCACTGCCCGAGGGAGGCCACTCACGCGTAAGCGCGTAGACCTCCGTGCTCCACCGGTCGGCAATATCAGGACGGTCGACCACCCGAGTTACCTCGGTGCATAGCTGGACGAGGGTGCTGCGGCCAGCCTCCACGTCCTCCAGAGCTTTCTAGAGGCGGTCAAGCACGCCACCGAAGCAACGCGCTGGCCCAACCAGCGCAGCACCTGGGGGGATATCCCCCCAGCTAACAGAGAGACCCCCCCGCATTGCGCGGGCAACAAGGGCGTCAACGCCCTCATACCAGAGACGGGGACCCCCGTCAGGCATGACAGGGGCGGGAGGTGACACTGGCGCAGCCAGAGGAGCCACAGGAGCCGACACGGCTACCACCGGAGCCAGTGGCACCCGATACGAGGCCCGGTAGGACCCTACCGAAGGGGCTCCACCGTAACCCCGGCGGGGCTCCGCCCGACGACGGGACACCTCACGCTCCCCACCCGCAGAGCCCCACTCTCGGGGACGACGGCCAACCGCCGCCGGTATCGGTTTGCCGAACCACGGGGCAAGGACCTGAAGAGGATCATGGATAACCATGGGAATACCCAGGTCAGCAACAGCCTCGGTGGACGCCCACCCATGGCAACTGGGCTCACCCGGCTGAGTACGCCGGATACGCAACGAGTGACGAGGCAAGGGGGAAGCCCCAGCCTGCGGGTCCCGGTACGGGGGAAGGGCCAACACCCCAGCCCAGTTCACGGCATCGTGAACGGCCAGCAAGGCTTCGAACTCCCGGGCCAACCCGGTCTTGGCGGCTATCAGATCCACGCCCAACTGCGCGATGTGCCGACGGACACCCGTCGGAAGATGGAACAGACGACCCTGCCGGCGGACGGACAGCAAGAAGGATGAAGCCTGCCCGAGGGTAACCTCAAGGGTGAAGGTACCCTGCAACGGGTGGACCGGTCGCGAGGCCAACACACTCCCGAAGTAGCGAAGACAGGAGCCGGTGTCAAACCGGAAAGCAGGGGCGGGTTCCCACCCCTCCTGCCATAGCGGCGGGCGCACGGGAGTGTATACCGGAGCACGACCGTTGCCGGTCTGCAACGCACACGTTATATCCGTGCGGAACGCATCCGCCATGACACCATGGTTACGTCGCCAACTCGACGCCGACTTCAACCCCGCCATAGGCGGGTAGGGAGCCGTCAAAGACAGATACGGGGGTACCCCCGGGTAGTAGTCAAAGTCGGGATACCGACCGGTACTGCCCACCGTCTCCCCAAACGCAACCGGCTCCGCCGCCGCCGCAATCCCCCGAGCACTAGCCGGGTAGTCAATCTCCCGCGGCAACGCGGGGGCAATCAGGTCGCAGACCCCGAAGTTGGGGTCGAGGTAGACCTCACCCCGTCCCACCCGGGTGCGCCAGAGCTGCGCATGCCGGTCGTCCGGCTGACTCAGGATCCAATGGTGTTCCACCCGGACCGCGTTCGGCTGGTTGACCAGCCGCACCAACTCCCGCTCCCAGCTCGGGTCCACCTTGACGCGCCGGGAGGACTCTCCACGGGGATGCACCAGGTGGAAGTCCACCCGCATACGCCCATCGGACTCCATCGACTCTTGCACCGTGAGGCCTCGAACCCGAGCCACCAAGTCGGACATCGACACGGCGGGTTGACCCGCCGCCACGGCGACGCCGCCACCCAACGGGGCAACCCGGGCAGGACCAGGAAGAATCGGGGGCGCCGGGGGACGCACCGCCGGCAGAGGGGCCGACGCCGGAGGTGGACGAGGCCGAGGAGGAAGAAGAAGGGCGGGCGCCCGCCCGGAGTAACTCCCGGTGTCAACCGCCATGGGGGAAGGAGCGTCTTGACCGCTCGACACCCGCGGCACCGCGGGTATGGTACCGGCGCCGGCACCACCCGTCGACGTAGCCCCCGCCTCGGAAGGGGAAGGCACTTGGACAGCCTCCGGAGCCGGAGCACCGGCCGTGCGGACACCCGCACCGTCTTGACCCGCCGCACCGGGTGTCGCACCGCCACCACCACCCGCGTCAATGTCGGGACCGCCTCGAGGAGTCATCGCCCGGACACCCGGACCACCTTGACCAGCCGGAGTCGGCTGCGGGTCGCCACCTCCGCCGCAGGGCGGACCATCTTGAGGTAGCTGCGGTGAGCCGGCACCGGCGCCAGGCTCCATCCGGGCAGCCGGCAGAGGGGGGGTAGAAGCCGCCACGCGCAGTTGACCGCCGGGTTGACCTCCGGCCGACGGCACCGTCGTGCCGCTGCACACGGACGACAGTCCTCCGGCCGACAGACGGAAGGACACAGCAGGCGCGTCGTCGTCAGACGAGCTCACCCCGTAACGCGCGGCGTCGGGACCGACAGGCGCGTCGTCCTCCATCTCCTCCCCGATCAGGAGGTCTTCCTCCTCTTCAAGCACCTGGGAATAGGACATGATAACGGGTGCGGAGTCCCCCGCGCCCACAAGCCGTCGACGGCTACAACCCGGTACGGTGGGATAACCGGGACGAACCAGGGAAGCGCGGGCACCCGCGCTTATGACCACAAACGGCCACGAGAAGCGCCGCAGGCACGCGGGTCGACCCGCGCCCCACGGGGCTATGAGACACACCCCCGTACGGGGCAACCACGAGGGGGTCACCCCGAGAGCGCCCCCGCGAAAAGCGGGCAGCGGCCGCCCTCATTCACTCGGCAACACGAGAGGGGCACCCCTACCACCAGGCACCTGGTGGCGGATCCGCTTGCACCACCCCTCGAAAAGGGGGGGTCGTGAACAGCAACCCGCATCGGGAATTTAACGGTCCGGAAAACGGATCGTGTGTGTACCACACAAAGGGGGGCACCCCCCCTCAGACAACCTCGAAAAGGGGTGTCTGTCGCGACGGGGCGCAAAGCCCCACCCGACGGGTAAACAGTCACGCGACCCACTTACATTCGGTAACCCGAATGCAACTCGACCCGAGGACGGGCCGAATCTAAGGGGGGGATATGTAGCAATATGGTTGTCCGTATTGTGACCCTAATACTAGGGGGGCTACTTCTAATCCTTAACTTTCAATTTGAGAGTCCGGACTGGTCACGGTATCTATAAGTTACGGATGACCAGAGGGACTTGCATCTTGGGGTGGAGGGTAGTTAGTAGTGTCTCCGAGGGTTTATAACGAGGGGGCCGGTGGCGAATCCACCGCCGGCCAAGGTAGAACAACAAACCCCTCCCATTTGGGTTCCCATCTTGGTCCCGTGGCTTGCGCTCCAAAGACAGCAACCTTGGCCTCCCGGTGACGTTGGTGCCGATCCTCCTTGGTGAGTGTTCCCTGAGAGTGGACGTGCGACGGATTCCTATTGTGCTACAGGTACTCCCCAGGGCGGCAAACAGAGGCAAGCAATGCCCCCGAAGGGGATGAGTTTATACTCACTAATACCCGGCAGCCATAAGGGCCACCGGGTCCCTCTCCCTCACAAACAATAGCACTCCTCAGTGGGTAGACCCACTGCCCGAGGGAGGCCACTCACGCGTAAGCGCGTAGACCTCCGTGCTCCACCGGTCGGCAATATCAGGACGGTCGACCACCCGAGTTACCTCGGTGCATAGCTGGACGAGGGTGCTGCGGCCAGCCTCCACGTCCTCCAGAGCTTTCTAGAGGCGGTCAAGCACGCCACCGAAGCAACGCGCTGGCCCAACCAGCGCAGCACCTGGGGGGATATCCCCCCAGCTAACAGAGAGACCCCCCCGCATTGCGCGGGCAACAAGGGCGTCAACGCCCTCATACCAGAGACGGGGACCCCCGTCAGGCATGACAGGGGCGGGAGGTGACACTGGCGCAGCCAGAGGAGCCACAGGAGCCGACACGGCTACCACCGGAGCCAGTGGCACCCGATACGAGGCCCGGTAGGACCCTACCGAAGGGGCTCCACCGTAACCCCGGCGGGGCTCCGCCCGACGACGGGACACCTCACGCTCCCCACCCGCAGAGCCCCACTCTCGGGGACGACGGCCAACCGCCGCCGGTATCGGTTTGCCGAACCACGGGGCAAGGACCTGAAGAGGATCATGGATAACCATGGGAATACCCAGGTCAGCAACAGCCTCGGTGGACGCCCACCCATGGCAACTGGGCTCACCCGGCTGAGTACGCCGGATACGCAACGAGTGACGAGGCAAGGGGGAAGCCCCAGCCTGCGGGTCCCGGTACGGGGGAAGGGCCAACACCCCAGCCCAGTTCACGGCATCGTGAACGGCCAGCAAGGCTTCGAACTCCCGGGCCAACCCGGTCTTGGCGGCTATCAGATCCACGCCCAACTGCGCGATGTGCCGACGGACACCCGTCGGAAGATGGAACAGACGACCCTGCCGGCGGACGGACAGCAAGAAGGATGAAGCCTGCCCGAGGGTAACCTCAAGGGTGAAGGTACCCTGCAACGGGTGGACCGGTCGCGAGGCCAACACACTCCCGAAGTAGCGAAGACAGGAGCCGGTGTCAAACCGGAAAGCAGGGGCGGGTTCCCACCCCTCCTGCCATAGCGGCGGGCGCACGGGAGTGTATACCGGAGCACGACCGTTGCCGGTCTGCAACGCACACGTTATATCCGTGCGGAACGCATCCGCCATGACACCATGGTTACGTCGCCAACTCGACGCCGACTTCAACCCCGCCATAGGCGGGTAGGGAGCCGTCAAAGACAGATACGGGGGTACCCCCGGGTAGTAGTCAAAGTCGGGATACCGACCGGTACTGCCCACCGTCTCCCCAAACGCAACCGGCTCCGCCGCCGCCGCAATCCCCCGAGCACTAGCCGGGTAGTCAATCTCCCGCGGCAACGCGGGGGCAATCAGGTCGCAGACCCCGAAGTTGGGGTCGAGGTAGACCTCACCCCGTCCCACCCGGGTGCGCCAGAGCTGCGCATGCCGGTCGTCCGGCTGACTCAGGATCCAATGGTGTTCCACCCGGACCGCGTTCGGCTGGTTGACCAGCCGCACCAACTCCCGCTCCCAGCTCGGGTCCACCTTGACGCGCCGGGAGGACTCTCCACGGGGATGCACCAGGTGGAAGTCCACCCGCATACGCCCATCGGACTCCATCGACTCTTGCACCGTGAGGCCTCGAACCCGAGCCACCAAGTCGGACATCGACACGGCGGGTTGACCCGCCGCCACGGCGACGCCGCCACCCAACGGGGCAACCCGGGCAGGACCAGGAAGAATCGGGGGCGCCGGGGGACGCACCGCCGGCAGAGGGGCCGACGCCGGAGGTGGACGAGGCCGAGGAGGAAGAAGAAGGGCGGGCGCCCGCCCGGAGTAACTCCCGGTGTCAACCGCCATGGGGGAAGGAGCGTCTTGACCGCTCGACACCCGCGGCACCGCGGGTATGGTACCGGCGCCGGCACCACCCGTCGACGTAGCCCCCGCCTCGGAAGGGGAAGGCACTTGGACAGCCTCCGGAGCCGGAGCACCGGCCGTGCGGACACCCGCACCGTCTTGACCCGCCGCACCGGGTGTCGCACCGCCACCACCACCCGCGTCAATGTCGGGACCGCCTCGAGGAGTCATCGCCCGGACACCCGGACCACCTTGACCAGCCGGAGTCGGCTGCGGGTCGCCACCTCCGCCGCAGGGCGGACCATCTTGAGGTAGCTGCGGTGAGCCGGCACCGGCGCCAGGCTCCATCCGGGCAGCCGGCAGAGGGGGGGTAGAAGCCGCCACGCGCAGTTGACCGCCGGGTTGACCTCCGGCCGACGGCACCGTCGTGCCGCTGCACACGGACGACAGTCCTCCGGCCGACAGACGGAAGGACACAGCAGGCGCGTCGTCGTCAGACGAGCTCACCCCGTAACGCGCGGCGTCGGGACCGACAGGCGCGTCGTCCTCCATCTCCTCCCCGATCAGGAGGTCTTCCTCCTCTTCAAGCACCTGGGAATAGGACATGATAACGGGTGCGGAGTCCCCCGCGCCCACAAGCCGTCGACGGCTACAACCCGGTACGGTGGGATAACCGGGACGAACCAGGGAAGCGCGGGCACCCGCGCTTATGACCACAAACGGCCACGAGAAGCGCCGCAGGCACGCGGGTCGACCCGCGCCCCACGGGGCTATGAGACACACCCCCGTACGGGGCAACCACGAGGGGGTCACCCCGAGAGCGCCCCCGCGAAAAGCGGGCAGCGGCCGCCCTCATTCATTCGGCAACACGAGAGGGGCACCCCTACCACCAGGCACCTGGTGGCGGATCCGCTTGCACCACCCCTCGAAAAGGGGGGGTCGTGAACAGCAACCCGCATCGGGAATTTAACGGTCCGGAAAACGGATCGTGTGTGTACCACACAAAGGGGGGCACCCCCCCTCAGACAACCTCGAAAAGGGGTGTCTGTCGCGACGGGCCGCAAAGCCCCACCCGACGGGTAAACAGTCACGCGACCCACTTACATTCGGTAACCCGAATGCAACTCGACCCGAGGACGGGCCGAATCTAAGGGGGGGATATGTAGCAATATGGTTGTCCGTATTGTGACCCTAATACTAGGGGGGCTACTTCTAATCCTTAACTTTCAATTTGAGAGTCCGGACTGGTCACGGTATCTATAAGTTACGGATGACCAGAGGGACTTGCATCTTGGGGTGGAGGGTAGTTAGTAGTGTCTCCGAGGGTTTATAACGAGGGGGCCGGTGGCGAATCCACCGCCGGCCAAGGTAGAACAACAAACCCCTCCCATTTGGGTTCCCATCTTGGTCCCGTGGCTTGCGCTCCAAAGACAGCAACCTTGGCCTCCCGGTGACGTTGGTGCCGATCCTCCTTGGTGAGTGTTCCCTGAGAGTGGACGTGCGACGGATTCCTATTGTGCTACAGGTACTCCCCAGGGCGGCAAACAGAGGCAAGCAATGCCCCCGAAGGGGATGAGTTTATACTCACTAATACCCGGCAGCCATAAGGGCCACCGGGTCCCTCTCCCTCACAAACAATAGCACTCCTCAGTGGGTAGACCCACTGCCCGAGGGAGGCCACTCACGCGTAAGCGCGTAGACCTCCGTGCTCCACCGGTCGGCAATATCAGGACGGTCGACCACCCGAGTTACCTCGGTGCATAGCTGGACGAGGGTGCTGCGGCCAGCCTCCACGTCCTCCAGAGCTTTCTAGAGGCGGTCAAGCACGCCACCGAAGCAACGCGCTGGCCCAACCAGCGCAGCACCTGGGGGGATATCCCCCCAGCTAACAGAGAGACCCCCCCGCATTGCGCGGGCAACAAGGGCGTCAACGCCCTCATACCAGAGACGGGGACCCCCGTCAGGCATGACAGGGGCGGGAGGTGACACTGGCGCAGCCAGAGGAGCCACAGGAGCCGACACGGCTACCACCGGAGCCAGTGGCACCCGATACGAGGCCCGGTAGGACCCTACCGAAGGGGCTCCACCGTAACCCCGGCGGGGCTCCGCCCGACGACGGGACACCTCACGCTCCCCACCCGCAGAGCCCCACTCTCGGGGACGACGGCCAACCGCCGCCGGTATCGGTTTGCCGAACCACGGGGCAAGGACCTGAAGAGGATCATGGATAACCATGGGAATACCCAGGTCAGCAACAGCCTCGGTGGACGCCCACCCATGGCAACTGGGCTCACCCGGCTGAGTACGCCGGATACGAAACGAGTGACGAGGCAAGGGGGTAGCCCCAGCCTGCGGGTCCCGGTACGGGGGAAGGGCCAACACCCCAGCCCAGTTCACGGCATCGTGAACAGCCAGCAGGGCCTCGAACTCCCGGGCCAACCCGGTCTTGGCAGCTAACAGGTCCACGCCCAACTGCGCGATGTGCCGACGGACACCCGTCGGAAGATGAAACAGGCGCCCCTGCCGGCGGACGGACAGCAAGAAGGATGAAGCCTGCCCGAGGGTAACCTCAAGGGTGAAGGTACCCTGCAACGGGTGGACCGGTCGGGAGGCCAACACACTCCCGAAGTAGCGAAGACAGGAGCCGGTGTCAAACCGGAAAGCAGGGGCGGGTTCCCACCCCTCCTGCCATAGCGGCGGGCGCACGGGAGTGTATACCGGAGCACGACCGCTGCCGGTCTGCAACGCACACGTTATATCCGTGCGGAACGCATCCGCCATGACACCATGGTTACGTCGCCAACTCGACGCCGACTTCAACCCCGCCATAGGCGGGTAGGGAGCCGTCAAAGACAGATACGGGGGTACCCCCGGGTAGTAGTCAAAGTCGGGATACCGACCGGTACTGCCCACCGTCTCCCCAAACGCAACCGGCTCCGCCGCCGACGCAATCCCCCGAGCACTAGCCGGGTAGTCAATCTCCCGCGGCAACGCGGGGGCAATCAGGTCGCATACCCCGAAGTTGGGGTCGAGGTAGACCTCACCCCGTCCCACCCGAGTGCGCCAGAGCTGCGCATGCCGGTCGTCCGGCTGACTCAGGATCCAACGGTGTTCCACTCGCACCGCGTTCGGCTGGTTGACCAGCCGCACCAACTCCCGCGCCCAACTCGGGTCCACCTTGACACGCCGGGAGGACTCTCCACGGGGATGGGGCAGGTGGAAGTCCACCCGCATCCGCCCATCGGATTCCATTGCCTCTTGCACAGACAGGCCTCGAACCCGAGCCACCAAGTCGGACATCGACATGGCGGGTTGACCCGCCGCCACGGCGACGCCGCCACCCAACGGGCCAACCCGGGCAGGACCAGGAAGAATCGGAGGCGCCGGGGGATGCCCCACCGGCAGAGGGGCCGGCGCCGGAGGCGCACGCGGCCGAGGAGGAAGAAGAAGGGCGGGCGCCCGCCCGGAGTGACTCCCGGAGTCCACTGCCATCGGGGTAGATGCCTCTTGACCATCACGCGCCCGCGACACCGCGGGCAGAGCATCGCCGCCACCCGGACCCGACGTGGGTACCACGGGGGCAGCACGGGTAGACCCGCTACCCGCCGCCGCGGACACACCAACCGGGCGGGCACCCGCGCCGTCTTGACCCGCCGTCCCGGTCGGGGTGCTGCCACGACCATTCGCCACGCCGGTGACGCCGTCTTGAGGGAGAGCCGCGCAGGCACCGGCGACAGAAGCCATCCGGGCCGCCGGAGGGGTAGCGGTCGAAGCCACCGCTGCACGCGGTTGTCCGCCAGCCGACGGAGCCGTCGTGCCGCTACACACGGACGACAACCCGCCCGGCGCGCCCTCCGGGGCCACACGAACGGTCACCCGGTCGTCCTCGTCCTCCGACGAGCTCGCTAAGAAGCACTCGGCGGCAGTGGCAGCGACGGGAACGTCGTCCACCATCACCTCTTCCTCCTCCTCAAGCAGGGGGTCGTCCTCACCCCCGGGTACCTGGGGGTCCGCCATGGTGCAACCGGGATAGCAGGGGCGCCCCGTGCAGAAAAGCCGAGGCCGGCTCGACCCGGTACAAGGTACGCTCGCACGGACGAGCCAGGGAAGCGCGGGCACCCGCGCTTATAACCACACAGCTCAGCACGAGCGATACGGCAGCGCGGGACGACCCGCGCCAGCCGAGCTACGAGGGCGCTCCACCCAGGCACCTGGGCGGGACGGGGCCACACCCCCGTACGGGGCAACCAAGAGGGGGTCACCCCCAACCGCCCCCACTCAACGCGGGCAGTCCCCGCCCCTACTCAATCGTCCACACGAGAGAGGCCCCCCTACCACCAGGCACCTGGTGGCGGATCCGCTTGCACCACCCCTCGGAAAGGGGGGTCGTGAACAAACACCCGCATCGGGAATTTAACGGTCCGGAAAACGGATCGTGTGTGTACCACACAAAGGGGGGCACCCCCCTCAGACAACCTCGAGAAGGGGTGTCTGTCGCGACGGGGCGCAAAGCCCCACCCGACTGGTAAACGGTCACGCGACCCACTTACATTCGGTAACCCGAATGCAACTCGACCCGAGGACGGGCCGAATCTAAGGGGGGGATATGTAGCAATATGGTTGTCCGTATTGTGACCCTAATACTAGGGGGGCTACTTCTAATCCTTAACTTTCAATTTGAGAGTCCGGACTGGTCACGGTATCTATAAGTTACGTATGACCAGAGGGACTTGCATCTTGGGGTGGAGGGTAGTTAGTAGTGTCTCCGAGGGTTTATAACGAGGGGGCCGGCGGCGAATCCACCGCCGGCCAAGGTAGAACAACAAACCCCTCCCATTTGGGCTCCCATCTTGGTCCCGTGGCTTGCGCTCCAAGGACAGCAACCTTGGCCTCCCGGTGACGTTGGTGCCGATCCTCCTTGGTGAGTGTTCCCTGAGAGTGGACGTGCGACGGATCCCTATTGTGCTACAGTCGGCCAGGTTCTCAAAAGAGGCGTCGGGGATGCCCCGCCACTCCGCCTCCAGCGCCAAGAACAGCTCCGTCTTGGTCCTTGGGGTGTCACGGCGCCGGCGTAGGCGCCGCAGCAGCTCCGCCCAAGCGTTCTCGATTGGGTTTAAATCGGGGCTCTGCCCCACCCACGTCAGCACCTTGATGCCCAGCTCTCTCCGCGCCGCCCGGATACTCTTGGCATTCTGGGGCGGCGCCAGGTTCTTCTGCAGGAGCACGTTGTTGGTAGACCCAAAATCCGCCACCATGTGGTGGTACGCCACCTCGAGTAGTTGGTCTTGGTAGGAGTGCGCGTTCAGGCACTCATCCACCAGAACCAAATCGGTGCGGCCGCGGTAGGAAAAATCCGCACACACCGACTGCCGCCCGCTCTTAAAAAATGGGAGAGAGGTTCGAGGACGCCACGGGCAACCACTCCGGGACCAAAAAAGCTTGCCGCGACCATTCTTTACCTGGAAGCTGCTTTCGTCTGAAAAAAGATCTTGCCGCCACACCTTCTCCCACCGGCGATGCTCCCGAGCCCAGTAGAGCCTCTTGACCCGGTTCTTGTTGGACAGGTAGGGCTTGATGCGGCGGCGGGCGGCGTACAAGCCGGCGTCACGGATGAATCGATGCGCCGTCCGTTTGGAAATCTTGACCGGCATGCCATCGTTCACCATGGCCACAAGGTGGCCCAGCTCCAGGTTGTCGTTGGCCAAGACCATTCGAATGAGCCGCCGACGTCCCCTGGCGTCGAGACTGGGGGGGCGCCCAGTAAGCTTGGGCGCCTGCAGGTCCCCCGTGCGGCGCACCCGCGCCGCCACCTTCACCACCGTTGCCCGATTCGCCCCAACAGCCGCAGCAATCTCGCCGTTGCCGGCCCCGTTCTTCGCTAAAACGGCCGCGGCAGTGCGCTGCTCATCGGTGAGGCGCTGGTAGCGCCCCATACTGGTGGGAATGGGGGTGGGCGGGTGGGAGGGTGAGTGGGAAGGGCGGGGTTGTTGGATAAATTGAGGCGGTTCGCACACTGATCAAACACGTCATTTCTTCTCCTTATTTGTCAAGGCATCGGTGCCTATTACCTGATTAGGCCTGGTTAAGCCGGGCTCTCTCTGGCTCATCACGTTGGTGATGTGACTCGCTGTTTGACCCGTCACCCCATGTGTGATGTCCTTCTCTGAGAAGCATGAGGCGCTATTCGTCACAAAGCGTCGTGGCCCTGGTCCTCGCTTTCGTCCCTCAATGCTGCCCGTGTCTCGACCTCGTCTTTCGCGTCCCCCCCTCCCGCCGGCTACTGCCGCCCCCCCCGGCGACCACGTTCCTCCGCCGGCGATGCAGCTGCGGTAGCTTCCGCCGCGATTCGCCGGCGACGGCCGCCCCCGCCGGCAACCGTCGTCGACACGGCGGATGCGGCGGCGGTGGCGGCGTGGCGGCGGGGCTCGACGCCGCCGCCACGGCGGCGGCGCGCGGAAGGGTCGTCGCCGAGGATGCCGAGGCGGCGACTGCCGCTACCAAAGTGGCCGATGCGGCGTCGGCGGCGGCGGGTGACCTGAGAAGCGGTGGCTGCGCATGCGGTGGCAACGCCGGCGTCGGCCGCCGCGGTGGCCGACAATGCTGCCGCCGCCGACGCCTCCGTGCACGGCCACCTCGACCCCGCCGCCGAGGTACTCGCCGCCTACGGCGTGGCGCGCCGCGCCGCGACGCGGGTTGAAGAGGTGGCGTCGGCGCTGACGGAGATTGTGAGCGACGCGGCGGTGGTGGTCGACGCGGCAACCGCGGGCGCGGCGGCCCCGTCGGCGGTAGCGGTCGCGGCGGCAAGTGGGAGGTGCGACCGCCGAGTCGTCGCAAGAGGTCGGCGCGACGGCCGCGGCGGCAGACGCCGACGCGGCCGCCGTCGACAGCATGGGGGTGGACCTGCGTGAGGCTATGGCGGCCGTCGATGCCGACGCGGCGGCCGCTGCCGCCGACGCGGCCTCGCGGTCGACGGCGTGAGGAGGGCGGCTCTAGCGGCGGCGATGGCGGCGGTGCGGGGTGGCGGTGGCACCTGCGGAGGCGCCGCCCAGTGCGTGCCGCGAGCCCCCCCCCCCCCCCCTGGCGGTGGCGCCGGTGACGGCGACGGCGGTGGTGGTTACGGTGGAGGAGGTCAAGGTGGCGGTGGCGGCGGTCAACGTGAGTGTGACGGTGACGGTGACGGCCAAGGCGTGGTGGCCGCTGCCGGATCCAATGAGACGCCGCCGGGGCCTGGGGCAGCAGCATCGGCACCAGTGGACAAGCAGCAGCCAGGGCGTTTGCCGGGGACAGTCCCCCACGCTAGGACCCGCAGCCGGCGGCGACTGGTGATCCAAGCGGGACTGCCCCCACAATACCGCCGCGGGGTGGTTGCGACGGCTCGGCGCGAGGAGAAGGCTGCCAAGCGGCGGCAAGTGCGAGAGCGCTTGGCGGGCACTGGCGCCGACAAGTGGGTCATCGACACTGCCTGTGCAGGTGTGGCTGTCGCCGCCGATGCTGCTGGTGCTGCTGGTACCACACCTCCGCCATCATCTCTGGCGGCTGTAGCGGCTGTATCTGCCGACGGGCAGCGTCGTAGACCGCCGGCGTGCCCCTTCGAGGGCGCCACCTACGCCGTGTCGGGTGCTCTCTTTCTTGAGCGCTCCGGGGGCGTCATGATGAGTCGAGCGCAGGTCAATGCGCGACGCGGAAGCGGACAAGTCCCTGCACCAGCGCGTGACGGCGACGACGCTCAAGGTCGGGAGCTACGCGGCGTGGTGGGCTGCCGCACAGGCGAAGGTCAAGCTGCGAGACACTGCAGAGTCCCTGGCGGTGTATGACACCGACGCGACGAGGCCGCTGCGCGAGGCGCACTTGCACTGCTATGCGCAGCGCAAGCGGTTTGCCCGTCAGTTTGCTTTGGAGCTGACGGGCGGGCTCGGCCGCCGCATTGTCAACGGCCAAGTCGTGCTCGTGGCGTGGGGGGCGGCCGTCACGGGCGGAGGGGCGGTGCACCTGTACCGGCGCGCCCGACGGGACATGTACGCGGTTCGAATCTGCGAGCATAACACGTCCGCTGCGTTTGCGGGCTGCAACAACCGGGTAGTCCACGTGTACCCGACGCCGCGCTCCTCAGCCGACCAGCGGCAGGTGACAAACGGAGCGACGCTGGAGGAGGAAAGGGCCCAGCCCCACGAGGCGGCAGTGGGCGCCAAGGTCGTGGAGCCCCGGCGGCGGGCCGCCAAGTGCCGACGCGTCACCCAGAGTCGCCGCGGCGGCGCAGACCGGGACGAGGTCAAGCGGGACAAGGCCCGGGCGCTCGACGACGGGTGGGCGGCGGAGCGGCTCAAGGCCATAATCGCCTTCGTCAAGCGGGCGGCGGGCCGTGACGGTGCGGCCGCGTGGATGGCCCGCAATCGTGTCTGCGTGAGCTGTCTGGTGCCTTACTTCAACCGGGACAAGAACGCGGAGCGCAACATCCTCAAGGCCGCGTCTGCCCAGCTGTCGGGGGGCAACAAGGCACCCTTCTTCTCGGGATGTCACGTGCGCCGGCCGCCGGTAGGGCCCCCGCCGGGGCTTGACTACAATTGGTCAAAGGGACACGGCCAACTCGTGGGCACCGTGGTGTCGGGGGGGGGCAGCCACGGGCGGGGCGTCGGCGGCGGGTGCCCCCGATGCTGACCACGACGGTGACGACGGAGATGAGTCGGACGCGTCGGACGATGCCGGGGATGACCATCTGCTGGTGCCGCAGCCTTTGCCGTCGACCGCCACAGGGGCGGCACCTGCGGCGTTGGACCCCCCGGAAGCAGACAAGATGGACGTGGAGGGTGGAGGCCCCACCAACTCCCGTCAGGCGATGACTAACCTCGACCTGGCAGGGCAGCGGGTGGTGGTCCCTCGAGGCCCACCTGCACAGCGACGAGCCGGACCACCAACCGGGCAATCGTCGCCACATTCATCTGTGGTACGGCGCGGCTCTTGAGAGCTTCGCTACGAGCCTCCCACCTTGGTCGGGGGGGCGGCTCCCATTGATTCACATGTATGGGTTCCGAAACTTTAAAAACAATACGGGAGCTCGCGCGCGCTTTTGCCGCACGCTCGGCATCCCTCGTCAGCGTTGTCGACAGCAAGGCCACTACGGCGCGCGACTTTCTGTATGCCGCTTCCCCCCTCTGTGCCGCGACTGCACGCATCCCTCCCGCCTCTGGGGGGAGCGGGGGGGCAGCGGCCGCCCCGCTCCTCGCCACCTCCCCTCCCCCCCACTTACCCGTCCCTTCCCGGCCTTTCGCCCGACCCCACTGCCAGTGTCGTGACCATCGTGGCCGTCGCGGCTACGGCGCCCCCTCCCCACCCCCCCCCCCACTGACCCTCCCGCCCTCGCCTTCCCTCTGCCCGTGCGTCCTGTCGCTTGCTGGTCGGCGTGCCGCCTTCAGCATGAACGATGCCGCCCGTAGCAGCGCCAACGGCATTGCCGATGGCGACGACGGCGGCGGCGGCAGCGGCGGCTGGGTCGCCGACGGCGGCGCGGCGTCCCCCCCCCCCGACGCGACGCTGCCCATGACGGCGGCGGCGCTCGGTGAGGTAGCCCGCCAGTTTGCGGGCGCCTACACCCGCCTGAACGGCCGGTCCATGGGGGAGACGCCGGCGGTCGCGGCGGTGGGCATGGGCGTTGCCGCCCTAGCGCGGAAGGCGGCCGCGCGGCACGCGCCGGCAACCGCCGCGGGCGCCGCCGCCGCCGCCGTTCCCCCCCCCCCTCCGCCCGTGTCAGCCGCCGAGGTGCGGCGGCTGCGCCACTACCTGGTCCTCGCCGCCGCGAGCTACGCGCCCACCCCCACGGCGGCGCTCGCCGCCGCCCCCACCCTGGACCGGTCGGTGGGCATCCTCGACGGCCGATGGGCGGCGTCGCCCTACCACCCCGCCTACTTCGTTGCGGTCGACGCGGCCACCGACGCGGTGGTTGTGGCGGTGCGGGGCACCCGCACGCTCGGCGACGTCCTCACCAACCTCACCGCGTCAACGGATGACGCCTTTCTTGGCCGCCACGCCGCCCATCGGGGCGTTGCCGCCGCGGCGGCGGCGCTTGCCACCCGCCTCAGTCCCCGGCTGGCCGACGCGCTGCGGCGGCACCGCCCGGCGGGGGGGGTGGTGCTGGTTGGCCACAGCCTGGGGGGTGCCATCGCGTCGCTCCTCGCCGCCGCCCTCCGCGCCGCCGACAGCGGGGGCGTCCTCGCCGGCCTCACCTGCGTTGCGTACGCGCCGCCGCCGTGTGCAGATGCGGCGCTCGCGGCGGCCTTGCCGGGCGTGACGGCGGTGGTGCTCGGCGACGACGCAGTGCCGCGGCTGTCGGCTGCCTCGGTGGACCGGCTGGTGGCGCGCGCCGCAGACGCCCGCTGGGCAGGGGTGGTGGGGGACGATGTGTCGAGGGGGCTCCACGGGTGGCTTGGCGGCACGTTCGGCGCGCCCGCCGTGGACGCCCTGGGGGGCGTCATCCGCTCCCACGGGGGGGGGGCGGCCGCCGCGGCGTGTGGGGCACTCGCCGACTGGGCCGCCGCGCAGGGGGGGGGGGGGGGGGGCGCCGCCGCCGCCGCCGCTGCCGGTGGCGTTCGTGGCGGCGCTGGGGGAGGCGGCGCTGGTGGCAGCGGCTCGGCGGGTGGGCTGTGGCGGGCCGCCATGGCCGTCACGTCGCTGACCGCGTCGCTGGCGGGGCGTCAGATTGCTGCGGGTGTAGCAGCGGCGGGGGGGGAAGGCGGGGGAAGGGGCGCGGGTGTGCCCGCGGGAGCACCCGCTGGGGCGTCTGCTGCCAGAAGGGCCACCCCCAGCACCGACGGCGGCGGCCGGTCGTACGCGGACATTTGGGCTGCCGCCACGGTGGCCGGCGCGACCGCCCGGCCGTTGCGGCCACCGGCACGCGGCCGCGGCGGCGGCGGTGGTGGCGACGACGGCACCCGTGGCGGTGGTGATGGCGGAGGCGACGCACGCCGGGGCGACGGCTGGACGGTGGCGCGCGCGTACGGGGTACCCACTGCCGATGTAGAGGCTCACATCGTGGGCCCCCTCCCCCCCGACCTCTACATTGTCGGCCGCATCCTGCTGTTGGACCGGGTGGCTGGCCCCGCCGGCGGTGGCCCCACCCCCGCCGTTGCGTCGTCGCTCGTCTCCCCAACCGCGCCAGAGCTGCGGGACGTGCCCGTCAGCGAGTGGATGCTCGCCGACCACGCGACAGCGGCTCTGGGGCGGGCGCTCGCGTCGCTCTACCCGGCGGCCGCCGACGGGGCAGGGGGCTTGTGACCACCCTGTTTCGCGGTCGCCGCCGAGGCGGAGGACCCGCCTCCTGTCCGACGCGGCGGCGGTGGCAGCGACGCGGCCGGGCGGTCACTTGGAGTCGCGCCCCCGCGTCGTCGCCCAGGGCCAAGGCACCCCGTATTGAGGGCCGTCCGTTGCCTGCCCCCACCTCCCTTTCCCTCCGTCTCACCCAACCCCCGCCCGACGGGTACGCGCGTCACCAGCGAATGATAAACGATAGAAACGGCAAGGGAGAGAAACACACCGAGGAAAACATGCGGGGACGGGAACGGGAGCCACATCACAGGGGCCCGCGCACTGCCACCGTGGCCGCTCTTCCCCCTGCCAATACAATGGCGGCCAGTCTCCCGAGCCCCACTCCTCCTTCCTCGTGATGTCTTAACCTGTCTCCACGACACGTCACAGGGCGCGAGTCGCTGATCATCGCTGGCACGGCCGACGCAACCTAACGGGTACCACACCGCACTGGCCACGAGCGCTCACGCAACGTTTTACACGACAGCGAGGGGACGACACGCACCCTCCATACTCTGGCGAGACCGGCAGTCAGTCGAAGCACCGTACAACTCCGGCAACGGCGCCCGCGCAGACAGTCAATCATTCGCCACAGCGCTACTCGCCGAGAAAGGCGCCCCCCCTGCGCATTCAACCAATCACAGCGCATTGCAGACGGGGCGAGGACCACGCGCTGTCCATCGAGACGCTGCAGCACCTCACGAGCGGTGTCCCCAGCGCCCACAGCCCATCGTAGCGCCGCCACAAACCCGCACGGCGCCCCCTTGTACAGTTGAGCGGCGGTCCCCGCCGCCCCCCCAACATCAAGCGCTCTCACGGGCGGGACACCCCGAAAAGACTGACAAGGCTCCCCGATGAACCACCCTCCCGTTGCAAGCCGCCGCCGCCGCCATCGCCGCCGCCGCCATCGCCGCCGCCGCCGCCGCCGCCGCTGCCGCCGCTGCCGCTGCCCAAGCGGACCGGCGGCTGCCGACGGCGTCCACTTCGCCGCGCCCCCGTTGCGGTCGTCACCGCACCGTGCCGGCGGGCCGCGGCGATGGCGGCGGACGCCCGCAACGGCGGCCTGGCGGCGACGCCAGAAGCCCCGCCCGCACCCACGGCAGCCGCCGCGTCCCGCAGCCGCCGGCGCCGGCGGCGTCGCTGCGCCACCGCCTCAGCGCGCCGCACGTCTTCCGCGTCGTCTGCCCGCTCCTCGTCTTGCTGCAGGGCGAGGAGCGCCAGCGCCGCCGCCGTCGGGTTGTCGTGACAGTACATGACTGCCATGGCCATGAGGGCGGCGTGGAGGTCGTCGACACGGTCCCCGCTGCTCCCGTCGTCCCGCTCCCGCCGCCGCTGCTCGCGGAGGAGGTTGGTGGCACAGAGAGCAATAGAGTAGTCATTGTTGGTGGCGGCTATGGTGAGCATGATCATGAGGAGAGAAACACGACGAGACATGGTGGGGCTGTGGTCAAACCAACCAGGGCAACAGGGCAAAGATGATGAAAGGGGATGGAGGGGCTGAGGAGGGACGCCACAGAACGCCGTCAAAGTCAAAAAGCCGTCGTGGAGGAGTGGGCGGGTGGACCAGTGGGCTACGCGGGATACCGCCTATATTCTGTCGGTTCCCGACTCCAAGGGCGGTCAATGGCCACAGATTGTCGCACAAAAATCAAAAATCTCCCGAGATGTTTGGTGAGGTTTGTGTGCTCTGATATCGGGGAGGGGGCGGAGGGCCGACCCGCTTGTTCTTTGCCTGACCCCAGACTGAAGCGAGACGGTTGCTGCAGCGGGCTACGGGAAGGCTCTCAGGACGCACAGGGGCTTCAGTTCCGAGGCTGGCAATGCAGCGGCAGTCGTCGCTCCGCTCATCTAACCACCCCCTCACCCGCAGTGAGCCTCTAACAACGAGCGCATGGGCACTTGTGGTCGGCTGTTGGTGCTGGTGCGGTGGCACGACACGCTTAGATATTTACATAGATACCAAGCGAATGCGTAAGCTTCACTTCCACGCCTTTCATGCGCCCAGGATGGGCTTGCCCAACGTGATATATTACCGGGCATCCGATGGCGGCGAAGGCAGCCCCGAACCCCTTCGTGTGATCCGAAAAGGGAGTCCGTGAGAGACACAATCGACCGGCAGTGAAGACCTTGCACCGTGCCGAGGTATACTGCCCCCTGTACAGTACATTGCTCATCCTGCACCCTGCCGAGCAACCCTGCCTGCGGAGGACCCACCCGCTCTGCGCCTCCTTCACGCCCATACTCTCGCCACTGCCGTTGCGACAATCCCTCCTAAGGCCGCGGCGAGCACTAGCCGCCCGACCTCGCCCACGAGCCCCCCACCCTCCGTGTGTCCCACCTTGCCCTTCGGCCCGCCAAAGCGGCGCAGACCAGGCAGCCCGTCAAGGGACACTCCGTTCTCGTACGCTTTCTCCCGCCTCTCCCAGACTGCTGCGGCTGGCACCCCGTCGTTGTAGTACTTGTCAACAAAGATATGTCGGTCGCCCATCACCGACATCCGCGGCACGCCGTACCCACAGCTGTCACGAATGCAGGTGGCATGCACGAGCACTATGCCGCGCAGCTTTTGCGTAGGCCCCGACGCCGCGCTATAGCGGTCCACGGCGCCAGAGTCAAAGCAGCGGACAACTGCGTCCCAGCTCTCGTCGCCCGGCTCCATGGCGTGGCCACGCCCATAGAGGCGTATCAGCTTCGGCGCCGCGTCCGGGGACGACAGCTCCGCTGCAAGTACCGTGATGCGCCCATTCTCCTGCGTATGCGCAGGTGTCTCCACACCAGAGCCCCCCACGTCCATGTAGGCAAAGGTGGCCAGGGTACCGGCAGGGGGAGGGTGGAGAGGCGCGGGAAGAGGCAGAGCATGAGGGGACGGGAGGAAAGCGGTGGTGCCAGACAGGCCTTTGGGCGACAAGTTGATCCGGCCGTCAGCGGCGAGTGGAGCTGTTGCGACGAAGATGACAGGCTGCCGCAGAACGAAGTCGCGGACAGAATCCGTCAGAGATGCATACTCTTTGCCCATGACAAAGAGACCAAACGGGCCGCAGCCGCCAAAAGCCGGTTAGCAACGCTGGTCAGCACAAGTCGAGATGGCCAAGAAGAGGAGGGGCGACACAAGATGCTTCTTGGAAGTGCAACGAAGGAGCGCGAGACTGCGTGTCCAAGCCAGAGCCCAGGATGTCGCCTGCTGCAGTCCAGCAACGCTGACGTCACCCTTTCTTTCATGTGCACAGCAAACATTGGAAGCAAAAATAGAGAGCCCACTTGTTTAAAAAACGAAACAAAAATCGATTAAATATACCGTACCAGGTAGCACGTGATCGGCAGGTTTTAAGCCCCACTGCCTCACGCAGATGCAAGCGCCCGTCGACAAGAAGGAAGAATAGCATCCTTCATCTCCCCCGCTGATGAGAAAGGCCAGGAGGACCGTGCACCGTGGACCCGCCGCCAGTGGCTTCTCATGCCACAAAGAAAAAAGGGGAAAGGAAGTATGTCACGTAGTCCACCAGCAGAGCCAAGAGAAGAGAATATCTTGTCCCCGCCAAGCAGCGTCCAGTTGCGGCCTGAACTATACATAGATTCACACACCCACACATCATCCTTCGCACTTGCCACGCCCCCGTGTCCAGCTCCTCCCTGCCAACGCCCCAGTGTCCAGCCCCTCCGCGGCAGTCCACGGTCCACCCATCACAGCCACTCCTTCAAGTGCTCAGGTGCTATGTCCTCAATCGGCACGGCAACCGCCTTGGCAACCCGAGGCCGCTCTTTGGTCGCTCGTACGTAGCGGACAAACTTTCCAGCCGCCCCCCACTTGTTCAGGTACGCGGAAATAGCCTCTAGATGCTCCAGGTACTCGAGCTCGCTCATAGGGAAGCTCACTTGCTCCTGGTAGTGCCACATGATGTTCACCGACAGGATACTCTTGCCACTGATCCACGGCGACACACGGATGGTCACGTCGTAGGACTTGCCATAGCGCTCAACCAGCAGGTCCCGCAACTTGTAGCCATCCAGCGACTCGGCCGCCGCGGCTGCCTCAGCCGCAGCCTCAGCAGCGGCCGACGCGGTCAGGGAGGCGCGGAAAGCGGCAAGGGACTCAGACTCCGAGGGGTTGGCGTCCCCGCCTGGGGATGCACCGCTGGGTGGGGGGGGAGACGCCGCAGCCATGCAGCGCGGGGACGGGGAAAGAGCTCCTCGCCGGTCGGTGGGGCACCGCCGCCGGGTCTCGAGAGCACGAGGCGGGCGAGCGCGGAGGGCGCCGCCCGCGGGGGCCACAAACGCACCAAACATGGCGGTAGTGGCGGTGACGACAGAAGATAAAGAAGGAAAGCGGAAGAGTGCAGGAGGCAGGCGCCGTGGGAGAGACGAGCCAGGAGAAAACAGAGGCCAGGTGTGAAACACACTGTAGGAGAGATGAAGAGAATTCACCACGGCGGCCTCGTGTAGGCACCAAGACGCAGCCAGGAGAAGCACGGCAAGGCGCAAGCGCACGCAAGTCGGTACACCGCGCAGGGGGTCGAAGGGAAAAAACAATGCGCCTCAAAGATGGCACGCCGCCCGCCAAAGACGCAGAAGGGTTCGGCTGCACGTCCAGGACGCCAGCCAGGCTCTCGAGCCAAAACCGAGGCTGCCTCGGGCGGACGCTCTGGCCCGCCGCCTGCGCTCGTGCGGCTGGAGGCACACCGCCCCCACGCAGACGCAAGACGTCAGACGGAGGCCAATGGGCGGGCGTCAAGGGCTTGTGGAAGGGGCGGGACTCCAAATGAACGGCCACAAAGGAGCGGCAGAAGGGGTGCGTTCACGGGAGTGCGTGGATGGTGGACCGCCTCCTTGACCGGACTTGTTCTTTTCGTCTTCTAAGGACACGTAGTTATACACTGCAATGCATCAGTGTTTGAAGCGCCTTCCTCACGGCGTCAATTGTGGTGGCTTCAAGTGCATTTATGTGATGTCGCGTGGTGTTGTTTTCGTCAACGCGTCACACGCCGTACATGTGCTCGTACAGTACACGCCCTATTCCTCGCACGCTCCTTTGCTCTTCCCTCTGTTGCTCTCTCTTGATTCTTGGGTTCGCTGCTATTCCTCCGTTTGTCTTTTGTTTCTTTGTTTGCCCCTTGTTTCCTTCGCCGTTGCCGCCATCGCCCGCCTCTTACGCGCTCGTACGTCGCCTTGGGTGGTCGACGGGTAGCGTTTGGGTGGTCTTTGAGTTGTGGGATCGGGTGTTCATTTTCCACCACCCTCCCGCTCCCGCCTGGTAATGTCACGGTGGGGCCCCCCTGTCCCCCCCTCGGACCGCCCCCCCCGTGATTGGGACGCATATGGTGGCAAGGCCCGCGACGAGCGGGGTGCGCCACTCCCCCCTCTCATCCCGCTTCCCCCTTCCATCGGCCGCGGCTATGGCGGTGAGCGCGGCATGGGCGGCCCCACCCCGCGGCCGGGTGGCGCCGACAGTGCCGGCTTTGGCGGCGGCGCGCGGCGGCCGCCCGGCGCGCCGCTGCCGCCCTCCCTCGCCGCCGCCCGTGCGGCGCAGCGCGCGGCGGCGGTGCACGTGTCGGTGTGGGCGCGCTCCCCCCCGCCGCCGCGGACACTGGGCGTCCGCACGGGGGAGGACGTTAGCGACTCGTCGGATGATGGCCGCCGTGCCCGCAGCGGTGGCGACGGCAGTAGCGGCGGTGGGGGGAAGGGCGACGGGGAGGACAGCGACGGGGACCGGCGGGAGGCGCGCCGCCGCGCCAAGCGGGAACGCCGCGCCGCGCGCGAGGCCCGCCGCGCCGAGGCGGTGACGCGTCGGCGGGAGCGGGCGCGGGCGGACCTCGAGGCGGTCGGCTCCGCGGCGGTGGAGCCGCCCCTGCTCGCCGTGGCGAGCGCGGTGGGCGCTGCGTCCAAGGCGGGGCCCCCGCCAGAGGGGGTGCCCGCCGCCGACGATGACGGCGGCGGCGGCAGCTGCGGCGGCGGCGCTCCAGGTGGTGACGGCAGCGGCGGGGGGGCGGGCGGCGGCGCCGCGGTCGCCGCGGCCGCCCGTGGTGGCGGCCCGGCTGCGGCGGCGGTGGGCCCCGCGCGCCCCCCCCCCCGGTCTAGCGCCGCTGCCCCTGGCGCGGCCGGCGCGCCGTCTGGCACCACCGGCGATGGCGCGTATGGGGGCCACCTGCGGCCCGGGGAGGGCGCGGCCATGGCCGGCTTTGTTGCCGCCGGCCGGCGTATCCCCCGCCGCGGGGAGGTGGGCATGGACGCGGCGGAGATTGAGTCGCTCGAGGCGGCGGGCTACGTTATGAGCGGCAGCCGCAACGTGCGGATGGAGGCGGTGCGGCTGCGCAAGGAGAACCAGGTTTACTCGGCAGAGGAGCGGGCGGCGCTCGCGCGGTTCAGCTACGAGCAGCGCGCCGAGCGGGAGGCACGGGTGCTCACCGAGTTCCGCGCCCTCATTGAGCGCAAGGTGGGCGGCGGGGCGGGGGAAGGGGCGGGGGGGGACGCTGGTGGCGCGGGGGAGGGCGGAAACGCCTAGCTATTCCGTTTTGGCTGCTCGTGGGAGCGGCAGCCCCTTGTTTTTCTCTCTATTTGTGTGCTGTGTACGGAAGGACGCTGCCACCGAGCAGGCCGCAACCCGTAGACCACGCCTTAAGGCGTGAGACGGCGCCGTTTGGGCCCCCCGGCCGGGAGGAGCCCAAGGAAGGGGCACTCATGGACTCCTTTCACCACCCGGCCACCACGGGATTCTTGTCGCCACTTCGCTGGCGCACCGCAGATCCAATCCCCCGCGGAACGCATGGAACGGGCACGTCAACAGCCGCGTCGGCAGACCGTCCCTCCCCCGCGTCCTCCCCCTTCCCCCCCCTTGCCCGCGCTGCGGCCTCTCCCCCCAGCCCCGGCGGCCGGCCGGGGGGTGTGCGCCGGGGATGCGGGCGGCACAGCCGCGGCGGCGGTGGCCGTCGCCACCCCTGTCAAGGCCGTCGCTACCGCCGCCTCTGCCGCCGCCGCCGTCGGGGTGGCCAGCTCGGCGGTCGTCGACCTTTGCCCCACCGCCCGCCGCCGCCGCCATTGCGGCTGCGGCTGCGGCTGCCGCTACCGCTGCCGCCGCTACGGTCGTGCGGTCTGCCAGAGGGGGGCGGCCCCGGCGGGCAGCTGCCCCACGGCGGCAGGCGGTGGGCGTCGTCCCCCCGCCACCCCCGCCGCCACCGACACCGCCACCCCCACCCCCACCGCCACGGCCTCCGCCACCGCCGCTGCCGCTGCCGCCGCCGCCACCACCGCCACGGTGGGCCGTTGGGGGCCTGGTATCCCAGCCAGCACCCCCCCCCCCCCGCCGCCGCCGCCGCCACCACCACTACTGCCGCCGCCCCGTCCTGCAGACCGGGTGGCGCTGAGCATGTCCCCCGCTGATGTCGGCCCCGCTGCCATCAACGACCTGCTCGTCCGTGCTGGCGGGGAGGTAGGTGCGCGGGGGAATTCTTGTAGGAGGGGTCGGGGGTTGATGGTGGGAGGAGGCGTCTGCCACGGCTATGGCGGCGGGAGGTCGCGGCCCCGGGACGCACACTGACGAACCGGTCACCATCCTCTGGTCCGCCTCTCCCTTTCCCCACCCGCCTCTTTCCTCCCCCGCGGTGCGGTCGGCGAGCCGTGCCTGGTGGGTGGCGGCAACTAACTGTGTTGCCGCCGTTGCCCCACATCCCCGCTCACCCCCCCCCTCACCCACTTGTTTACCCGCCTACCTGTGCACCTGCTCGCGCACCTGCCCGCCTGTCCGCCCTCCTTCCCCGTGTGCTCTGGCTGCTCCCCGCCGGCCCGCCCGCCCGCCCACCTGCTCAACCCCCCCGCGGACCAATGGCGGCGCCTCGCGAACACTCTCGCTCCCCCCCCCCCCCTCCCTGCGCAGCCGCGGGACGAAGTGGCCTGGGCGCGCGCCCTCGAAGGCAGCTACCTGGTGCTCAGCGCGCGGCTTCTGTCGTCGGGGCGGCTCGTTGGCTTTTGCCGGGCCACCACCGACGGGGCGCTCGCGTCGCTCGTGTGGGATGTGGTGGCCGACACTGCACTCGCCCAGCCGGTAAGTGGGGGTTGGGGGGAGGATACTCCTGGGTGGAGGCGGGGGAGGGGGAGGATGGAGGGAGGAGCGCGCGGCAGCCTTCGAGGGCGGTGCCGTGGGTGTGGATTTTGGGAGAAGGGGGGTGAGGGTGTGGGGAAGGGGGCGCGTCGCTTGCGTGGCTGGCGGGAAACGGCGACCGCCACCTCGACTCTGGTGTTCCAGTTGGTGCGTGCCTTGTCTGCATCCTGACCGTGGCCACTGCGGTGCTCCTCCCCCCCCCCCCCGACCGTCCGTTGGTTGCCTCGCTCCCACTGCCTGTGCCTTGTGTGTTGATGTGTGCGGGGGCCGTCGTGGGGTTGGCGTTGCGGCTTTTGAGCAGGAAGGGCTCAAGCGCAGCATGCTGGCGCTGCTGCTGCACGAGCTGCGCCGCCGCCTCCCCGGCGTGGGCATCGCGCTCTTTGCGGCACCCGAGGAGGTGGCCATGTACGCCGACGGCTTTGAGTTTGACGTTGACCCAGACGGCGTGCGCGCCATGGCGATTGTTGACACGGACGCGCCCTTTCGGGGGTAAGGGGGGTGTGGGCCCCAGCCGCCCCCCCTCGCTGGTCTCTGTGGCCATCCACTTGACCGGCTGCGTCCCATAACGACAAGCGGCGTGAGGATGGGAGGGGAGGCGACTGACTTGACAATACCTAGGGGACAAATAAGATATTCACCAACCAAGCAGGGCAACGCATCCCCCCCCTCACGCGGCACGACACATAAAAACCATTACAGGCGCGGGCTCGGAGCCGCTGCTAGCGGCCGGCAGGCCAAAAACCGTGGGCTTGTCGGCAGACCCGCCCGGAAAACTGTGCGTCGCCTCAGCAGCTACTTCTTAGTCAGTTTTTTTACCCGCGCCTTGAGGTCCTTGAGGTCCTTGAGCGTCGGTCGGTGGCCCAGCATGTTCATCTTGGCCCCAAATGCAGATGGGGATGACACAGGCGTGCCGGGCGACGACGCGTCAGAGGCCAGGCTAGGCGGCGACGCAGAGTGGTTCGACACGGGGGAGCCCAGCTCCAGACTCCCCGCGATGGTTGGCAGGTGCAGCGCGCCCGGGTGGGCCCCTTGCTTGGGCGACCCCCGCGCGACAGTGCCCGCCAGCGACGACGACCCAGGCGGTGACGTGCGGTTGGTTGCTGCCTTGAGGCTGCCAGGGCTGTCGCCGCGAGAAGCGGCCACGCCCGCAGACGGGGAGACGGCGCTGCCTTTGCCGACACAGCCAGTAGGGGCACCCCGACCGTCCAGCGAGGGACCCCGCGCCCGGCTGCGCAACGATAGCCGCCGCATGGGGGATGACGACGAGCACGAGTCGCCGAGGTCACCCCCATCGCCGAGGTCCTCAAACCAGTCGGAGCCAGAGCTCCCTCCCGCCTCCGCGCTCGACAAGGATCTTGGAGACGCGCAAACCGCTGAGTCGCGAGAGCTCGACGACGTCAGGGAAGCCAGAGGACTAAGCACGTTGGCAATACCAGATGTGGGGGAAGTCCCACGGGGACTAACGGACGAGCCGCTGGTGCCAGCCACCGTCGATGCTGGTGAAGACTGCGCACCCGCGGTCGGCGATGACGGGCCACTGATGCCAGACACAGGCAAACGTAGACCAGCGGGGAGACGAAGCGCAACCACCTCATCTGCGACGTGCAGCGACGTGCGGACTGTCTTCATAAGCGAGACGGCACTCTTCTTCAGCTGCAGCTTGTGCCGCTTCGCGGCGCCGCCGGTCAAATCCAGCTTGGCAGAACTGGGGGCCGACAGAACCAGCTCCCGCCGCGTCAACTCCTCATCTTCCCGCCGTTCGTCATCAACGTCTGCAGAAACAGAGTGGCGAAGGCACGCATCCAATGCAGGTGCTATCTCCCTGACCGCCACCCGCACGTCTGGGTCAGAGTCCTCGTGGAGGACCTCCATCGCACGATGAAGCTCATCCATCTGCGCACACGCGCGACCAAGAGCAGGTAGCGCGCGCACCAGCCGCAGCCGCACGTTGGGAACCGGATCTGCGGCAAGCCGAAGCGTAGCCGATGCAAAGACGTCGCGAAACAGGACGCGGGAGAAGAGGCTTGCTGACGCCACCGCGGCCTCCACAAACGCAAGACGCATCCAGTGTAGGCCTGCCTCGGCCCACTCCGTCACAAAACACGCCATGACCACGGCGCGCTGCTCGGGGTCTGCAATGTGCCACATACACGTCGCCACGGCACCCATGACTGACATGCGCACAAGGTAAGTGGACTCCTCTGCCATTCGGTACAGCAGCGGCAGCACCGCCTCCCGAAGGGTCTCAGCGGGCATGATGTAGGCTGATGCAGCCACCTGCCGGGATAGCAGCTGTTGCGTACGCCAGTTACCTTCTGACAGCAGGCGGAGATTGGCAAACAGGGGCGCTAGGCGGCGGGCAACAAAAACACCTGCTTCGCCTTGCACCAAGGACGGAAGGAGCTCCGAAAAGTGCTCCAGTGCATTCATGCGTACAAGCGCGTGCTCGTCCTGTAGAAGCGCAACTGCCGCCTTGACAAGACTGTTCACGGCAGTCTTACATCCAGACGAGGCAATGAGGAACGCGGTCTCGTGGAGTCCCGCGGCCAGGTTCCATCGCGTCTCGGCATCTTTGTCCTGGCTCAGGGACTCGACCACCGTCGCCAACTCCTGTAGGTGAACGCCACTCACTGCGGCGGCCACCCCTGGCATGTTGAACGCACAGTGCCTTCGCACAATCGGCCCGTTGCAGCCGGCCATCGCCCGAAACGCCCGAAGAGTGTCCGTTTCAAGCGGATTCGTCGGTGTAAAACACAGGTCCGTGGAAGATTTGCCAGAGGTGCCCAACATCAGCTTGGCAGAGGCCCGCTTGGGCTGCCCATCGCCGCAGAGAACAGCCCACACAAGTGGCCCAAACACCTCAGCGACAATCTCCAGCAGCAGGTATGTGTAGTCATCCACATAGCGCTGGTCCTCTGACGCTGCCTTGAGCGAGAAGGCGCTCTCGCGAAAGACGACCGGAGTGAGCAGCTCCGTAAGCAGCCTCGTTCGAGATAGCCGCTCATCCTTCGTCATGCTCGCCGCCCGCCGCCCAGTAGAGGTAGGCGAGTCAGTGGGTGTCTTGACTTCTTCCGCTGACGCTCGATTACTGCCAGGTGCTCCAGTAAACTTGCGGACACCGCCCGAAAACGCCCCCAACTGGTCCTCATGGGCAACAGAGGCGGCGGCAGCAGCGGCAGCTGCAGCGGTGGCCGCACGATTTGGCGGGGGCACGTACGGCTCCGCGTGTTGCACGGCCACGTGGGCGACTGTACGGAGGGTAGCAGCGTGCACGCGCGCATCTGGGTCTGACAGCAGCGACAACATTTTGGGCCACACCACCCGCACCAGGGTGACCAGCGACACGCGGCCCGCTATCAACGCGAGGGACTCAGACACCATCCCGCGCACCTCAATAGCAACGTCTTCACAAAGAGCAAGCGCTGTCGGTAGCACATGTCGTTCCACATCTAGCCCGTCGGCGAGGGAAGACGCAAGGGAGCCCAGGACGCGTGCCGCGAGTTTTCGGCTCACATCCCGGCGGTGAAACGCGTGAAAGTCAAGCAACCGGGTGACCATCTCCAGCTCGGCCGGCTCCCACTTGACCACACGCAACGCCGCTGACAGAATCTCCGCCCACAAGTTCAGCACCTCATCCGAGTTGAGTAACTCGTCTCCCTCCACTGGTGAGCCGCGCTGCGCAGCCATCACGTCGCCCTGGGTACCCCCGGTACCCACATGACCAGGGTCAATAGCGTCAAGAGCCGTCTCGGCAATAAGCTTGGCAGTTGCGTGTGGCAGGTCTGGTAGGTTGACCACGTCCAACAGCGCCTCGGCAGCCGACCCACGCACGTTGCCTGACCACGTCTGCACCATGCTGCAAATGGCCGGCACCAGGATAGACAGCGCGTCGCCAAGACAGTGGTCCAGCAGCTGCGCCATCTCAAAGAGCACAACCATCTTCTCATCGTCCGAGCCCTCCGCTAGCGCTGTTGCCATCTTGCCAATGTTAAACAGTGCACCGTCGGCCAGTTCGTCCTCGTCCTCATCCCCATCGCCGGATGCTTCTTCGGGCCCGGCCCCAGGAAATGAATCAACGGGCTCCATGGCCACATTCGGTTGGCCATCATTGCCTTCAGCTTCCGGTGGGTCGTCGTTAAGCTTGGCCTCCTCTGGGCGGTCACTGCGATCACCGTCCGACTCAGACCCCGGCGGGAGTATGGAATTCGACGGCGCCAATGGTTCGCCCTCGGGCGGAAAACCGTCTGCCGCAACTGCGGAAATGCCGCTCGATGCAACTGGTGCCGGGCCGACCTCTTGGTTCTCGCCGTCGTCGGCAGCGTCCGGGGATTGGCGCCCAGCCGGGGTTGGATTCTCGTCGCTACGAGCCCCCACCGTCACGGCACCGGCAACTGGGTCCATGGTGTTGGCCCCTTCCCGTCAAAGGCACGCATGCAGAGGGAGCCGCAGGGTTGCAACACCAAGCACGCGAGTCTGGGCGGTGAGGAGGGACCTTACGCTGACCGAGAAAAACAATCCCTAGGGTCGACACCGTGGCGATAGCGGCGGTGGGTAATACAAAGGGAAGGAACGACAGAACCAGTCGGCTCACCCGCGACACCGGCAACGTGGGGCCCTGGCACGCTCCCCGCCGTCGCCAGGGTTCCCCTCACAGCTAGGCTCGGCGGGCACGTGCGCTCGCCACCGGCACGGAAGCCAGGCTCACCCCTGCCAGCCGAATACGGTACAGGAGGCGTAAGGCAAGGGCATGAGTGCCAATCCCGCCTCAGCCACACAACCCGGCAACGTGCGCGGCGTCCTCCCCACGTCAGGTCGCGCGTCTGACGGGGCGAGCAGGCGAACACGCGCCGCCGCAGATAATTCAGCAGCAGCAGAGACATGCAGCGGCCATTGGCGTTGATGGGAACACACAGCTTGGCAGACGCAGCGCGCCGCAGGAACACACCGGCGGGGGGAGCTTGACGGGTGGAGAAATAATGAGGGTTGCGAACCCTCCCACATCCATGCCCACCCCCTTGCAAACTCCACCTGGAGCGGGGAGCACTACCCTTGCGGGCAGGCGTCACTCGCGCAAGAGACACTAGCAAAGGGGGCGCCCTCCCCACCCCTCTCTCCTCAGGCCCTCCCCTGCGGCGTCGCCGACTCGCCGCTCAGCGTCAGGACGTCGCCACATGTTGACAGCGATACAGGTCCTACAAGAACCAGAGAGAGGACGGAGGGGGAGGAGGGGCGGGAAGGAAGCTACTCGGAACGGCACAGTAGCGCACCAAAGAGCACGCAAGAGCATACGCCTGCCTTCTGGGCGAGTCGCCGGACAGCCGTGCAACAGCGTATGTGCACATCAGCGGTCGCCACAAGATTGCCAGGGTGGGCGCCCGCAGCAATGACGCGTCCCGCAGTGTAAGCACGGTTGCATTAATTGATTTTGACCATGTCATGGAGGAAGAACACAATTACAACACGATGCAGTGCAGACGAACAGCTGTTCTGGCGGCGCAGTGGGGCCAAGACCCGGTACAGTCATTATTCGACCATCTGGTAGGGGTACGTCGTGAAGTAGCCCTCTATCCGGGAAGAGCGTGCTTTTCTGAGCGACCCAAAAACCACTCCCAATCGGCGTGCGATCGGCAAGCACTCCGACACTGGGGTCATGTTTGGCGATCGTCCAGACTCGTGGCGCTGTCGATCGTCGATGATTGACCTCTCAACCGCTGACTCTGTCACCCAGACGACCCTGCACTGCGCCGTGCACTCGGCCGCATTTCTGTTGCGGTGTGTGTGAGCAGCTTGTGTTCTTCTCAAAGATCTTTTTGCCTACGGTTGCTCTTCACCACTACCGACCACTCTGCACTCATCGTCTACAGTATCCTCTATAGCATGAGGATCGTCCTCCAGATCCAGCCAGCCCTCGACCGCAAGCTCTTGCTGAGCACGGTCACCATCACCAAAGCAGCTCTGTGCAACTGCACAAGTCCCCATCAGGTCCAGGACCTCCCTAACGTCATCGGCAATGACCCGGTTGGAGGCGCGGTAGTCGCCGTGGTCAGCCAGAACGCGTGCCTCCATTTCCAGCGGCAGGATACAGGCCTTTGCCCAGCAGTGGGCAATGGCGGCCGGTGGGACGGCGGCCCACTCCTCAAGGATGAGCTCGGCTACGTCCTGGAGGTGGGCAGGGGCCCCGTCTCGGACGCCCTTGATAGGCCGCGGGGTCAGCTCGCGTGACGCCCTCCGCCGTCCCCTGGCAGCAGGGGGAAGTGGGGGGGCAGGGTGCTCCCAATTGGGTCTCCCCCGCAATGCCTCGTCGGCAGGCGTTGGCCCCGGCAAGCCCGTGACGGAATTGGGAGTAAACGTAAACGTGTCCACGGACCGGGGCTCGTCAATACGGACCAAAGGTGACGCGGCTTCCAACCCAGCCTCCCCCATTTCCGAAATGGCGGTCGCGCGGCCCGCCGCGCCCGCCGTCCGCCCGGATGAACCGATGTCGGTCTCCGCCGCCGCGCGCCGGTCTGAGCGTGGCCCAGGAGTACTGGCCAGCAACAATGGCGGTGCGGCTGAGCCGGGCGTCGGGGATGCCACAGGACAGTTGGCGGGCGGGCCAGGCCCGGATGCGTCGGTTGGCCCGCTCATACGGGAAGCGGTAGAACCCGACTCGCCCGTCAATATCCGAGTCTCGAGAGCGCTTCCTCCACCACTGCGGGCCGGATCAGATGCGGCTGCACCAGCCGCCAAATTGGGCCCTGGTGCATCGCTGGAAGTGTCTGGTCCGACTGCCGTGTGTGCTGCCCGCCCCGGCGAAGGGCTCGAGATGCCGGGCCACTCCCCAGCACTGGGTGGGCCCAGCCGCACCCCGGCCCAATCAACGGCCGTCGCACCGACCGCTCCCCATTCGCTCGCGGGTGGTCCGCCCGGTGTTGGCCGCGCCCCCGCCGCTGCTGCCCCCGCGGACGCCCCTGCAACCGCCGCATCCGGTGCTGCCGCCGATGCCGCCGCCTCTCGTGTGGCCACCGCCGCCGCCGCCGCCTCTTGCCTCACCTTCTCCTCGTGGGCCCGTAATACCAGAGAAATCAAACGCTTCTTGTAGCGGCGTTTGACAGACGCTATGACGCCAGCGTCAAGGGGTTGGTAGATGGCCGTCACATTGGGAGGAAGCGCACAAATTCGTACTTGGGGATGCGTCAGCTCCGTGTGGGCCCCGCAGTTATCAACGATAAGGACGACCGGCTCCCTCGTCCTGGACTGCACGCCGGCGACAAATACGGACGTAAACCACTTCTGGTACACGACCGAGTCCATCCATGCCGACTTCTGGTTGAAGTACGGCAAAGGGCATCTCGCTCGGGGCGGCTTGAAGCATAGCGGCACGGCCGCTGACCCAATGATGGCGATAGGAAGCTTGTGACTGCCGGTCGCGTTACAGGCCAGCACGAGGGTGACCCGATCTTTTGCCTTCATAGCCTTGGTTCCGCGGGCCCGCCGCCGCTCCCCAGCTGCGATGTACGCCCGGTTAGGTAGACACCTGAACTGGAGCCCGGTCTCATCCATATTGTAGATATGGTCCGGGTCATACTTGGCCAGCTCCCTCCGAATCTCCGCCATGCGCTCTTCCCCTAGTCGGGCAGCCTCAATCGCCGACCCACCTTGCCCCCACAGGGCCACGATCCGCAGGCTATGCCGCTGCGCCCACTTCTGGACGAAGCCCGTCGATGCCTTGAATCCAGCCACGCCCAGCTCGTCGGCAATCTCCGCCGCCTTGGCCTCCAGCACTGCCAGCGTCACAGGCAGATCGCGCCTGGCCATTGCCTGGATGCCGTCATACCAGACACGAAGAGCCTTGTCTACCGCTTAAAATCTTGATCGGCGCGCCCTGACAGCGTCCAGCGGCTCTCCGCTGCGCTCTCGCGCCAGAAGCCGGGACCGCTCTCGAGGCTCGCAGATGCGTCGGGCGTTGAATAAAGAGATAGGTATGTGAAAGCTGTCAACCAAACTCTGCATAGAGGTGTGGACCCCTCGGTCAAACAAGCGAATAAAAGCAATCTTGTTGCCAAGCGAGAGGGCCGCTCTCTCCTTACGGATGAGCCCATCGGCCACGCCCGACGCCCTTGGTCTTGCCCGACGAGACGCGGCCGATCTGGGGGGCATCGGCGGCGGCGCAGTCTCAAGGAGGTGTGCCGCGGCCGCTGCAGTGGCAGCAGCGGCCGCGACGCTGACGGCCTGCCTCGTCTCCGAGGACGTGGCCGTTTACAAAGATGCGCGTGTTTGAATGTTGACCTGCAGCGCTCTGACGATGCGCTGCCCCGATTTATTGAGCATCTACAATTCGTTCCACGTTCGCCGCAAGATACTGCAGACCGGGAGCAGGCTTCGTGTTTGCTTATGCACCGTTCCTCCCCTTCTGAACATTTAAAACACGGGCTTGGTGCAGCTGGCCCTGCAGATCGGCGCTGTGTCACCGGTGTCCTTCTCTCCGACGGAGATCGCCAACCAGGCATCCAGCAGAGTGTGCCCCAACCGGCACATCATGCAAGTGTTGTGCATGCCGCCAACGGTTCCGTGTTCTGCGCAACTCGGACCGCGCATCAAAATATGCTCTCCGTGCAACGAATCTCTGATTCCGTGGCGTGCGGAGCACGCAATGTGAAAGTTTACAGCGTGCAACGTCGAGACGCCAGATCCATGGGGGCCTGCAAACACGCATTTGACAGTGCGCGCACGTGCGGGCCTGGAAAATAAGGTACAGTACCGGGTCTTAGCCCCGCTGCGCGGGGCCGCTGTACAGCGGCCCCGCCTCGACGTGTGCGGCCGCCGCGCCCATGGGCCATGAAGGCGACCCGCTGAATGTGCGTGTGTGCACGCCTGGCGGACTGGCCGGCATCATGCCGCCATCACGGCCCTTCCAGCGCTGCGGTGGTGGTCTGTGGCAGCGGCCGTGACGGTGGCGGCGGCTGCGGCGGGCAGGACGATGGCCCTATTTCCGACGAACGCCACCGACGACGGCGGCGATGGTGACGGTGCGTGGGGGTGGCGGCGGTAGTGTACCGCGTCGTCGGCCGCGCGGGAGACCGGCTGCACGGCCACGCTGGCTTCCGCCGCTGTCGCCCACCCGCCGGTGACCACCGCGGTGGCGACGGTGACGCTGCTGAAGCGGGAGGCTGCACGCATGGGGCTTTGAGTGTTGATGCTGGTTGGGGGCAGAGGGGGGGGGAGGGCTGAGGCGGTGGCAACGGAAGCGATGGCGGCGACAGAGGGCCGTGAGGAACCGCTCTCGGCGGCGGGGAGGCCGCTGCTACTGCCGCCGCCGCCGACGGTGGTAGGGACAGGGAGGTAACTTGGCCTGTATCGGTGGCGGTGTGGTCGACGCCCTTCTGTCTTGGCCAACGCGGTGGGGGTCTTGCGGCGGCAGAGGCGGCCATGGAGGCCCCAGCAGCGGGCTTTCTGCGGCTGCGAAATTGGGTGGTGGAGAGTGGAGAATGGCGTCTGTGCGGCTCGTCTGGTCTGTGCTGTCGAAATCAAGAACGAGGTGGGTGGCGAGGGGGGCTGTGCGTCACCTGGCGCAGCCCATTTGTACCGAAAGGGTGAGGGTGGAGGTGCCGCCGCACCCCTCGAAGTGACTGGCCGTCGGAAGCCGCTGTCGATTTCCATGGCACTGGAACAGGGGGCGTGGCTACGCCGCAGTGGGCGGCACCCCGTGTCGGCCGCGAGGACTGATTGACGGGTGAGCCTTTTGTGTCTTTCATCCTTACTCTCCTCCTGCCCTGCCCCCTGCATCCCATTCAGTACCTCCCCCTCCCCGCCCCCCTTCCCCTCTATCGTCAGCGTCACTCTTGGACGGTCGCCACGCCGCCTACATTTCAACAGGGGCGGCGGCCTTGCAGTCGTCCTTCTCCTTGGCGTGGACAGCGACACGATACCAACGCACCCACCCCCGGCTGAGAACGACCACCAGCGCCAAGACCAGGATGTCGTACGTGACCGCCCAATATGCGAGCAACCGGTGCCTGCTTGCATGGTGGTAGCCCGGGCGGGCGACCAGAATCAGCGACTCGACGTACCGCACCCGGCGACCAGCCAAAGCCAGTGTCGATTTCGTTGCTAGCTCCGTCGCGTTGGCCGCCACCCGCACGTCCAGGTGGAGCGTCGCCACCCGCCAGGCTGAGCCGCTCAGCTCCGCCTCGTCGAAGGGTACGAAGCCAAAGACAGAGCCCATCCCCACCACAGCGATGTGCGTTGCGGACGCTGAGTGGCGGACCGCCGTGGCGACGGCGCCCGCGGCCGGCCGGGGGTCCAGCGCCAGCAACACCTCCGTCAGGGCCACCAACTAGGGCATGGGCAGCAGGGAGGCCAAAGAAATCGTCGAGTCGGATGCGGGCTCCGGGGAGGTCCATTTCAAAGGGTTCCCGCTCGTGTGCCGCCGCCAGCCGCTGTGAGAGAGCCTGGATGACGGCGCGCCACGTGACTAGGCTGTTCAGCTCCTCGTTGGAGCCGTTATAGCGGCAGATCCCAAGGCGGCTTGCCAGGCTGGCCTCGGCGGGGGAAGCGGCCGCGCCGACGCGGGGGAGTTCCCTGTCCCCTCGGCCCAGCAGCCATATCGGTTGCCGCCGCGCGCCGTTACAGGCCGCCCGTCCCCTCGCTGCTGCAGGGTGCGGGTGTCGAGGCATCGGGCTCGAAGCGTGGTTGAACATACCACAGGAGCTGCTTGTCAGAGCGGACACCGTCATTGGGCGCCCACAGACGGCAGATTGGTGTCGTGAAAGACAGATGCGCCAATGCGCACAGCCACTTCATCAGTTCGGTGTTGTCTTGCCGCTGGTCCGGCGCACAACGGGCCTTGCTGAGCGGAACTAGGCGCGCCGCTACCTACCGCCCTACTCGGCAGTCACGGTGGCGTGTTGCGCCATGTGCTTCGCACCGGGGATCTACCGTGCACTCCTTTGTACTAAATTTTGCCTCGTGCCAGGTTGCCCGAGAGAATCCCCGGTGATGGGCTAGAGACAGCGTCCACGGCTGTCTTCTTAATCTCATTGGCCACGGCTATCACACACATGGGATCAGTGGCCACTCAAAGCACGACAGATCCCTGTCCGATGGCCTAGAGTAGAATACCACCTGTGGACGTGTGGCTGATGTGCAGGCGGCCAACCATCCCCCCAGTTGACACCGCGGGCTCATCTCGTCCCTCCACCCTGCAGGGTCCGCCATTCGCGGTGGCGAGAGGTGCTCCCTCCTTGGCCTCCGGCCCTCGCGGCCTGGGCGGGGCGGCTCGGGCCGACCCGTATTCGGTGGTGCGCGCGCCTCTTCTCCGCGCCTCACCGCGCGGCCGCACAACGAAGCAGCCCTGTGCCAACAGGATAAGAGAGATGTAAAGAGGGAGCAGTACACGCCCCAGAGCCCGTGCTATTGCTTGCACGGCCTACGCCCGACATCCGTGTGCCCCGTAACGTCCCCATTGCCCCCCCAGGCCCCATTTCCTTTCGCAGCTACCCCGCCGTGGTCAGCGCCCCCTTGCCGCACCATGTTCCCCCCCCCCCGCCCCCCCGACAACTCCCCACTCCTCGCACATTCAGGCCCAACGTCTTCTTCATCCACCCGGGCGCCGCCATAATCACTGGCCGATCCGCCGTCCACGACTTTTACGCCCGCATCTGCGCGACGAGGGGCTCGCGGGTCCTGGCGCCCCTTCACGTCAAGGTCCTCTCTGCCATCCGCGTCGGCACCACCCTCTTTGTGCGGTTGGAGCTCACGTCTGCGGCGCTGGCACGGCCCTACTACGGCGCCGACGCGTACGGTATTTTCGGGGACACGCTCGTCGCTGCGCAGGGATCGTTTGACCCGGCAGGGCTGGTGTGGAAGGAGTAGAGTGCGGGACGCAGGCGGGGGGCCAGTGGGGGGCAGAGAGGGGGAGGGAGACCATGTCAGAGGATGAATGGCGAGGGGCCCCTTCCGAGAGCTAACTTGCTGAAGAGGGACGCCCGGTCTTCTCAGAGAAGTTAGGCGGTCGCAGCAGAGGTGTTCGGAGAGCCGCAGCGACACGAACACTCTCCGCAGCGCTCACGCGAGCGGAGGCGTGAAGGGGAGGGGGGTGGGGGAGGGAGCGAGGCCGGGGGGGTCCCCGCCCCGCCCCACCCCCCGGCTGCAGCCACCACAGCTGTGGCCACAGTATATACAGTCAGTGAGCAAATTTATCCGTACGGCAAGAATTGATAATTATGCTGATCTTTTTGCTACTATCCTATCGTCTATCCTGCGCCATGGACTGATCAACTCTTTGTGCTGGCAACTCCTACTTCGATCACGTTCTGCACCCGTTGAAGCATCGACTCCTCCAGCGCCTTGCAAAAGACGTGAGGACTCCATTGTGCACCCCCGCCGCCCACAGCACAATAGAAGGCGCTTGGCCTCGTTCTGGTCCGACAGGTAGGGTGTGTTGGCGGCCACCTGGTGCGCACCCCATGGCCTTGACGGCCCACCGGATCGTCCGGGTTGACACAGCACCCTTCTCGGAGCACCCACCCCCCTGAGTGCGCGACTGTCTTTGTCAAAGAACCGATGGAGGTAAAGCCGTTATGATCCAACTCTCGGCGCAGGGAGCGCAAGAAGGGCCCCGTCATGACATTCAGCCGCTCCCGCTTGTCCACTCCGGCAGCGCTTTCCGTCGTCTGCACCACCCAAGCAGTGTAGGTGATGAAGCTTTTCGTCAGCCCGAGAGCCGTACGTACCAATGGCTCCAAGTGACTATCCCTGACAGAGCAGCGTCGCGATCGTCTCCCGCTCGCCGGAAGACAGCGGACGACGTGAGCATATCCCCGTGGTGGTTGGTGGGCGCCCCACGCTCCAGTGGAGTCAGCTGTCGGAGGGCGAAGAGGCGCGCTGCTGGTGCGTGTGGCGGCAAAGTCGAGAAATGTGGCGCGCTGTTGCAGGGAGGCGGGTGGATAGACTTGATCCGGGACGGAAAAAGTGTTCCAAAAACGTATGGATAATTCTGCTCACTGACTGTACGTACTGTCCGTACTGTCAGTGAGCAAAATTATCCGCACGTTTTTGCAACATTTTCTGCATCCCGGATCAAGTCTCCCCACCCGCCTCCTTGCAACAGCGCGCGCCACATTTCTTGAATTCGCCTCCACACCAGGAGTTGTCAAGCGTACCATGTTTGGTCTAGCGTATGGTACTGGGAGTCGTGGCTGGGGCACGGGCATCTACTGTCAGCCAGCCGACTTCTGGGCAAGCGTAGTGGCGCCTGTGACCGGAGTCATGAGTATTTACAAGCGTACTAGCGAGTAGTAAATTTCGGCAACAGTATGAGTACCGCAAGAGTATCCAGAGCATGAAAAAGAGGTCAATTTACGAAAATGTACTGCATTTTACATTTCGGTGTGACTGGATTCCCTTCTCTGATGGCTCTTCTCCATGCTTGACAAGCGAAGGGAGCACGGGATCCCGCGCTGGGCCTGTCATTTGTCACGACTCTTGGGGGCATTCCAGAGCCAGGTGGTGCGCGGGCGCTGGCAAGAGTGCATGTCATTGGCTTCGGCTTGCCCGAGAGCACCATCTGACCTTCCATCCCATCAGCAGGCTGCAAAGAAAATTGTCAGCCCCTCACCCGCCCCACCCTGGGGACCACCCCGAGGGCCCGTGGGACCTCGGCGACGCATCCAGGGTCGTTCTGGCGGGTGGGCCTGGGAGGCGTCGGTTCGAGGAGCGAAAACACATCAGAATCCGAGGCGACAGGGTCGTGTTACGCTTGAGTTTTTTAACTCCGCGTATCACGAGCCGAGAAATGATCCCATGAATACTGGCCGGCAATACTCGGGTGATTTCCATGCAAGCGTATGGTGGATGCACGCTCATCAAGCAAGTGAGCATTCGGGATGCTGAGCTAAATTGGCACGAGTACCGTCACTACGCTTGAAAAATACTTGCGTATACGCTTGAGCCAGATACGCTTGACAAGCCCTGCTCCACACGCACCAGCAGCGCGCGTCTTCGCCCTCCGACAGCAAATTCCCCTGAAGCGTGGGCCGCCCACCAAACACCATGGGGATACGCTCACGTCGTCCCCTGTCCTCCGGTAAGCGAGACACGATCGCGACGCTGCTCTGTCAGGGATAGTCACTGGGAGCCATTTGTACGGCGCTCGGGCTGACCAAAAGCATAATCACTTACACGGCTTGGGTGGTGTGGACGACGGAAAGCACTGCCAGGGTGGAAAAGCGGGGCCGGCTGAATGTCATGACGGGGCCCTCCCTCCCTACGCGAAAAACGCTGGATGATGAGTTACATTGACTGCCGGATGAGGCGCCTCTATTTTATTGGCCAGGGTATTTGACAAATCCGCCAGGGACAATCGTTCGGCGGACCGCGGTGCGTGGTGCAGAGTGCGGGGAGGCTGTTCGTGGAAGGGGTGAGGTGTGCGCGTCTGCGAAGTGCGAGGAGCGTCATCTCCCTCCAGAGCGTACGTCCTCCCCCTCCCTGCGGAGGCACAACCCCCCCCCCGGCGGTCTCCCCCCCCCGGGCAGGAGTGGAACTGGGGCTGGTGTCTGGAATGAACAGTCACCCAGTGGCCGCTCTTTCCGTAAATATGGCACCCGCCTTCCGCGTGCATGCCTTTGTCGCCCGTTGCCCCCCTCCCTTGACGTTCACTACCCTCCCCTGTCATGCCTTGGTTCATCCTTGCCTCTGTCGCTACTTCCCCTCCCCCCGGTCGCCCGCCTCCCCCCCCCCCCCCCCCCACAGGCAACTCTTCTCGCCCCCGCCACCGCCGGCGCCACCCGCTCCCTTTTCTTGTTCCCGCCTTGGTTCGCTCTTGCGTCCTTCTTTTCCCTCCCTTCTCCCCCCGCCCAAGACGTCCCTGCGCTTGCGCTCGGTGCCGGCGGCCATGTTGCGTCGGCATAGCGGCTGAGGACGGGCGTGTGGCGGGGGGGCATGGCGCTGGGGTGCAGGGGGAGCAGGGCGACTGGTGTCTGGGGGTGCTGAGGGCTTGGGAGTTGATGGTGCAGTGGTGGTGGCTGGGTCAGAAGCATGGGAGTGAGGCTGGAGAAAGGATAAGTGGGTGGCGATAGCCGGGGGGTGTAGCATCCCTGGCCCTGACTTGGCGTCGACCCGGGATGGCGACCAAGGGACACCAGCTGCCAGAACACGGCCGCCGTGTGGGGATGGTTGGCGGCCGTGGCCCGTGCACGGCTCTGGGATGCGGTGGACGACGCTACCCACAAGTGAGAGAGGGACTTCTGATGGGTTTTTGAATACTTGCGAGGGACTTGATTTGAGAGAAATTGAGTGTGAGATTAGTGAGGGAGAATAGAATTAGTAGAGATAGTGGCCCCCGACCTGACGAGGTTAGACTCGGGTCGGCGCCACTCGGGGGTAGGGGGGGGGGGGGGCTACCTGGCCAACGTGCGGAGGCTCCCCCAGATGCTGGTTAAGAGGGACAGGGAGGCGCCCTTCGCCCGTGCCCTCAGGGAAAAAGAACAACTGCGCGTTTGCTTTCCTCTTCCCCGTGTGCACTACCGTGCGTATCTGGTGGCTCTGCCGACAGGCACGTGAGGCAACAGGCATACCACTCTCGTAGTTCCCCTTTCTGTGTTACCTGTCCCTTTCCCCCGAGGGATCCTGACACATGCCTGAGAGGATCGAGTTTTATACCACATATTGGGTGGAGCAGCAGGGGATTGAAGTGTTTGAGAAGCGACATTTGGGGGCAGCGGTTGGGTTGTTTTTGTTCTGTCCTCTTCTGTGGTTTGGAAATTATTTGCACCCGTTCACTGGATTCTCTTTTCTGGCTCTCCAACCCCTCTCTTGTGGTCTGACGATCTTCGGACACGCAGGCAACTGGACTGTGGAAGTCAAGAGACCAACATGGCTACCCTCCCTTGCACGACGGTGCCCGAAGGGGTAGACCCTGCGTCCCTTGACGCATCCCTGGTCACCGCGGGGGACGGTGTTCAACCCGGCGTTGTCCCCGCGGGCGAAGTAGACCTGGGCGCGACACCCGGTAGCGGGCTGGAGTAAACAGGCGACCAAGTACCTCCTGCTCCGCATCCTCCGGCTGTCCCTCCATTGGGGGCCACCCCGGGGTCATCGGCGTTCGAGTCCGCTCGAAGCAGACGACTCCCTCCTGCCGGTTCTACTCCTGAACTTTCAGGGATACCCCCTGGTGTGTTTCCTCCTGGACCTACACATGGCAGCTGGGTGTATACACCTCTTCCTGTGGGCGCTACCAGTACCAGAGGCACCGCTGCGACTGGCTCTACGGGTCTCCCTGAGACCTCGACTCCTGGGACCGGCCAAGCTTTTCCTCCCCTGGCGTCCTTTGGGGCGGAAAGTTCCAAGATCCGTAACCGGAGCAGCCGGAGGCGGCGGCGTCGTCGTCGTCACTCTAGCACCAGTGAGACCAGTTCCGCCAGCTCCGAGGAGGGATACAACTGGGACGCGACCCCTGGTACCACTCGGCGCGGGCTGGTCGAGTTTGGCTTTCCTGCGCACCAAGTGGGGGACACTTCCCTGAACAATGTCACGTACTGGGGCAGCTACCGGCTGGAGAACCAAGACCAAGGTTACACCCGGAAGATGGCCAAGAAGATGGCATCTATAAACCGGCGCATGCAGCCGAGTTTTGGGGACATCCCAATTTTTCTGGGAAGAAACGGGGGCTTATCTTTGCCTTCCTCCGCCGGTCTGTCAAGGCATGTAACGACAATGATGCATCGGAAGGCTAGGCACTCTACCTTCTGGTCAAGTTCATGACCGGAGAAGCGGAATAGCGGTTCGCACAAGTTCTCCGGGACTCAGCCGGACACATCGTCGGGCGTAACGTTGGTAGCTATGTGGAAGCGGTCAACTGGCTCCTGTCCAACTACGCCGACGCGGACTCCCTCCAAAAGGCGGCGGGAAAGATGAACCGGGCAACCATGGAGCGACAAGAGACTCCAGAGGCCTGCGCCCGCCGTATCCGGTAGATGAGCGAGGCTTGTGGCAAAGTTTACCCTGAGGACAGGCTGAAAATGATCTTCTCGGAAGGGCTTCCTGAATATCTTCAAGTTGATGCTGAGAACTACAACCAGGAACACCAAGAGCATACCTTCCAGAAGCTGATGGCCTACACCGAGGGCAAGTATCGGCAAGCCAAGGCAATCCAGGCCCCCTCATCCTAGGCTGGGACTTCCAGAGGCAGCATGTCAAGAGCATCCTCCCAGGAGAAAGAAAGGTGCAATTCAACCATGGGTTTGTGTCGCCGGTGCTGGAGCATCTGGACACCAAGGTTCGTGTAGTCAAGAACAAGAAGAACCGCGTCCCGCCCTCAACCCTGACGCTCTTAGAACCAGTGCTTCTTCCTCCTCGTTCGGAGACCAAGGTTTAAGTGACTACCCGGACAACTGGTCAGTGCCTGATCTTCGGACGCAAGGAGTTTATGGCGAAGCACCGGTTATATCTGGCCCATGGGCACCACAGGAAAGGCACGTCCCATTCTCCGTGCTCGTCGTGAACGTGAGCCGGAAACCAATAACTCTTCCCAAGAGCACTCGATTTGGGACGGCAGAACCTTACCGAGGCTCTGCCCGTGCCCTGAGCAAAGAGGACCTCCTGAACCTGCAACAAGAACTGGCATCCAACCTATCCGCCCTGCGCGTACCTTCGGAACAACCACATGCTGTCGGCGTTTTCCAAACGCCCGAGCAAGCACCGCCCAAGATGCGAAACGTCAAACAAGAAGATGTTCCTCCGGACCTGAAGGAGGCTCTGGAGAAGCTTCTTCGAGAATATCGGCACCTGCGGTCTGGAGAGCTGCGCAAGATGGACGCAACCCTACATCGGATTCAACTTAAGCCGGATGCTAAGCCAGTACACCTGCAACCGTACCGGGCTGGACCACATCGCCGGGATGAGATTGAGAAGCAGGTTAACAAGATGCTCAAGATGGATGTTATCGAGCCCTCAGATGGCGAGTGGGCCTTCCCGGTGGTGGTCGTCCCGAAGCCTGGCGGTCACTTCCGTTTTTGCGTCGATTACAGGCGCCTGAACGAGATGATGGTCAAGGATGTATACCCGATACCCCGAATGGATGATTGCATTGACTTCCTCGGTGACGCCACCCTCTTTTCAACTTCAGATTGTAACGCCGGATACTGTTAGATCCCCCTGGCCGACAAGAATAAGGATAAGACCACCCTCACGTGCCATATGGGGCTATTCCGGTGCAAGCGTCTTCCTTTTGGCCTCACCAATGCTCCGGCTACCTTCCAGAGAGCGATTGACATCATCCTGTCGGGGCTAAGATGGAGGACACGTCTGGTTTACTTGGACGATATCATCGTCTTCTCCAAGACCCCGGCGGAATACTAAGAGCACCTCCGAGAGGTCCTGGCTCTCCTGTACAAGGCTGGAGCTACCCTGAAGGCAGAAACGTGCCACCTGTTTGAGACCGAGGTTGAGTACCTGGGGCATGTGCTGAGCCCGGGGGAGCTTCGGGTCAACGAGAAGAATATTGTAGCATCCCTGGCCCCGACTTGGCGCCGAACCGGGACTGCAACCAGAGGGCACCAGGTGCCAGTACACGCCCGCCGTGTGGTGATGGTTGGCGGCCGTGGCCCGTGCCCGGCACTGGGATGCGGTGGACTACGCTATCCACACGTGAGAGAGGGATTTCTGATGGGTTTTCGCATACTTGTGAGGGACTTGATTTGAGAGAATTTGAGTGTGAGATTAGTGAGTGGGAATAGAATTAGTAGTGATAGTGGCCCCCGACCTGACGAGGTTAGACTCGGGTCGGGGCCACTCGGGGTTATGGGGGGGGCTACCTGGCCAACGTGCCAAGGCTCCCCCAGATGCACGTTGAGAGGGACAGCGAGGCGCCCTTGGCCTGCGCCCTCAGGGAAAAAGACAACTGCGCGTTTGCTTTCCTCTTCCCCGTGTGCACTACCGTGCGTATCTGTTTGCTCTGCGAGCAGGCGCGTGAGGCAACAGGCATACCATTCTCGCAGTTCCCCTTTCTGTGTTACCTGTCCCTTTCCCCCGAGGGATATTGACACGTGTCTGAGAGGATCGAGTTTTATACCACATATTTGGTGGAGCAGCAGGGGATGATTGGAGTGTTTGAGAAGAGACATTTGGGAGCAGCGGTTGGGTTGTTCCTGTTCTGTCTTTTTTCTGTGGTTTGGGAATTATTTGCACCCGTTCACGGGAATCCCATTCCTGGCTCTCCAACCCCTGTTTTGTGGTCTTGCGATCTTTGGACACGCAGGCAACTGGACTGAGGCTGTCAAGAGACCAACATGGCTACTCTCCCTGGCACGACAGTGCCCGAAGGGGTAGACCCCGCGTCCCTTGACGCATCTTTGGTCACCGCGGGGGACGGTGCCCAACCCGGCGTTCTCCCTACGGGTGAAGCAGACCTGGGTGTGACTTCCGGTAGCGGACTGGAGTCTACAGGCGGCCAAGCACCTCCTGCTCCCGTTCCTCCGGCTGTTCCTCCTGTGGGAGCCACCCCGGGGTTAACGGCGTTTGAGTCCGCTCGCAGCAGACGTCTCCCTCCTGTCGGTTCTACTCCTGAACTTTCAGGGATAGCCCCTGGTGTGTTTACTCCTGGGCCCACACATGGCAGCTGGGTGTATACACATCTTCCTGTGGGCACTAGCAGTGCCAGAGGCACCGCTATGACTGGTTCTACGGGTCTCCCTGAGACCTCGACTCCTGGGACCGGCCAAGCTTTTCCTCCCCTGGCATCCTATGGGGCGGGGAGCTCCAAGACCGGTAACCGGAGCAGCCGTAGGCGTCGGCGTCGTCGCCGTCGCTCTAGCACCAGCGAGACAAGTTCCTCCAGCTCTGAGGAGGGATATGACGGGGATGCATCTCCCGGTCCCACCCGGCGCAGGCTAGTCGAGTTCGACTTCCCTGCCCACCAAGTGGGAGATGCCACCCTGAACAAGGTCACGTATTGGGGTAACTACCGGCTGGAGAACCAAGACCAAGGTTACACCCGGAAGATGGCCAAGAAGATGGCATCCCTGAACCGGCGAATGCAGCCGAGCTTTGGGGGACATCCTAAGTTTTTCGGGAAGAGACCGGCGCTTATCTTTGCCTTCCTGCGCCGGTTTGTCAAGGCATGCAATGACAGCGATGTGTCCGAGGGTATGGCTCTCTACCTCCTGGTTAACTTCATGACCGGAGAAGCGGAACAGCGGTTTGCACAGGTTCTACCAGACTCTGCCGGACCCATTGTCGGGCGTACCGTTGCGAGTTATCCGGAGGCGGTCAACTGGCTCCTGTCCAATTACGCTGACGCGGACTCCCTGCGTAAAGCAGTCGGCAGGCTGAACCGGGCAACCATGGAGAGACAAGAGACTCCAGAGGCAATCGCTCGTCGTGTCCGGGAGATGAGCGAGGCTTGTGGCAACGTTTACCCTGAGGACAGGCTCAAGATGATCTTCTCGGAAGGGCTTCCTGAATATCTTCAAGTGGATGCGGAGAACTACAACCAGGAACATCAAGAACATATCTTCCAGCAGTTGATGGCCTACACCCAGGGCAAGTACCGGCAAGCCAAGGCCCTCCAAGCTCCCATGGTATCAACTCCCAAGCCGTTGTCGCGAGTTCGTCCCGGACCCGACAAGTATAAGGGAGGTGATAGCCCTGTACCGGTACTCGCAGTTGGCGAGGCCTCACCCGTGGGGTCAGGGGACAAGTGGGGCGGCTTCGTTTCTAAGGAGCAACCTTCCCTGGTCGCCCCCAAGCAGGTCAGGAACCAGCGGTTCCGGTCTTGTTGGCTGTGCCAGAAGGAGGATCACATGTCCTACCAGTGCCCGACCATTCCCAAGGACCTCCAGGAGAAACTCAAGCGTCAAGGACTGGTGTTTGCAAAGGCGGTCAACTGGGCTGACCGGCGGGGACCCTCCAAGATGGACAAGGCACAGGTACACGCAATCCGAGTGGCAACCTTACAGAGCATCATGGAGGCTCTGGCAAGGGAAGCTCCTACGGACTTTGACCTGGAGACTGAAACCTCTAAGGACTCCTCGGACCCGGGAAACGAGTAGGGCAGGCGCTCTCCCCAAGTGTCTTCCCGAATCTCCGACAGCAGGGTACTTCTACCCGTTCTCCCCTTGCGCGCCGGGAGAAAGGACGGCAGTTACCTGCTCAACCGGTAGCCGCCTGGACACCCTGTTTGTTCAAGGGGACTTTGCTCGTCCTGCGTAAGGAAAACCTCAAGATTAATGCTCGTATGCGTGTGGGGGATAGCCTCCCCCAAGCTGTTACGCCGGTGGTTGACACGGGAGCCGGACCAAGCGTCATCACTGAGAACCTGTTACCTCCGGGCTGGCGTCGACATGCCTGGAGAGCGCCTACCCGGACCCATATCGTCGACGCGTCGGGTCAAACCCTACGACCGCTTGGCCGTCTTCCCGTCGCCATCTATGTCAACAATGAACCAATGCTTTTTCCCTTTCTAGTAGTCAAGACTCTATCAGTCCCCCTTATCCTAGGCTGTGACTTCCAGAAGCAGCATGTCAAGAGCATCCTACCCGGAGAAGGAAAGGTGCAGTTCAACCATGGGTTTGTGTCACTAGTGCTGGAGCACCTGAACGCCAAGGTTCGTGTGGTCAAGAACAAGAAAGAACGCATCCCACCCTCTACCTTGACTCTCTTCAAACCGGTGCTCCTACCTCCTCGCTCGGAGACCAAGGTTCAAGTCACGACCCGGACTGCAGGTCAATGCCTGATCTACGGACGCAAGGAATTTCTGGCGAAACACCGATTATACTTGGCCCACGGACATCACAAGAAGGTGGAGAGGCACACCCCGTTCTCGGTGCTGATCGTCAACGTGAGCCGGAAGCCAATAACCCTCGCCAAGGGCACTCGAGTTGGTACAGCAGAGCCTTACCGGGGGTCCGCCCGAGCTATGAGCAAGGAAGACCTCTTGAACCTGCGACAAGAGCTGGCATCCAACCCGACGGCCTTAGACGTATCTCCAGAACAAGAGCAGGCTGGCAGCGCTACTCCGAAGCCCGAACAAGCACCGCCCGGGATGCCGAAGGTCAACCAAGAAAATGTCCCTCCCGACTTGAAGGAGGCACTGGAGAAGCTTCTCCAGGAATATCGGCACCTATGGTCTGGAGAGCTGGGCAAGATGGACGCCACTCTACACCGGATTCAACTCAAGCCAGATGCCAAGCCAGTGCACATGCAACCATACCGGGCTGGATCTCATCGCCGGGATGAGATTGAGAAGCAGGTTAACAAGATGCTCAAGATGGATGTTATCGAGCCGTCCGATAGCGAGTGGGCTTTCCCGGTGGTAGTCGTCCCGAAACCTGGCGGTCACTTCCGTTTCTCCGTTGACTACAGGCGCCTGAACGAGATGACAGTCAAGGATGTATACCCGATACCCCGGATGGATGATTGCCTCGACTTTCTTGGTGATGCCACCCTCTTCTCGACGCTGGATTGTAATGCCGGTTACTGGCAGATCCCTCTGGCTGACGAGGACAAGGACAAGACTACCTTCACGTGCCACCTGGGACTATTCCGGTGCAAGCGCCTTCCTTTTGGTCTCACCAATGCTCCGGCAACCTTTCAGAGAGCCATCGACATCATCCTGTCGGGGCTAAGGTGGAGAACATGTTTGGTCTACCTGGACGATATTACTGTTTTCTCCAAGACCCCGGCGGAACACCTGGAACACCTTCGGGAGGTCCTGGCCCTCGTGTCCAAGGCTGGAGTTACCCTCAAGGCCGAGCAGTGCCACCTGTTTGAGACTGAGGTGGAGTACCTGGGGCACGTGCTGAGTCCGGGGGAGCTCCGAGTCAATGAAAAGAACATCAAGGCCCTCCGGCATGCACGGCAACCTAAAACCCAGACGGAACTCAAGAGCTTCCTGGGGATGTGCAACGTCTACCGCCGGTTCGTACGGGACTATGCTCTGATTGCCCGGCCATTGACCAAGCTTACCAGCAAGAAGCTTCCCGCACAACTCCCGGTGTTCGACGAGAAGCAGACCGCGGCCTTCGAAGAGCTCAAGAAGCGCCTGACCACCACTCCAGTACTGGCGTTACCCAAGCGGGAGGGCCAGTTTGTTCTGGAGACTGACGCCTGTGGCGTCCAGGTGGGGTGCTCACTACTCCAGCAGCAACCTGATGGGCACTTCCTCCCGATAGGCTACTACAGTCGCGTCCTGCCTCCAGCCGAGAAGAATTATTCCACGACCGAGCGCGAGTGCTTGGCAGTCGTCTGGGCTTGCTTCCTGTTACGGCCATATCTTGAAGGACAAGAGTTCCTCATCCGGACGGACCACGCCAGTCTAAGGTGGCTGCTATGCATGGACAGCAGCCAAGGAAGGGTCGCCCGGTGGCGCCTACGCCTTTCGGAGTTCAAGTACAAGGTGTGCACCAGAGCAGGGAGGGAGCACCACTGCGCCGACACCATGTCCCGGTTGGAGACTCCTGCAGCCGATACCGGTCCTATCCCGGAGGAAATCCCATGTTTCATCCTCCCGAATGTCGGACGTGGCTGGCATGCTCCCCTGTATGAGACACCTGAAGCTCATCAACCGGTGACCATTCACCGGATGCTGGAGGCACAACTGACGGACCCTCAATGCTTGGAGCTTCGCCACCAAATGGACCTGAACCGGAACAGTCGCTTCTCCGAGTCTACAGACGGACTCCTGGTACGGGTGTCACCCTCCGATGGGGCAACTCAAGTCTACGTACCCCGGAGCCTACGAGCTGACATCCTACGCCTGGAGCACTCGTCTCCCCAGGCCGGACATCCTGGTATCAATCGGATGTATGCTTCCATGCGACGACACTATTACTGGGAAACCATGGCCAGTGACGTCCATAAGTACCTGGAGGCTTGTGTTTCTTGTGAAAGGAACCGGTTGTCCCAGAGGAAGAAGACTTCTAAGCTACGCCTATTCCCTGCGGCGGAGCCCTTTTGCAAGCTTAAGCATGGACATCCTGGGGCCCCTACCTGAAACATCCAGTGGCAACATATACCTGCTCATCATTTGTGACCGGTTCTCCAAGTTCACTCGAGCGATCCCGCTGAGGACCATTACGGCCCTGGATGTCACGTCAGCCTTCTGCGAGTACTGGATAGCTGCCTATGGCCCTCCAGACTCCGTCTTAACCGAAAATGGTCCCCAGTTTGCATCCCTGTTCTTCCAAGGAGTCTGTGACCTGATGGGCATCAAGAACTTGTACACCACGACGTACCACCCTCAAACGAACGGCCAGGTGGAACGATTCAACCGGACCCTAGTGGACATGCTATGGCACTACGTGGAGGAGCACCAAGAAGACTGGGACGAGCTCCTGGCTGTCCTCACTCTAGCCTACAACTCCCGAGTTCACCGGACAACGGGAGTCGCTCCACTCGACTTTGTCACCCCAAGGCGGCTGACCAACTCCTCCCTGGAAAGAATACCAGATGGTCTCCAGCCTGCACTGAAGTCAGGTCCCAAGGCAAAGGATGAGTTCCTGGAACAACTGAAGCTCCTGCTCCCAAGAGTCAAGGAGTCAATCTCAAAGACCCAGGAGCGATACAAGCGGGACTATGACAAGGGCGTTCGGGAAAAGAACAAGGAACTGGGTGGTGGCGACTGGGTTTTTGTGGACAACCATAGCAAGACCCGGGGGAAGCTGGACTCTAAGACGGAAGGACCTTATGAGATCCTGAATACGGATGGCTGGACCTTCCTTCTAGATGTGGATGGCTCCCCGTACCGGGTGAGCAGCGACCATGTCACCCGAGCTCCACCGCCAAGCAAACGGGACTTGACCCGGTGCAAGCGGGCCGCAGTACCCTGGCTATCCCAAGAAGACGGCCGGGAATATGTCTACGTCAAGTTTGTCGACCATGCCTGGAGAGACGGACGCTTGTACCTGCGAGTACGCTGGTTCGGTTTTAACCCGGCAGATGATACCTGGGAACCCTCAAACCGGCTACCCATCGCGGACGTCTGTGCCTACACGCGACGGAACGGGATAGAAGGCACTCCAGTGGCCAGAGCCGGCAAGATCCTGGAGTCGGACTCGGAGGAGGACCAAGAGGACGGGGCCGATCAAGACCCTCAGGACGAGCCGAGCTCACCCGCAACGGATGCGGAACAAGAGGATTGAGAAGAAGGGAACGGGTATATCAAGGAAAACACGCAATGCAAGCATGGAACAATCAAGGAAAACAAACACCCGCTCGAGCAACCCTTCTCTCCGCCTCTTCCCTCCTCGCTTCTCCCAAGACTCTCACCCTCCTTGCCTCCAAGTACTACTCCCGGCGCGGACGCTGTGCCGCGGGAGAGTCCTCCAGCGCTGCCTCCGCGGCACGACGGGAACCGGAGGAAGGCGGGATGACGTAGTGCGGTGGGCGCGGTGCATCCCGGTATGACGCCATCGGAGTAGTACCGGTAGTTGCCGGGGGCTCCCGCTCATCCAGATATGCCAGTCGGCGCCCCTGGAAGCCAGTGAAGGTCTCCGACCACTGCTGGGCCAAGCCATGCCGCGTCAAAGTCGCCAGAAGTTCGCCAACCACCGGACTGTCCGACATCTGGCCGCTGTCCGCCCAAGCAAACACCCAGTCAACCACGTTGTTCAAGACGCTGGCGTAAGTACCCAGCACCAGGGAAGACCCGACGCCTTCAACCTGCACCGGAAGACGACCCAGCTGGTCTTCAATCATACCGACGTCGTACTGGTCGCATGTCGGGCCACCTTGGTTCAGGTACCAGTCAGGCACCCGGAAGCGGGTAAGGCGCAGAGTCGGCGCCGGGATCGCGAACCGCTCCGAGGATGACACTACCGGACGGTCCACGACAGCCCCAGAAACCGGAGTACCCCACTCCAGCGGAGGCACAGCGCTGCCGACGTTCGAAGAGGGCGTCCGAGGCAGAGCGGCCGGAGTAGTCGGCGACCGCACGGCCACCCCCAGAATCGCTGCAGACAAGCGCGGTGCCGGAAGAGCTTGAAGTACCGGCACAGCCGGAACAGGGCGCGAACGCGCCGGCGACGGTTCAGGCGAGGCCACCGGGGCGACAGGTGCAACAGGAGGAAGCGGAGCCGCCGCAGACGCCCGACCGACCGCCGCGGCCCATCCCGACTCTTGCACCGGCGGCCCAATGAGCAGAAGATCGAGGGCGACCGGAGCAGGAAAACTGCCTAGCTGCGGCCACGCCGAAGGCGGTGTCGCTAGCTGCACCTTGGCCGGAGAAGACTGGTAGACCACCTGCGCCCAACCGGAGCCATCCCGACGCGGGCTGTTCTGGTCGGCAACCGCGTTCAAGAAGCTCCGGTCATGCACCGGCAGCAGACGCTGGAAGTCAATCATCGCCTGGAAGAGCTCCTTGTACTCCTCGTCCTGGCTGCACAGGAAGTCGACGGTCAACTTGTCGACAATCCGGACCATCAGGAGGTCAGGGAGAAACCAAAGCCGGTTGGACACCAAGACCTCGTGGAGCCAGTGGTTGGCCGCCAAGACTGTCATCTCGGAGGTGTACATCATGTACGGGATCGAGTGGAAGAAGCCATTGATCGACGCCTGGGTCAAGGCGTCCAAGAAGTACCAGGTGAAGGGGATGCTGGAAGGAGCAAACCCGACCGGGATCTCGACTTCCTGCTGCTGCGAGATGACCTTGGGGTAGTACGCCGCCCGGTTAGCCTTGTCCAGCTTCCAGAACTCCTGGTGGTTGCAGCTCACGAGGAAGTCACGCTGGCGCCCGCGTCGCTCACCCTGCTCCCGTGCCGGCGACAACTTGGAGTATTTCCGGGTCAGGAAAGGCGGCTCCAGAGCGACCATACTCGGACGGGGATCGCAGTTCAGGCTCCCCGACCCCTTGAGCGCCTCGTCCCAGACCTTGAGTGCCCGGTGGACGTACCCTTCCTCCTCTGGCCACCGGAGAACGGACGCGGACACGCGACGCTCGGTCAAGGGTAGATCCAGCACCAGCGCGAAGGGGAGATCCTCCAGACGAGCAACCCAAGAGGAACCCGAGAAGCTCTGGGAGCGGTCTTGTGCCAGGCGCATCTGGTCCGCCGTATGAAGGCGTGTCTTGTCCATCTCGGTCAAGACCTCGCGCTGGAGTTCCTTGCGCCAGAGGTCCAAGCAATCCTGTTGGCACTGGGCCGCGCCGGCGTTGCCGACCATTGTCGAGTAGCGCCGGGCCGCCAGAGGATCCTGCCCAAGAAGCATCTCCGGGAGACCCACCGGGGGGGTCTCGACCGGGTGCATCGCGGAAGCCGGGGGAACCCGATCCGTCCCCGCCGTAGCAGCCGGCGCCGACACCGACACCCGAGGAACCGGAGGCAGGAGAGGGGCGCGACTACCCGAGTTCTCCTCCGCAACACTCGCCGCCGGAACCACGGGCCCAGCTTGCATCTCGGAACTGGACATGACGTCCAGACTCCGGGGGAACGAGAGGGCCAAGGTGAAGGAGAAAGGGGGGGGGGGCAGAATCGGAGCAGGTGGTCGTGACCGGGGTGAAGACGCTCGACCTCGGTACCGGTGTGGACGTGCTCGAGGCTGTGCACGGTGGCACCTGGTTCGGCCCGAGGACGTGCCGGACTAGGGAGGGAGCTATGTAGCATCCCTGGCCCCGACTTGGCGCCGAACCGGGACTGCAACCAGAGGGCACCAGGTGCGAGTACACGCCCGCCATGTGGTGATGGTTGGCGGCCGTGGCCCGTGCTCGGCACTGGGATGCGGTGGACTACGCTATCCACACGTGAGAGAGGGATTTCTGATGGGTTTTCGCATACTTGTGAGGGACTTGATTTGAGAGAATTTGAGTGTGAGATTAGTGAGTGGGAATAGAATTAGTAGTGATAGTGGCCCCCGACCTGACGAGGTTAGACTCGGGTCGGGGCCACTCGGGGTTATGGGGGGGGCTACCTGGCCAACGTGCCAAGGCTCCCCCAGATGCACGTTAAGAGGGACAGCGAGGCGCCCTTGGCCTGCGCCCTCAGGGAAAAAGACAACTGCGCGTTTGCTTTCCTCTTCCCCGTGTGCACTACCGTGCGTATCTGTTTGCTCTGCGAGCAGGCGCGTGAGGCAACAGGCATACCATTCTCGTAGTTCCCCTTTCTGTGTTACCTGTCCCTTTCCCCCGAGGGATATTGACACGTGTCTGAGAGGATCGAGTTTTATACCACAAATATCAAGGCTCTTCGGCAAGCCCGGCAACCCAAGACCCAGACGGAATTCAAGAGCTTTCTGGGTATGTGCAACGTTTACCGCCGGTTCGTGTGCGACTATGCCCTGATTGTCAGGCCGCTGACCATGCATACCAGCAAGAAGCTCCCTGCACAGCTCCCGGTATTCGACGAGAAGAAGACAGCCGCCTTCGAGGAGCTCAAGAAGCGCCTGACCACGACTCCAGTACTGGCGCTATCCAAGCGGGAGGGCCAGTTTGTCCTAAAGACTGACGCCTGCGGCGTCCTGGTTGGGTGCTCCCTACTCCGGCAAGAACCTGATGGGCTTTTTCTGGCCTGAAGCCGGGCCCCAAGTCATAGGACGATTTCCTGGAACAACTGAAGCTCCTTCTCGCACGAGTCAAGGAGTCAATCGTGAAGATCCAGGAGCGATACAAGCGGGACTGTGATAAGGGTGTCCGGGAAAAGAACAAGGAACTGGGTGATGGTAACTGGGTTTTCGTGGATAACCACAGCAAGACCCGGGGGCAGCTGGACTCCAAGACGGATGGGCCTTATGAAATCCTCAGCACGGACGGCTGGACGCTCCTTCCAGACGTGAATGGCTCTCCTTACCGGGTGAGCAGTGACCACGTCACTCGAGCTCCACCGCCAAGCAAGCGGGACCTGACCCGGCGTGAGCGCGACCATTGTTTGCTTTACGAGACGGGCTCGGCCGCAACGGACGCGGGAACAAGAAGATTAAGAAAAGGGAACGAGTGTACCTAGGAAACAAGCACTACAAGCATGGAACTACTGGAGAAGCCAGCAAGCACCCGTTCGAGCAACCCTTCTCTCCGCCTCTTCCCTCCTCCCTTCGCCCGTGACTCCTACCTTCCTCGCCCTCAAGTATTACTCCCGGCGCGCGCGCTGCGCCGCAGGAGGGTCCTCCAGCGCCTCGTCAGCAGCACGACGGGACCCAGACGATGACGGGATGACGTAGTCAGGCGGTCGAGACTCCTCGACGTACTCCACCAACGGAACAGCACTAGCGATCGCCGGACGCTCCCGCTCATCCAAGTACACCCGCCAACGCTCCTGGAAACTCGTGAAGGTCCCTGACCAGCGCTGGGCCAAGCTATGCCGGGTCAAGGTCGCAAGGAGCTCACCAAACACCTGACTGTCCGACATCTGGCCGCTGTCCGCACAAGCAAACACCTGCTCGACCACGTCGTTCAAGACGCTGGCATACGTACATAGCACCAAGGAAGACCCGACGCCCTCAACCTGCACCGGAAGTCCGCCCAGCTGATCTTCGATCATGCCAACATCGTACCGGTCGCACGACGAGCCACCTTGAGTCAGGTACCAGATGGGCACTAGGAAGCGGGAAAGGCGTAGCCTCGGCGCCGGAATCTCAAACCGACCCGATGTCGCCACACCCGGACGGCTAGCACCGACGCCGGAAACTGGAGTACCCAACTCAAGGGTGGGCACCGAGCCGCCACCAGCCGTGGAAGTCACACGAGGAGGAGCGCCTGGGGTAGCAGGCGACCGGATGGTACCGCCGGGAGCAACGCCGAGAGCCGCGACCGGGAAACGCGGTGCCGGAGGAGCCTGAAGAATCGGTGCAGGAAGGGCCTGGCGCGCAAGCGCCGGCGAATGCCAAGGCGAAGCTACCGGTGCAGCAGGAGCAACCGGAGGAACTGTACCACCCGCAGACACCCGACCAACCGCCGCAGCCCACCCCGAATCTTGTACCGGCGGACCAGGTGGCAGCAGGTCCAAGGCGGCCGGCGCAGGAAGACCTCCCAGCTGCGGCCATGCCGGCAGCGGCATTGCCAGCTGCACCTTGGCAGGAGAAGTCTGGTAGACTACCTGCACCCAACCCGAGCCATCCTGACGCGCACTACTCTGGTCCGCGATCGAGCTCAAAAATGTCCGGTCGTGCACCGGGAGTTGACGCCGGAAGTCGATCATCGCTTGAAAGAGCTCCTTGTAATCTTCTTCCTGGTTGCACAAGAAGTCGACGGTCTGCTTGTGGACAATCCAGACCATCATCAGGTCCGAGAGAAGCCAGAGCCGGTTGGACACCAAGACCTCGTGAGGCCAGTGGTTGGCCGCCAAGACCGTCATCTCGGAGGTGTACAACGTGTACGTGATCGAGTGGAAGAAGCCCTTGATCGACGCCTGGGTGAGGGAATCCAGGAAGTACCAGGTGAAGGGAATGCTCGATGGTGCGAACCCGACCGGGATCTTAACTTCATGCTGCTGCGGGATGACCTTGGGGTAGTACGCCGCCCGGTTAGCCTTGTCCAGCTTCCAGAACTCTTGGTGGTTGCATATCACGATGTATTCCCGCTGGCGCCCTGGCTCTGACTTGGCGTCGACCCGGGATGGCGACCAAGGGACATCAGGTGCCAGAACACGCCCGCCGTGTGGGGATGGTCGGCGGCCGTGGCCCGTGCCCGGCTCTGGGATGCGGTGGACTACGCTACCCACATGTGAGAGAGGGACTTCTGATGGGTTTTTACATACTTGCGAGGGACTTGATTTGAGAGAAATTGAGTGTGAGATTAGTGAGGGAGAATAGAATTAGTAGTGATAGTGGCCCCCGACCTGACGAGGTTAGACTCGGGTCGGCGCCACTCGGGGGTTGGGGGGGGGGGGGGGCTACCTGGCCAACGTGCCGAGGCTCCCCCAGATGCACGTCAAGAGGGACAGCGAGGCGCCCTTGGCCCGCGCCCTGAGGGAAAAAGAACAACTGCGCGTTTGCTTTCCTCTTCCCCGTGTGCACTACCGTGCGTATCTGTTGGCTCTGCCGACAGGCACGTGAGTCAACAGGCATACCACTCTCGTAGTTCCCCTTTCTGTGTTACCTGTCCCTTTCCCCCGAGGGATACTGACACGTGTCTGAGAGGATCGAGTTTTATACCACAGGGGGCGCTGACGGCGTGGATGAAGGCATGCGAGGGAAGGCAAGATGAGAAGGATGAGGGGGGAGGTGGGCAGGGGTGTGAGCTGGGAGAGGTGGCAAGCGGGGTGGTTTTCGCTGGGCGGCGACGGCGGCGCAGCTCAAGGCGTGGGAGAGGGGGTAGAGGGCGGTTGGGGAGGGGGAGGTAGGGCAGCGCTGGTGCGGGCATGGTAGTGAGATGGTGAGGTGGGGAGGAAGGAGAGGGTGAAGTAGGTGGCGGTGAGTAGGTTTTAGTAAATAAAAGTCACGTTGTCGATGTACCGTACATACCAAAGTACCCAGAACCCATCCATATTGAAGAGAGCATGCGCAACCACGTATGCCACGCTGCTCATGTGACAGCCAATAGGATCGCTGGGTTGTTGCATTCTCAGAGGCCAAAATACCTTCAGGTTCAGTTAAAACGACTCGATTGTCAGCTCAGGCCACCCGACTATCCGGTCCTATTCACTGCTTATCGAGTTAAAAGTGCCCTCATAGGCAGTCATTTTTTCCCGTAGGGCCTGCGCTCCCTGCGCCGAGAGTTGGATCATAACGGCTTTACCTCCATCGGTTCTTTGACGAAGACAGTCAATCAGACGCGCACTCAGGGGGGTGGGTGCTCCGAGAAGGGTGCTGTGTCAACCCGGACGATCCGGTGGGCCGTCAAGGCTATGGGGTGCGTACCGGGTGGCCGCCAACACACCCTACCTGTCGGACCAGAACGAGGCCAAGCGCCTTGTATTGTGCTGTGGGCGGCGGGGGTGCACAATGGAGTCCTCACGTCTTTTTCAAGGTGCTGGTGGAGTCGATGCCTCAACGGGTGCAGAACGTGACCGACGTGGGGGGTGCCAGCACCACATACTTGGCGTAGAATAGATGATAGGATAGTAGCAAAAAGATCCGTACGAATCTCGATTCTTGCCGTACGGATAAAATTGCTCACTGACTGTATAAACATATATTCTGCGATCTAGTCGATTGCTATCCAGGCATCTCAGACCAAAGACAACTCCTGCGGATATCGAACTTTCATCATCGTACTTTCCGTGGCTGGACTGTAGTATGTGCTGACACAGCCGTGAGGGGGAGCTGCGCACCGACGCCACCTCCACTCCTGCTCGGGTCCGCTGGGCCATCATTTCCCTGCTGCTGCACGGGTGTTGTCGCATGCTTGGCCTGGACTCCGTTGCGGCCGCGTCGCGGTCCTTAGCCACCGGTCTAGCGGGGGCGCTGTTCCCCCCCCCCCCCGCGCCCCTCCCCCGCACTTCCTCATCCTGAGGCGCTGACCGCCCAGACCGGTCGGCATGGCGTCGGCGTGGCGGGGGCGACTAGTCGCGGCCGCCGCCGCAGCGGTGGTGCCGCTGCTACTGCTGGCCGCGACCGCCGCGTCATCATTGGCGGCGGCGGCTGGGGCGGCTGGGGCTGCAGCTGCCCCGGCAGAGGTAACAGCGGCAGGGTCGACCGAGGCTCTGTCAGCTGGCCCGCCACGATGGGCATCGCTGCGTCGACCATGGTGGCAGCCGCGGCGGGTGCTGGCCTCCCCCCACTCCCCGTGGCCGGCTGCAGGGGCGCGCCTCTCCGTAGGGGCCCGCACGTTTGGGGGCGGCCTCTTTGGGGTGGGTGACGCTTCGCCAACGCCCTCTCCGTTGGTTGACGCCGCTTTGGCGACAGCGGTCCCGTCGTCGCCCGCGGCGGGCTCGTCATTGCCGCCGTCGACGCCGCCGCGACGGGGCAGCGCGGACGGGACAACCGCGGCGGCGGCGGCGGCGGCCGCCCCAGCCGGGGCAGGGGGCGGCATGAATGCAACGACTACAGGTACGTCAGCCGGCGACAGCGTCGACAGCGGCCGTGGCGGTGGAATCGTGGGCTGGCTCGCGCCCGTCTTGGGCGTGGCCGTTGCCGCGGCGGTGGGAGTGGCGGCTGTGTCCCGCCGCGGCGGCGACGGCGCTGCAGTCGCCCTGCCCGACACGGCGGGCGAGGGGGATGGCGGCGGGGAAGAGGCGGGCCCGTTCCAGCCGCCCGAGCCGCCACCGGGCGCCTCCTTTTCCATTGAAGACGACCCTGAGCGGGTGTAGCTGCGACGGAGCGGGGCGGAGTTTTGGCCGGCGGAGGGGTGGTGGGCGGAGTAGGGGGTTTGACCACGGTTGCGGCACTCCTGCCCCAGTCTCCGCCGGCGGTGAAAGAGTTGTCCCCGTGCGTTGCCGGCCACTCTGGAGCGCCGTATTGCGCGGCCGGTGGCGGCGGCATCATGACGGTGGGGGCTGCGGCAAGCGCGCGATGCGGTACGGAGGCGGTGTCCGAACCCACGGCCGATGCGGTCGCCTGCCGGGGGACCTTTTGCACATGGGCGTGGTGTGGCCGGCGCTGGCATCGGGGGCAGGCCGGGCGGTGTCTGTGGCGGCGCGAGCCAACGTCCATTCATCGTTTTGTTGTTGGTGGATATTCGCTTCTCTCGCAGGCCGCCCGCTCCCCACTGGGAGCGTGTCCCCATCGCGCAGCGTGCACGCCGCACTCGGTGGACGCAGCATGCCTTGGCCGCGGCGCCGTGCGTCTGTGCCCGTGCTCCCCCTCTCCCTTGGGACCGCCAGCTGCATCGTCTTGGGCCCGCGGCAGCGCTGTACGGCCGTTGTCGGACCCCACGACGACGATGGGTGCCTTCTTCGTTACTGCCGCAGCCGTCGCTCTCTGGGCACGACGTCGGCGATACCCGCGGGAGCCACATGAGGACGACTTCCTTGGCGCGGTGCGACGGTGTTGCGTTGCGACGGCGCCAACGTTCGCTACGGGTGGGCTGCGGGGCTGCGCAGGCCCAGAGCACCTCGGCCCGGTTTTGTCATGGATGTAGCGCCGAGTTGACATGACGTGGAAGCAGGGAGATGGGGAAAGGGGGGGGTGCGGTGGGGCGGGCGTGTGTGGACAGCCTATCCGTTGGTGACGTGCTGTCTTTTTGGTGGCCGCGCGCCTCGCCTCGGTCGGTGACGACCCGCACTTCCGCCTTCCTCAGCTGCCTATGTAGTGATTCATGTTGATGACGTCGGTGCCCCAGATTCGTAGGACGCCACACTGGCTGCCTTGTACCTTTGTAAATGGACAGATGCGTCATTTTATACTGTTCGTCGCTCCCCGGCTGAGCGGGCACTTTCACCACTCGGCCGACGCGCACACCGCCGCGGCAGCTGTATCGACCCGCGGCCGGCGACGGGTGTGTGCAGTCCACGGTCTCACGTGGCATGCCCGAGCTTGTCGCTGGGAAGCATTCAACCAACGCCAGCCGCTCCGCTCGAGACGGGGCCAACGAGGGGCGCCGTGAACGACACCCGCCAGGGCGACACAGGCCGGGGGCTCCCCGCCGACACCCGCTCGAGGACGGGGGAGGCCGTGGCGAGTCGATACCGAACGCGCCATCACCCAGCCCCCGTCTTCGTGGGCGACGCCCCCCCGCGACGGCGTGGACCCGCTTCTTCATCCGGGGCTGCTCCTTCGTCTCTGTGGCTTGCGGACGGACCAGGCGGCTGGTGCTCCATCGACGCTTCTGAATGAATACCAAGGCACAGGACATCTATGCACCGAAAACGCGAAAGCAGGGGGTGCGCCGGTTCAGCTGCGTGTGGACAGGATCCTCCTGAACGAGGGCCACCCAGAGGATTTTTAATGACCTCATCCCCCTTCCAGGGTAGCCATTTGACCGCGACAGCGCCCGCCCCAGGTGGCCCTTCCACTCGGCCCCGACCCGCCCACGGCGTCAACGGGTTGGGTGCCGGCTGCACGACCGCGGCCGGGCGCCTGTCGTGGGCTTGCCGATGGCATGCCGTGCCGGCACCACCCCCCCCCCGTGGCGCACGACCCAAGCGCTCAGGTGCATTCCCCTTGGTTCCCATCCTCACTGTGCTCTGCCCCCGCGGCACCTGCGTGCATACGAGACCGGTTCACTCCCATCCTCCCGCCCGCCGTCCTCCTGGCCATACCCGCCCCCCCCCACCCTCGCCGCCTTACCTCACCAGCCCCATCTCCCCCTTACCTCACCAGCCCCATCTCCCCCTGTCGACCACGTCCTCATCCCCTCCCCATCTGTCCCCGTCCCCTCCCCATCTGTCCCCTTTCCCTGCTCATCCGGACCCATCCGCTCCCCATCGCTCTCCTTTGCAGTCCGTTGCTCCGCTTCTCCTCCCCCTCCCCCACCCGCGTCGCCCCCCCTTCATCGTATCGTGTAAGCACACGCGCCCTTTCCATCGCGGGCTCCCCGCCTGTGGCGGGGGCATGGCCACCCCCACGGCGTTTGTTTGCGCCCCCGCCTCCGCTCCCGGTTGGGCCACCGCACCCCCCGTGAGGCTGCCGTTGGCGCGGCAGCGGCGGCCGTCGCCGCCGCTGCCACCGTCGGGGGCCTTGCCCGCCCGCCGCCGCTCTCGCCGCGTCCCCTATCAGCACCACAAGCCGCTGCAGCTGCCGACGGCGGTGGCCGATGGTAACCACCGGCAGGGACGTGCAGTCGCAGCGGATATGGGAGGCAGAGGCGCCGTCAGCGACGTCGATGGTGAGGGTGACGCGGGCGGTAGCAGCAGCATCATCGTCGGCGGCGGCAGTGGTGACAGTGACGGCGGCGGCCCTGGCGTTCGACGACTCGCTCTGGAGGCTGAAGTGCCCGCAGTGACAGGCGCGTGTGCACCGGCGGCGAAGCCACGTGCGCATGCCCGGAGAGACCCAGAGGCGGGCGGCGATGCCGGCGGCTTCCCTCTGTCCTCTCCTATCTCCCCCCCCCCCCCCTCTGGACCACCGTCTGCTCGCCGCGGCATTGGCACCTTTGCCGACCTCTCGGACGCCACGTCTGCAGCCCACCTTTACGTTGGCGGCCTCGCGGTCCCCCGACACCGGTGGTCCCGTCGCCATCGCGCCGCGGGGGTGTATCGGTCGGTCGAGTACCGGGTGCTGGGCCTGGACGCGGTGGACGCGTCCACCGGCGCGCGCACTCCTTACGCGTCGACCGCGGACGCGGCGGCGGCGGGCGTGCCTCCCGCTGACCTGGTTGCATCGTTGGTGCCCGCTCGGCGGCTGCTGCCCCGCTTTGACCGCCCCGGCGGGTGGCCGGTGGAGGTCGGCGTCGTCGACGCCCGGCTGCTCTCTTTTAAGGCAGACATTGCCTGCTCCCTTGCCGTGACGCTCGCGCTGGCGGCCAGCTTCCTGGCCGTGGGCGTTGGCGGGCCCTCCGTTGGGTCGGTGTACGTGGTCAACTCGGCGAGCATGGAACCAACAGTTGCAGTTGGTGACGCACTGCTTGTCGAGAAGGTGTCTCTGCGAGGACTGACCATAGGCGGCGGGGGGAGAGGGCGGGGAATGGCGGTCGCGGCTGTCGCTGCGCCGGCGGCCACTGCAGCAACGCCCGAGGCGGCGGCGCTGTCAGCTAGCGCGGCTGGCGAAACTGCGGGCCAGGCGGCGATGCCCCTTCCGCCGGGCCCACGAGTTGGGGAGGTCGTACTTTTTCACCCACCCGCCGCGCTGCGGCAGCGCGCCGCCGCGGACGGCACGGTCTTGCACGCCAAGGACGCTTTCGTCAAGCGAGTGGTGGCCGTCGCGGGGGACACGGTCGAAGTGCGGGGGGGGCTCGTGTCGGTCAATGGGGTGCGGTTGGGAGGGCTGTCGACCGCTGTCGGGGGTGCCACGGGAGTGAGCGGCGGCGCGCCCGCGCCGCCAGCGGCCGCTGCACCCGCGGCGCAGCCGACGAGCGAGGCGCGGCCGCCGCCGGCTGTGGCGACAGCGACATCGGCGGTGGCGGCGGCGGCGGCAGACCCCCCCCCTGCGGGCAGGTTGCGACGCGGCAATGGCGGCGGCGGCGCCCTCCCCCCGGACGTGCGCCTCGTCGTGGGCGATGGGCAGCTCTTTGTGCTCGGCGATAACGCGCCGCACAGCTGCGACAGCCGCTACTGGGGCCTCCTTCCGGTCACTGACGTGGTCGGCCGCCCCGTTGGGCGGGTGTGGCCGCCGTCGCGGGCGGCCCTGACCCGCCTGGGCGGCCCTTCCGCCGGTGCGTCGGCGCGCGTGGCGGCCGTTGACGCTGCTGTCGGTGCGGGCGCGTCGGCGGCCGCCTTGGTAGAGGGGCCGACGGGGGGTACGGCCACCGCACTGTGGCCGTCGCGCCTTCCGCCGCCATGAGCGGACGCGCCCGGCGTGCCAGGTGGCACACACATCGCCGTAGTAGACCTGCAGCAGCTGTGCAGCTGCTGCTGGTGTGATGTTTTTCTTTTCTTGTACTGTACGTGTGTTCGGTGTCTCGAACCTCGTGTGCATCGCGTCCTCATCATCCCGCTTTTGGGGAGGACTTGATCCCGGATCTACTTGGAAGTGTATGTACAGTACGTACATACCTATTATACGTATGTACATACGTCCCTGTTCAGCCCTTTCCTAATGTGTTCCTATTTGCACTAAAGTCGCGCCACGGCGCCGCCGTCGTCCCGCCCGTTGTCTCGCTCCTCCCCTGCGCCGTGGACCACTCCTGCTCCCACGGGCGCCGCGCCGCCTAGCAGCACCTCCCCGCTCCCCCCTTTGCGTCCCGAACCAGTCTTCTCCTCCCCCCCTCGTCGGACCAGTCTATCCGGCCTGAGTGTTCGACTCTCTCCTCCATCCTCCCTCCCTGCCCCCCTGGACCCTGCCCCCCGTCCTCGTCCCCCCCCCCCTGGGCTGTGCCATATGGCGGCAGCCGCCGCGGCGCCCCCCCCTGGGGCTGGTGCCCCCCCCCCCCTGGCGGTTGGCTCGGCGACCCCCCCCACACCGCTGTCCCTGGCGGCATCCGCCGCCCTCGCCGCCGCCCGGCCGTCGGCGGGCCGCCGCCGCGCCGCACAGCGGGCCGTAGCGGCGGTGCGGGCCGCCTTAGCGGCCGCCCCCGACCGCTCCCTCACCGCCACGTCGGCGGCGGCGCAGCTGACCGCCGCCGCCGCCGCCACCGCCGCCACTGCGGGTGGTGGGGGCCGCCGGCGCCTGCTGGCCAACCCCGACGTGGCGTTGACGTGGGCGCCCCCCGAGCGGGTGGCCCTGACCGGCGCCGCGGCCGTCGGCCTGTCCACCCACGTCCTGGATGTGGTGGTGGTGGTGCCCCGGCGGGTGCTCCGGGGCAAGGATGTTAAGCGGGGGCAGTGGGCGGACAAGCGGCGGCTGTACCTGTGCGCGGTGGCCGACGCGCTCGCCGCCACCGTCGGTGGGGCGCCCGCTGGCGCCGCCGCGCGGGGCGCCAAGCGCAGGGCCCCCGGCGGCGCGCGCGGCACCACCGCCGACGCGCCGCCCGCGTCGGCGGGCGGCTGGACTGCCATACGGTGGGCGGCGGGCGTCGGCGGGGACCCGACGCGCCCCACCCTCACCGCCACCCACGGGGGAACCACGCGGGTGCGGCTGCTCGCCGCAGCCCCCGCCAACGTCTTTGACCTCCCCCGGCTGGCGGACGGGTGCGCCAACGCGGGCGGCCCGGCGCCGTCGCCGGTGTACAATGCGGGCGTGGCGGGGGACGTGGCCGCCGCCGCTGCGGCGCGCCACCTGCGGGCGGTGCTTGGCACGCCGGGCCGCCGCGCGGCCGCGCTGCTGCGCGCCTGGGCGGCACGCGCGGCGGTGGGCGGGGGGGGGGGGTCGGGCGTGTTGGACCAAGGCTTTGTGTGGGCCGTTGCCGTTGCGGCGGTGGCGGGTGCGCCTGGCGGGGGGGGGGCGGGGGGGGGAAGCGGCGGCGGCGGCGGCGGCGGCGACGCGAGCGTGGCGGGGGACCTCCAGCGCTTCCGGTCGGTGCTCGCCTTTGTCCGCCGGGGGGGGCTCCGCAACCGGGCACCAGGGGAGGGCCAGCCGCCCGCGTGGTTGGCCATCCCCCCGGTGCACCGGCGAGGGGGTGCACCGGGGGGTGGTGGCTCGGACAGCGACGGGGACAGCGGCGGCGACAGTAGCGACGGCGACGGCGACGGCGCGGCCGGCGACAGCGTGCACACCCTCCCCGCCGCCCTGCCCCCTGTCAATGTGCTTGCACGGCTCCCGGCGACGGAGTTGGCCGCCCTTGAGGCGGACGCGCGCTCCACGCTGGCGGCTTTGGCGCACCCGGGTGCCACCGCCGGCGCGGGCCCGGGCTCCCACGCGGCGCTCTTCTCCCCGGCGCCGCCACCGCCGCCGCCGGCCCTGTACGATGCGCTCGTGCGGGTGACCCTGCCCGACGAGGCGGACGACGCGATTGCGACTGCCGCGGCGGGCGTCGTCACCACCGCCCTGGTCGGCTCCCGCCGCGCGTCGGCGGCGGTGGTGCTGCCGTCCCCCGCGGCGGGGGTGCTGCTCATGGGCATTGTCGCGTCGCCGGCGACGCTCTTTCGGCGGGTCGACACGGCCGCGTCGGGGTCCACGGCGGCGGCGGCGGCGGAGGCGGCGCCCGGGTCGGCGCCGCCGACCCCCTCGGCGGCAGCGTCCGCGGCGTTTCGGGCCTTTTGGGGGGAGGCGTCGGAGCTCCGCCGCTTTGCCGACGGCACCATTGCCGAGTCGGTGGTGTGGCCCGCGGCGGCCACCCCCGACGTGGCCGACGTGCCCGCCGCGCTCCTCACCGCCGCGCTCGCCCGCCACGTGCCCGGCGCGGGGGTGGCGGCGTTCATGAGCGGCGCCCGCTGGGGGGGGCTTCCCCCCGAGGTTGCCCTCGCGGCCCCGGCCGCGGCGGCGGCCGCTGACGCCCTCGGCGTGGCCGCGCGGGGAGTGGATCCCGCGGCGGTGGGCGGCAAGGTGCTCGGCCTGGCGCCCGTGGCGCCGCTCCTCCGCCGCACCGAGCCCGTCGCGGGGGCGGGTGGCCTCGCCGCTGCGCGGGGCAGCCGCGTGGTGCGGGCGCCGCTAGAGGTGGTTGCGCGCATCCGGGTGGTGGGGGTGGTCGCAGAGAGCGCGCGGGACGAGGACCCCACCGTCGCCGCTGCGGTGGTGATGCGCGTTTGTTTGGGCCTGGCGGCCGCCCTGCGCGCCGGTGGCGTGGACGCGACGGCCGTGGCGGGCGGGACTGTTGAGGCTACCCTCGGTGGGTGGGTGTTTCGGCTGGCGCCCGCCCTCGTCGGCGGCGACGACGACGCGCCCATCGCCGGGGGGGGGTCCACCCTGGCGGGCGGCCGTGACTGGACCACCGTCACCCGTCCCGCGCTGGCCGAGGCGCTCCGGCAGGTTGCCGCTGCGGTGCCTGGCTTTTCGGTTGCCGCGCGGCTGGCCAAGCGGTGGCTCGCCGCCCAGATGCTGGCGCCGGCCTTTGCCGACGAGCTGGTCGAGTGCCTCGTCGCGGCGGCGCTGGCGCCCGCCGGGCGGGGGCTCCCCGTGGTGGGGGGGGGCGCCCTGTCGGGCTTTTGCCGCTTCCTCTACCTTCTCGCTGACCACCCGTTCGCCGCGGCGCCGGTGGTGGTCGACCTGCCAGGGCTGGAAGACGTGTGGCTGCCACCTGTTGAAGACGGGGGAGCTGGTGAGGGGGGGGCGGGGGCGGGGGGTACACCCGGTGCTGCCGCTGACGCGGCTGCCGACCGCACCGCCCGTCTGTACGCGGCGGCCGCGGCGGCGTACGCGGCGCGCGGTCGCGTGCCAGGCAGTGGGGGCGGTGGCGGTAGCAGCGGAGGCGGCCATGGCGGCGCCATCCCCCTGACGCTCGCCACCGCCCTGGACGTGGGCGGCGACACCTTTGCGCCAGCAACCCTCCGGGGCCCCGCCCCCGTGGTCCTCCGCCGCACCATTGCCGCCGCCGCGGCGGCACTGGCCGTCATCACCGCTGCGGGTGGGGCGCTTGACGAGCGGCGGCTCTTCACCCCGCCGCTCAGCGACTATGACGCGGTGCTGGACCTGGACCCGGCGGCGGTGCCGGCGGTGGAGGTGGCGGCCGATGCGGCTGCTGCCGCGGCAGGCGTGCGGGCGCTCAAGGGCGGGGAGCTGACGGGCGCCGTCGGGGGGGGCAAGCGCCGGGTGCGGCGGCGGCTCGGCCACGCGCTCGTCGGCTATGATCCGGTCGCAGCCTACATGGCGGCGTTGGAGCAGGGGTGGGGGCGGTCCGCAGCCTTTTTTGTGGACCCTCTAGGCGGCCTGACCGTGGGGGTGGTCTGGCGTGGCGACGGGGCCACCCCGTTTAGCGTCAATCGCACCGTCTACGCGTCGCCAGTGGGGATGGTGCCGGTGGTGGGCTCGGGCGCCACGTCGGCCAGGAAAAAGGCCAAGCGGGGGCGCCGCGGTGATGCGACCGCCAGCGGCGACGCCGGGGGGGGCGTTGCCCGTCTCGTGTGGAACACAGACGAGATGCTGTGGGCGATGGTGTCCCTTGGGGGGGAGCTTGTCGCGGGCGTGCGCCGCAGGGGGGTCGACTGGTGACTAATGCGCGCGCACCGTGGTAGTATGGGAGGGCGGTGGGGAGGAGGGGGAAAGGAGGGTAACAGGGAGCCACGTCGGCCAGCTACTCGGGAGCTGTACAAAGAAACATTCTATGGGGCCCTGGGCACGCAGCACGCAGCACCTGTGCCGAGTTGTAGCCACAGCGACCGACTTTCAGCTACTCGGGAGCTGTGCAAAGAAACATTCTATGGGGCCCTGGGCACGCAGCACGCAGCACCTGTGCCGAGTTGTAGCCACAGCGACCGACTTTCTCTCCTGCGCTTGCCGCGCGCCCTGCCGTAGCACCATGTGCAGAGGGGCGGGGGTACGCGCAGTGCGTGCAGCCATCCCAAGCCCGCTTGTCCCTCTCGTCGCTGCACTCACCCCCCCCCCCCATCTGGGGGTGAGCGTGCCCAGCCACCGCCTGCCAACCCCATTCTAGGCAAACAGCGCGTTCCACTTGTCCTTCGTCGCTGTCGTGCAGGTGGTGACGGGCGTCCACGCCTCGGCGCCCGCGGCGGACAGGATTTTGTCCGCCTGCGCGGCCATGTAAAACCGCTCGCTCCTGGAGCACTTCGCGCCCGCGTACAAGTACCCGGCGGCGCCGTCGCCCACCAACAGCAGCCACACGTCGTCGGGGGTGACGGCGCCAGCGTCAATGGCGTCGCCCTCGGCAACCATTTCCACGCCTAGTTCGCCCGTCGAGTCTGACACCTTGAACAGCTTCTTGCCGCCGCTCGACACGAGCGAGTCGGGGTCCACCGCGGGGGCGCCGTGGGAGCCCTCGGGTGCCTCCTCTGCAATGTCCCCCTTTTCGCCCAGGGCGGCCCACCAGCCGTCCGCACCGTCCACCTCGTCCCCATCAATGACCGCGTCTTCGGCCTCGCCATCACGCTCCTCCTTGATGGCCTCAAACACCTCGGACGCGCGGCGGCGCTCAAACGGCCCACAGCCGCGGCCGTTAAACTGCCACAGCTTGAGGCCCGCATCGAGGATGAAGACGTCCGCGTGGTTGAGCGACGCCGCCGCCATCGGCACCTGCTTCACCTTGAGCGACGCGGACGTGCCGAACACGTGCAGCAGGCGCGGGGTGTACGACTCGGGCTCCACCTTGGTAAAGCCCGATGCGACGCCGCCCTCGAGGGTGCGAAAGACGGGGAAGAGGGCAAGGAACTTGGCGCTCTCGTGGCCTTCCGTCTCGCGGTACTGCACGGGCGCACCGTTGAGGAGGTCATCCAGGGCAACGGTGAAAAACGCCGACGCCCCCCGCTCGTCCTGCGTCGAGTCCTTGCCCTGCCAAAAGTGAAGGTCCCACGCCAGCGCGTCCGTCCCCTCAACCAGGTACGTACGGAGGACGATGAACGAGTCACCGCTGTAAAAGGTGCCGTGCTCGGCCGGGGCCAGCTTGGTCGGCTCAAACTTTTCAATCCGCCACACCTCCACCCCCGCCGCGGCCCCGGCGCCGGTAAAGGCCTCCTCGCTCTCCGCCGCCGACTTGCGCAGCGCCGCGTCCATGTCGCCGCCAATGCCGGCGAGGTTCGAGTCCTCAAACTTGAGCATATCCGCCATGACCATGGTGGAGGAGGGAAGGGTGGGGGGGGGGGCGTTACCGCCGCGGCTCGCCCACCAATGCAAGTGGCAGGAGAGAGATGAATAGTTGGGTGGAGGGGGAAGGAATGGGAAGAGGGGGCAGAGGGAGCACAGCTACGGCGCGTGCGTGAATGGCAGGGAGAGGGCGAGGCGGGGCACGGGATAAGCAGGCGGCTACGGGTGGCGGACGAACGGCAACTGCAAAATTGACTCTCTGACACCAGTCGCAGCCCCACCGGGGTGCCTCATATATGCGTGCGGCAGTCGCCTTCCCCCCACCCCTTGCCCAAACCCCCGCCCACACCCCCGCCCACCACTATTTACTGCTGTACCGTACCACCCCCCCACCCAACCAATGCCAAGAGGGGGACCACGAACGCCAGGCAGGCGACCGCTCAGTGCGCAGCGCTGCGAGGCTGCGCAGCGAGACACGACAGCGCCCCCACCCCCGCGGCCACCCCCCCCCACCCCGCGACGGCCACTGGCACAGGGCGAGTCAAGACACGCCACCAGAAGCTAAAAGAGGCGGGGCGGGGGGGAGGGGGAGGCGCGCCCCAGCCTTGATTACAACAGCCCCATCGCCTCTGCTGTCTCTCTCCCCACACACCCCGGCAGTGCAGCCGAGAGCGGGTGTTGCTTGCAGTGGCGCCGAATCGTCGCATCGTCAGCGGCTGTCTGCCCCGCCCCCGACGCGAAAATTATTCCGGCAGTCGACCGCCCTACGCCCCCATTCCAGCGCGCTGAACGATGTCTTGGGAGTTGTTTGTTTTTTTTGTGTGGTTTCTGGGTGTGGAGCGCAGAGGGAGAGAGGGAGAGCAGGCGCAGGAACAAGCCCGCTGAAGGGGCTTTGGTGCGGAGACCCAGGCATTGGGCTGGCGGGGGCGGTGGGGCGCAAGGGGGCGCGCGCGGGCGGGGAGGGGGAAGAGTAGGGATAGGCATCCCGCCGCGCGCGCACACTGCCGGCGGTCCCGGCCACGCCATGCGTACCCACCGGTGCTCCCGCCCGCGCCCCCCGCTACCGCTTTCGCGGGGCGTCGTGAGTGGGGCCCGGTCGGCTTGGGGGAGGGGGAGGGGGAGGGGATCGGTCGTCCGACGGGTTGCGTGCGCCTCTTGTCGGTCCCGCCGCGGCCGAGGCGGCGGTTGGGGAGCCGCGGTGCGGTGCGGTGCGGTGGGGCAGAAAACGGTGACGACGCGGGTGGCTGCCGCGATAGGGAAGGGAGGGTGGAGGGGGCGGGTCGAGAGGGGGGGGTCGGGGCTTCCGCCGGCGCCGTACCAAACACCGCTGAATTGTCATTGTGATGGAGCGATTCCATGCGGCTGTCTGCGCCGCGTTTTTGAGTTGGCAGCGCCTCCTGCTCGTACGCGAGGATGGTGATCGCGTTGGGGAGGGGGGGAGGGAAAGGAGCGAGAGGGCGGGGAGAAGAGGCGGGAGGGTCGTTTGCGGCATGCCAAAACCTCTTCCGGAGCTGGCGTCAGGAGCGCGCTCCCTCCTCGCCACCCCCACTCGGCTGCGGGGCGGCCAGCCCGTGGTGCGCGACGCATCCAGAAAAGCCTGCGGCGCGGCGCTCCCTGGGACGACACGGCCACCAATCAACCCTCGGGACGGATGGTGCGCTACTGGGAGAAATTCTCCCCGCGTCACTGCCCGATGGGGGAAGGAGCGACGGCCGGGCCGCCGACGACTGGCAGCGGAGGCTGGCACGGTCCTCTCGGGTAACGTCATGTGCGCATGGGTGGGGGCCTCATCTGCAGGAGAGTATAGGATGATTATGTAGCATGGACATGGGACGCGCGGGCTCCCAGCAGAGTATGTGCTGTAGCACCCAGTACAGTACAGTATAGTGCGCACCCATGTGCGCCTGCATCATAGGGCAGCCGGTGAGGGTCCTACGTCCCCGACTATGTATTGGCGCGCCCCCACGGGCGTGAGGGCGAGGGGGGAAGGGGCTCTCTTGTCCCGCGTCTCTCTCTCCGTCTCTCTTGTCCCGCGCCCGCCCTGCAGCCCCCAAGGGGGAGGCGCACGTGTTACTTGCCTCCGAGGGGCGCAAAATAATTTCGGCTCGCTGGTCGTGCTTCGCATTGACATTGCGCGCCCAAGTCCAGACCTTTCCAGATCCGCACCGATTTGAGTGGAAGCGCCTCGAACCGCCCTGCACGTGCATGGTTCCGCGCGACAGCGAGGATCACCTGCTGCCCCATTCTTTCGGAGAAGGTTGATCCCCCCACGTGCACGCACCGTCCAGGGCTTTCGTTCCCTCCCCAAGCTGAGAGTTAGGCTGTGGAACGATCGAGACTCTCCTAGGGGCACCTGGCAGAGGCCGTGCACACCCCTCCCGAATGCAGTTTGCGGTGCGCGCGTGCCCACACGCCCACCTTGGGCCGCAGGCGCCAGCCGCATGGCGAGCTGGCGCTGCGCCTCGGCAGGTGTGCGGTAGCTATAAATACGGGTCCAAGTGCAGCCAGCTCGTGGTTCGAATGGTCAACGCACACACCATCCTCACTCGACCAACACCCACGAACACTCCTCATCCCTCCCCGCTGTGCGTTTACCACCCTCTCTCCCTTGCTCTCTGCTCTCTCTGCTTCCTTCCCCTCTCATCCTCTCCTACCACCTTCCCCCTTTCTCCCACCACGCAATGGACCTTTTCGCGCTGGACCTCTTCAACCCTCCGGCCGCTCCCCAGCGCCGCTCGCGCGCCACTGACCCGTGGGCTCTCTGGCGCCCCATGACGGACCCTTCGTGGGCGCATTCCATGTCGGTGTGGCAGCCCCACTCGACGGTGAGCCGCTCCGAGGATGGCAAGATGCTCAACATCCGCTTTGAGACGCCCGGGTTCCCGCGTGACCGCCTCAACATCGAACTGAGCGACGACCAGTCGGTGCTGACCGTGTCGGGCTCGATGCGCAAGGAGACCAAGGCCGACGACGCTGGCGAAGTGGGCGGTTCGCAGGCGCAGCGCAACCCCTGGTCAAGCGTGGAGGAACGCCAGTTCTCCCAGTCGTACCGTCTGCCCCGCGACGCGGATGTCGAGTCCATTAAGGCAGACTACGAGCACGGCGTGTTGGCTATCGCGGTGCCGTCCAAGGGGTCGGAGGCCCTGCCGCAGAAGCGGACGATTGCGATTGAGAACAAGGACCCGCAGGTGACTGAGTAGGCTGCAGTGACAGGCTTGTGTTGATGTGTTGTATAGATAGAGGGCCTTGACTTGATGTTTTTCCACACTGTGTCTCCGAATAGAATCGACCGCCTCTTCGCCTAGTCTTTCCACTTGGGCTGCCCCTATACAGCCACACGACAGAAACTTATCGAGGTCCTTACTCGCCCCTCCCCCGGCTGCCATCGGGCGTGTTTGCGCTGTTCCTGTCCTCCACGGGGCGCCAACGGATGCGCACAAAGCAACCCTGGTTTCCTGGAGGGGGGGTAGAGCGCAGCGAGCGGCTCTCCCACAGGCGCCCCAGGCGCGTGCCGTGTGCGCACGCACTTTGCGCACGATGCAGGGGCGGGGGGAGAACTTGCCAGCCCCGCAAGCACCAAGAGCCTCGGTCCAGGTGCCCGTTGCTGTGAGAGGAGGCGTCGTGGCGGCGCCAACCGGTTGCGTACGCACGGGGTCCCTGCCACCCTTCTCGTCACACCCCCACGTGCACGCCAGGCGGCTGGCCGCGCCTGGCCCGACGCCGCGACGCGGAACATGCGTGGCACCCGACTTCCGCGCGGCCTCCCGCCCGCGCGGGCAGCCGCGGCCGCCGCCCCAGCCCAGTCCACCCGACGCATCACAGAGCGTCTGCCAGCCGCCGGGCCCCCCCCCAACGTAAACAGATACAGGGAATGGGTAGAATGTTTTTGGCGGCTAACCTTTTTCATGCCGCAAGAGAAAAAAAACCAGCCACTGTTGCTGTCCTGTACAGTACGCACGCCTTCTACACTGAACTGTCGGAGAGCCCACGAGCTACTTGTTTTTCTGAGCCAAGAGACAAACAAGAAGGACAAGAAACAAACAAGAAGGGTACCGCTGTGCAGCATGGCGGTCATGTGCCTGTGGTGCGTGAACTGACCACTTTGGAGCTCCGAGCCCCTCCCGCGTACCTGGCGCCCGCACTCTCGTCCCGTTGTAGGGGGTAGAGCAGGCAGCTGGTAGGCGGTAGAAATAAAGGGAGGTCGGGCAGATAAACTGTTTTTTTTTTTCTTGCCCAACATACGTCCAGAACGTCTGTTGGGCAAGGAAAAAAAAACAGCATGGCGTGGGCTACATAATAATTGCCTACTGTTCCTCATTTGCACACGGGGTGGATGCACGGTGACGCTCCTGCGGCCGTTGAGGGCGCACATGTGCGCGCGATCGCTCTCCCTCCCTCTGGCCGGGGGGAACCGGACCCGCTGAGGGAGAGTACCTCCTCGCCGAGGCGTCACAGCGGAGTCTGCTCTCTGCAAGGACACCCTGGAGCGGCCAAAACCGTTGGCTGTATGCCGGGTATAAGGGCCCCATGAAGGGTGTGCAGAGGACGACAGCGCAGTGACACCGCCGCAAGGCAGACAGCCGCAGCGACTCCTAGAAGGGGGGACAGGCACGGCGAGCGGCGGCACTCCGAGCAGTGGATGTGAAACCATGTATCTTCCAGACCGAGCAAGACGGGGTTGTGAGAGTCTGCTGTCGACAGCCAACCCCCCCACAGAGGCCGTCAACGCCGCTTTTCCAGAAAGCAAGGACCACGGTGCAAGACCCTGCTGAGCCGCCGGCCTGTGGCGATCTGTGGGCGTTGGTGCGTCAATGAACCCTGGTGGGCTGGGAGTGCAGCCGCGCGGGAGCGGAGTACTGTACCGACGGAATCCAAGCCCATCGAGAGACCCAGTGGCAGCGTCGGCGGTTTGGGTGGTTGATGGCCATTTTGGCGTGGGCAGGCGGCGGCGGTCCCTCTGCATCATGCAAGGTGCACACCGGGGCCGCCTGCCCGCCCGCCACGAACCGTATGTGGCGCGGACGCCCCAATCCCAGCCATTGGCGTTGCCACCGGCAGCCGCCGCCACAGCCGTAGCGGTCCGTTCCCCCACCGCCCATTGCAATGTTGGTGGGCTGGCCAGCCCACCAGCACTCACCCTGCAACCGTTTCTTCTCTTTGTTCTTTTCCGCCCAGCTCCGGTGCACAGCCCCCCCCCCCCCAATCCCCACAGCCCCCCCCCCCCCACCACGCCCACCCCCCCCGCCCCTGCCCCACCTCCCCTCACTCGGGAAACACCGACAGCAGGTTAAACACCCCCGCCTCGTCACACGGGCGCCCACACGCAGACGGCGGGGGGACCCCCCCCCCCGCCCCCCCCGGTCCCACGGCGGTGCAGCAGAGCGCGTCGTGGTGGCCCGCCCCGCCAAACGGGTTGAGGTACGCAATCACCCGCCGCTCGTACAGGCTGCGGGCGCCCCAGCCGACGAGCCGGCGGAGCCACACCAGGTGGCCGACGCGGCCACACAGCCACAGCCCCGGGGGCGGCAGCGGGGGGGGTGCGCCGTCTCTGGGGGGGGCTGGGAGCGCGCCGGGGGCGGGGGCGCCCGCCGCCGTCGCCGTCGCGGTTGCCGACGCGGCTGCCGCTGCCTCGGCGGTGGCGGTCCACCCGCCAAGGTCGGCGGCAGCCTGCCGCGCTACGGCGGCTGCCATGACGCCGGCACGGCCGCCCCCCCCCCGCCCACCCCGCGGTCGGCCCCCATAGGCCACCACCGACGGGTCGTCCACCCCACCGACGGCCCACACGGCACACGCCCCCCCTGCTGGCCGGAGGGTGGCGGTGGCGTGCACCCATGGCACGAGCGGCGCAAGCCACCCCCCACCTGCCGCCGCCCCGTCCGCGTCCGCCCTCCGCGGTGGGGGCGTTGCGCCCTCCGCCCCAGCCGCCGACGGCGGGGACAGCCGGCCGACCAGGTGGCCCACGTACGCCTGCACCACCTCCCCGCCCGCCAGGAATGGGGGCCCCGCCCGCCACACGGCTGGTGGGGGCAGCGCCCCCCGCAAGGGGTGGTGGCCGTCGCCGCCGTCGCCGCCGTCTTTGTCCCCGTCGCCGCCGCCGCCGCCGCCGTGCCGGAAGCGCGAGGCGGTGGCGGCACCGAGCGCCGCCGCCGCCGCGTCAAGGCGCGCCGCGACGGCCGAGACGGACACCGCTACGGGGGTGGCGGGGATGGTGAGCGCCCCTGTGGGGCACCCGCAGGTGGCGTCGAGGCGCGCGGGGGTGGGGGGAGTCAGGGCGACCGCCCCCCGCGGCCGCCTTGGCCGAGGGAGGGCCGGCGCGGGGGGGGGGGCCGGCACCATCACCACCCGCCAGTGGCGGTCAAAGAGCAGGAGCCACACGTGGGTGGCCGGGGCGCCCGGGGGGGCGGCCGCCCCCACCGCCCCCGTCGGGGCACCACCCCCATCAGCGGCACCAGCGGCACCCGCACCGCCGCCGGCGCCGCCACGGCCGCCGCCGCTGCTGCCGCTGCCGCTGCCGCCGCTGCCGCCGCTGCCGCCACCGTCGGGGGCAGAGGCGGCCAGGCTGGTGCCCAGCCCCGCGCCCAGCCGGGCGGTGGCGTCTGTCACGGCCGCCTCGGCCGCCGCCGCCGCGGCGGCGGCGGCGCCTGCCCAGGACCCGTCCCCGCCGCCGCCGCTGCCGCCGCTGCCGCTGCCGCCGCGGCCCCCAGGGGGCGGCGTCCCGCGCATCCACGCCACCCGCAGCGCCGCGGCGGTGGCGGTTGCTGCCATGGCGGCGGCGGCCAGCCCGACGCCGCGGCGGAGGGTGCGGCGCCGGGGGCGGCGGGGCGGCAGCGCCATAGTCACCGCCGCCGCCGCCGCCGCCGCCGCCACCGCCGCCAACTTGGACAGGAGGAGAGACAAGGGCGGGGGGGGGGTCGGGGGAGGGTGGATTGGGCGACGGCGTGGAGGGGGGTGGGGGGTGGGGGGGATGGGCGCACCAGACGGGGGCAAGGAGGCCGTTGCCCTGGTGCGAAGGGGTGTCGAGGGGGGGGGAAGGGATCCCACAGAGCAGACGTCGGATGATAAGAGAGGGGGGGAGGCGGTTGGACGCCAGACGGATAGACGGCAGCGGCGGGGCCAGGGGAGGGAGAACCCCCCACTCCCAGAATAAAAAAAGGAGATAAGGGAGGAGGGGGGGCAGCGGGGTTGGACCGCCAGCCAGAGACCGGCCAGCTGAGGGGGGTCACGGGGGGGGGGCGGTGCAGCCGCGGCGGGGGCGCGCCCAACGGGCGGCCTCGCGGCCGCCCCGCAGGCGCCCCCTCGGCGGGGGGCCCTCCCCCGGGGGGGGGGGGGGGACCCCGCCTCTCGGCCGCACGAGGGGGCGGCGGAACTGTAAGTGGGACACGGGACGGGGGCGGCCGCCCGCTACAGCCCTTGTCTCGTCCGCCGCCGGCCTCGGCGGCGGCGGTCTGGTGGGCGCCACGCCCGCTCCGCCCCCCCCCCCCCCCCCCCCCAAGCACGCAACTCCCCCCCCCCCCCTCTGACGGTGGCCGTAACGAGGACGTGGCCAGCGACCTGTCGGGCTGGTGGGAGGAGAGGGGGGGCGCGGAAGACCGTTGGGAAGCCGCCGCCGTAGTCGCTACGCACCGCGCAGAGGGGGGGGGGAGAGGGGTAAAGTTAGACCGTCCACCGACAGCGGCGGGCGGCGCCGCCGCGATGGCCACCGTGGCAGTGGGGACAACGATGCTGTCCAAGAGGCACGCCACTGCCAAGGCTGCACAGCTCTGCGGGGGATGGGACGAGTTGCGAGCCGTTCTGCACACGGAGCGTGCCTCTCGGGAGGCGACCAAGGCCAAGTTTCGCTTCAACGAGGTGCATTCCTTTTGTGCACTGATGGTGAAGAATGCGCTGCAGGGGTAACTGCGCTGCTTGTGCTGTTTTACATGCTGTGGTCGCCTTCAGTGTAGGAAGAAAGTTCCACCGAGAGTCATGATTAATAGCTTCTTCTCTGTTTTGCTGCATTCCCCTCTCTTCATTCGTTGCCCACATGCCGATCACAGAGGGAGAAAAGCTCGTGGATGCTGCAGTCAGGAGCCAGGGTGTGGTGGTCGCGGTGCCAGTGGCATGGGCGTAAGTGGCGGAGGCGACGCTCGACAATGCGAATCTCACAGCCGTCGCTGAGGAGCCAATCCGCCACTTCGACAAGCCATCCGGAGCAGGTGAGAGAAGGAAGTAGCGAACGGGGAAAGGATGTCGTGACGGCCGCAGAACGCGGGACGCAACCAACGCAACATACAACATTGAACGGGAATAGGAGGCAAGGAATAGCGGGGGCGCGTTGGACTTTTCTTTTGTTCTTTTTATTTATTGCGGCATGGATTAATGTATGATATGCTGTATGAAAGGATGGATGCATAAACAACGTATGCCGCATGATTGTAATGACAGTGCGCGGATGCGCTGGCGCACACGCATGTGATGGCGTAGCAATGCGTCAACAAATGATATGACCCTTATCCAGCACTGTTAGGGAAATACAATTTCAAGTCAGAACACGTGGAACGGAAATTCTGGTCGCACCGGTTCACCCAATGCGTCTTGCAGCGACCACCGGTATCCCCGAGAGCGCTTCATGCGCCTTCTTTTTTCACTGATGAGTTACCGGCGCCCGTGGGTGTGCTATCGTCCGAGCGGGCGCCTCCACAGCCGCGCTGTGTCGTCGCTACCTACCGCATTAGAAGCCACTCTGGCGCGCTTGCACGGATGGGTCTTCAGGCGTGTCCCTCTTCTTCACCTGGCGCACCGGCGCGGCAGCCAGGGCTCTGGCCCTATCGCGGTCGGCGCTACTGCCCATCCAAGCCTTTCAGCAACTCACCCCTCACCTAGTTGCTGAGGGGTGCTTTTCAGGTCAGCTCACTCTACTTGAGGAGATGCTGCGGCTCCACACGTTCATTGAGTGGGAGAGTGTCGAGCACAAGTTGCGCCGATTTTCCCGTGGGCCCAAGGACAACGGCACACTTCAACAGTTCGTCTGGGTCGGACGTGAGCTTCACGACGGCCGGGTGGTACTCAAGAAGGCGTTGGGGATCGGGGACTACCCGTATGCCCCGGGGGTGGATTGCCACACTGCGCCGTCCCCGGACAAGGCGACGGTAGTGGGTGTAGCCACCCACGAAGAGTACATGGCTCAAGGTGCTTCAGCGGCCCCAGCTCGGGGTCGCGGGTACCCTCGGGCTCCGCCAACTGGGCGTTCCCTTCCTCCAACTCCGGCACCCTACCAGCCGCACGGGGACATCCCGATCGGCGTCGCGGTCGAGTCATTCACGTCGGTGTCCCCCAACTTGGGGGCCACTCTACAGACGGTCTGCCCCAAATTCGTGTTGCCGTCCGCGCCCCTGACTTCTGAAGTGATGATCACCACGTTGGTGCGCACCAATTCTTGGTTGGCCGCGTCGGCGGCGACGCTCCAGGCGTCGGAGAACCCTCAACTTGAGAAGCGTGCGCGTACGGTCGTGGCGACGGCGAGGTGCGAGTCGGTCGCGGGGTTTATGACGGCCGAGTTGGCTCGTATAGGGTCGATAATGCCCTTGTCGGCCCCATTAGGGGCGCGGCGAACGTAGGGCGAGCCGTGCGTACTCATCTGCTCGTCGTCGTCGCCGTCACTCGCGGCCTTCTCCCTCGTTGTCGGAGGACGAGATTTCTTACTCCGCGTCGGAGTCATCGACACCGTCTGAGATCGAGTCGGTCCGGCGTCCGTGTCGCCAACTTGCGCGCAAGACCAAGCAGTCTTGCGGCCGCGGTCGTCGTCACACACGCGACCGTAGCGGTCATGACGGCTCCGACTGGGAGCCGCCGATCCCAGCGACTAGCGGGGATCTCTATCGACGTGGGTCTCGGCGTTCACCTCCTCTTGAGGGCGAGGGCCGTGGTGTTGGGGAGTCTAGCATGCGTGCCTAGTTGGCAGCTGCCTTTGTTGTGACGGTGATAGGGTTAGGGCTGTGGTTAATGTCCACTTTGCGTACTTCTTCGACTTGAAGCACTCTTCTGACACAGACTCTTGACGTTTCTCACGTTGCGGGAGAGCAGTTAGGGTTGATATCAATCTGGGCGCAGTAAGCTCGGACCTTCTCAGCGGGGCGGTCCTGCACATAATCCCACGTATCATCTTTGGCGCAATAACCAACGCAGCGTACCCTCAACATGAGTCGGATAGTATCCACATCCCACCCGTGATCGATGAGCTTGTCAAAGACATACTCCTGTGGTCCCTGAATGGCCGCAGGCAGCGAAGGCAGACGCCACGCTTTGAGCGCACGCGCCGAAGCTGGGTCGCCTGGAGGAGGTGGTGCACCTTTCACCACGTCCTGTCCGCTTGCTGTATGGATCCCATCGTCACTTTCGATGGTGAACCGTCTCCCATCCGTACGAAGGACCTGGTATGGTCCCTTCGATTGGAGGACCAGCTGACCCCCAGTTGGGGTATGCGAATGTGCCAGCCCCCAGTCACCCTGTTCGGGGACGTGCTTAGCGTTACGCACCTTCTTGTCAGTAGTACGCTGGTAACGCGTTTGGGCCTTCTCAATCTCAGAGCACAGCTCGTGAATCCCATTCGCAATATGGCAAAGTAGCACGTAATTGGACGTTAAAACGGCATGAAACGGAATCAAATATCTGTTCAAGAGCTTGCAAGAATTGCAGAGGGTCACATAGTCGTGCCAACGACCCAATCTCGATGGTTCCGGATCAGATTGAACACAACCCATTTGAAGGAAATCTTCCCGACTTTCGTCCCTGGTTGGGGTACGGATAGGGAATGGGAATGGGGATACCCCATTCTCGTCGGAAATGGGGTGACCACATCCCCGTTCCCCATTCTCACACGCTGGCTGGAGCTCGACGACGTGTCCGATCGTGATCGCACAGGCTACTTTGCAATATCATTCTAGCGTGGCACGATCGTGGACGACCGCTACTCGATCGCTGGCGGATCTGGCTCTTGCAGAGTACGTGGAGGGGGGGGGATGCGGTGTGCCAGGTGCCGCGAGGCTGCTGAGTCGACCGCGTCCGGCGGGCTGCCCCCGTAGCCCGCCTCCAGGTGGCCACTCCACTGCCCGCTACTGCAGGGCCGTTCGCGTGGAAGGCAGGGCGCCCACGGGGGGCGCCGACATTGTGGGGCGGTCGGTTGCGTTCTGGGCCCCTTCCCGGCGGTCGGGGGACACGACGTGTTCTGATTGGCCGTGCGGCATGCAGCTGGCAGGAGCGGGGGGGGGATACTGCGAGACGCCACCACAGGGAGCGCGGGACTCGATTCTTGTATTAGTCGAGCGGACCGGGTCGCGGGCGGGGTGCAGCAGACACTGATGCACGGCGGGGTGGGGGCCTGTCGACGTGACCACCGACCCCACAACCGCAACCGTCGTCGCGACCGTTTCTCTCCCGCGCCACGTTTTACGTACCCACGAATCATGGCCGAGCAGGACCCGCTGGCCCTGGACGTTGGGGCTGTACTGGCGGACTCGGAGAAAATGGACGTGGCAGAAGCTGTTGCTGCACAAATGACTGTTCTGCACCACTGGCGGGTGCGCAAGCGGGGTGCCCTAGTTGGCGGCATGCGACTCTTTCGTGGACGTGTCGTGGCGCGTCGGCCTAATAAGCTGCGCAACTTTGGGAGGGGGTTGCAAGATATCCTGATAGATTACTTTGGGGTGCCTGGAAACCCGCCGGTGTACGACGAGGATGACTTTGAGCGTCGCTTTTGGGTACCGCGGAGTGTGCTTGTGCGTGTATACCGGGCTGTAAAGGACCAGCCTGAGTTAAGAAAGACTATTGATGGTACTGGTCGACAGCGCGCGCACCCGCTGCAGAAGCTGGTCGCTGCTTTTCGGGTGCTTGCATATGGGGAGTCAACTGATCGTCCGGACGAATATTGCCGCATATCTCGCTCGACGGTGGACAATGCTGTGCGTGACCTGGTGTACTACAATGCGGATATATTTGGGCTAAACTATTTGCGGCAGCCGAACGCGGAGGAGCTGACGAGCTTGCTGAAGCGGAGCGTGGAGCGGGGCGTACCAGGCTGTATTGGGTCGCTTGTCTGCTCGCATTGGGAGTGGCGGGCGTGCCCGAAGGGCATGCAGGGGTCCTTTCAGAACCGCAAGGGGCGCAGGTCGATTGTTATGGAGACTGCTTGCGACGAGGACCTGTACATCTGGCATCTCTTTGTTGGTTGCCCCAGCAGCATGAACGACATCAACGTTATACAGCAGTCGCCGCTGTACCACGACATCACGGCGGGTTTATGGCCGCCACGGCACCTGCTCTTTACCGCCGATAGAGTCACTAACACGCTTCTTTTCTACCGCACTGACGAGATCTATCCAAATTATGCTTTTTTGTGCAGGCGTATGCCCACCCAGACACGGACAAGAAGCGGATCTTTAACCATTTGCAGAAGGCGCTGAGGAAGGACTTGGGGACGCTGTATGCTGTTTTGACCGCACGCTGGCATGTTGCCCTTCATCCTGCGCGCTATGGCACCGTTGCTCGGATCATGGTCGTTGCCAAGGCCGTGGCCATTTTGCACAACATGGTTACGGAGGTACGTCGGGGGGGGTATTCGTCTCGTCGGCGAGCGCGCATGGGAGCTGATGGGGGTAGGGCGGCGATGGGGGGCGCCCGTAGTGCTGCTGCCAGGGTTGCGGCACTCGGCGGTAGGGCTGAAGGGGGGCATTCCCCTCTGGCACACGCTCCCCCCGCTGTTCAGCCGCTGGGGAAGCTGCCTGTGGACTCCTTATCGCGGGCTGCGCAGGCGTGGAGGGAGGTGTGGCAGTATTGACCCCCAGGTAGGGGGGCAACACGTGCCATGCAAAGGGCGGCAGGCCACAAGCCTGACCCGTTCCCCTCAATGCCCCACCTTGGGTGTCGCGTGTGCGAGTGGTTTTTTGCCACTTTTGGTGGAGCAGCAGGGGACAGAGGTAAACTTTACCTCCGGGTGCACCCGGGTGTAGGGGGCCCTCTGTCTCAGAGGAACGGTGGACTTGGACCGTTTCATACGGATCGTTAGCCAACATAATTGGTTCGGACCCCCCGTCGTCTGGGGAGTACACCGGTGACGCACGTACTTCAGTGCCTTTGAATACTGGTGAGACACAGGTATGTAACTGGGGTCGCAGAGGGACTAGAGGTCCCTCAAGCCAGCGGGACTCGGAGTACGAGCGGGCAACAGGCCACCCCAACTCAGTCGGGAGCTCATTCGGGTGACACCTCTGATGTGGGTGGGCCGAAGTCTGGCCACCGTGTGGTACACTCAACGGGCACGTCCCAAGGGGTGAGGACTGTCCCCACGGGCTCCTCTCGGGTTGGAGCCAACTTTGGCTTGGAGCCGTCGCCAACTAGGCTTTCGGAGGACGGCGGACCTCCGTTGGTCGGCGATGGGCTCGCGCCCATGCCCCCGGTTGAGACCCCTGAGGGTCGTGGTTACCCCTCAGGTGGACTCCCGGAGGCGGACCGAGACTCAACTGGAGTCGACAATCCACTCCTCGCGGAAACTGTCCGTCGGGAGGCGACCAATGTGTTACGGCAGACTTTGCCGGACCTGGTGGTCACGATGACGAATACTATTCTGAATCAGATTGTAGCGAGTTTGCCAGATTGCCTTCATGTCCAGACCGGATTGGGGCTTTCGAGCCCGCAGGCGCAGGGGGAATCCCTCCCTACGCCTGTCTCGGGTCGCCCCGAACAGGGGGCGACCTCCGTGACTCCCAACGAGGGAGCCACACCATACTCGGTGAGACCTACGCCCTTCACGGGGGAGTTTCCCCCGGAAACGCCGGCGGCTACACCAAGCTCGCCGCGCCAGACTTCAGGCACTGAGGGTCAACTTACCCCTGTGCCACAGCGGCTGTTCTCTCAACGTGAGGTGCCGCCCAAGATCCAGGTAGCCAACCCGGTCTACCAGAGGATCTTTGACTGTGAGACCTACGCCCTCCACAACTAGTCGGTGGCGTACGGTCCTATTCAGGTTCGGGCTATGGGCCGTGCCAAGAAGAATGCACTTCACTCTTTTGGGCACAAAGCGGAGTGGGATGGAACTCCCCCCCTCCGTGTCTTTGAGTTTCTACGTTGTTTCACAAAAGCCTGTGACGACAGTGCCATAAGTGAGGGCATGGCTTCCTACATGCTACAGGAGGTTTGCAAGGGCGACCTACGGACAGAACTCATGTCCGTCATGCCCAGTTCGACAAGTGGAGGCGCTGGTGAGGTGAAGTCCTACTTGGAGCTCGTCAACTGGCTGTTGAGAGCTATGGTGGATGAAGCAGCGTTGGCTTCTCAAGTCGAGGAGTTTACGCAGGCTCATCAGGAAGAGACTGAGGACGAGTTGTCCATGGCGGAGCGGGTTCGTAAGCTCAATAATCTTTGTGGCTTTCTTCACCACAAGCTGTGGTGTGGCAGTATTGACCCCCAGGTAGGGGGGCAACACGTGCCATGCAAGGGGCGGCAGGCCACTTGCCTGGTCCGTTCCCCCCCCTGCATTTGGGTCCATATTCCCTAAGTTTGGGATAGGTAGCTTAGTAGTAAATCCAACTTGGATTTGAGGGTTTTCTGCATTTATCGTCTTGAATTTTCGTGTGGCCCGGCGGGCAGATGCTGGGATGGGAGATTCTGAGTGGCGAGATTCTGAGGGGACCCTGGGGGGATAAGGGGAGGGACAGCGGGGCTTGGCCCTGCGTCCCCGTCCCGACCAAGAAACTGTTGGACCACACACCATCTTCTTGTTTGTCAGTGGGGGGTTTGCCCCACAACAGGGATAGAGTGTGTGCGACTTGCACTTCTTCCGGTTCTCCCGACACGGGAGGCAGCCCTTGTACACCGCCCCAACTTGGGTGTCGCGTGTGCGAGAGGTTTTTGCCACATTTGGTGGAGCAGCAGGGGATAGAGGTAAACTTTACCTCCGGGTGCACCCGGGTGTAGGGGGCCCTCTGTCTCAGAGGAACGGTGGAATTGCACCGTGTCATACGGATCGTTAGCCAATATGGCTAGTTCGGACCCCCCGTCGTCCGGGGAGTACACGGGTGACGCACGTACTTCAGTGCCTTTGAATACTGGTGAGACACAGGTATGTAACTGGGGTCGCAGAGGGACTAGAGGTCCCTCAAGCCAGAAGGACTGGAAGTGCGGGCGGGCAACAGGCCACCCCAACTCTGTCGGGAGTTCATTCGGGTGACACTTCGGATGTGGGTGGGCCGAAGTCTGGCCACCGTGTGGTACACTCAACGGGCACGTCCCAAGGGGTGAGGACTGTCCCCACGGGCTCCTCTCGGGTTGGAGCCAACTTTGGCTTGGAGCCGTCGCCAACTAGGCTTTCGGAGGACGGCGGACCTCCGTTGGTCGGCGATGGGCTCGCGCCCATGCCCCCGGTTGAGACCCCTGAGGGTCGTGGTTACCCCTCAGGTGGACTCCCGGAGGCGGACCGAGACTCAACTGGAGTCGACAATCCACTCCTCGCGGAAACTGTCCGTCGGGAGGCGACCAATGTGTTACGGCAGACTTTGCCGGACCTGGTGGTCACGATGACGAATACTATTCTGAATCAGATTGTAGCGAGTTTGCCAGATTGCCTTCATGTCCAGACCGGATTGGGGCTTTCGAGCCCGCAGGCGCAGGGGGAATCCCTCCCTACGCCTGTCTCGGGTCGCCCCGAACAGGGGGCGACCTCCGTGACTCCCAACGAGGGAGCCACACCATACTCGGTGAGACCTACGCCCTTCACGGGGGAGTTTCCCCCGGAAACGCCGGCGGCTACACCAAGCTCGCCGCGCCAGACTTCAGGCACTGAGGGTCAACTTACCCCTGTGCCACAGCGGCTGTTCTCTCAACGTGAGGTGCCGCCCAAGATCCAGGTAGCCAACCCGGTCTACCAGAGGATCTTTGACTGTGAGACCTACGCCCTCCACAACTAGTCGGTGGCGTACGGTCCTATTCAGGTTCGGGCTATGGGCCGTGCCAAGAAGAATGCACTTCACTCTTTTGGGCACAAAGCGGAGTGGGATGGAACTCCCCCCCTCCGTGTCTTTGAGTTTCTACGTTGTTTCACAAAAGCCTGTGACGACAGTGCCATAAGTGAAGGCATGGCTTTCTGTATGCTACAGGAGTTTACGAAGGGCGACCTGCAGACAGAACGTATGTCCGTTATGCCCAGCTCCTCAAGTGGAGGCGCTGGTGAGGTGACGTCCTATTTGAAGCTCGTCAACTGATTTGTTGAGAGCCATTGTTGATGAAGCAGCGTTGGCTTCTCAAGTCGAGGAGTTTACGCAAGCCCATCAGGACGAGGCTGAGGACGAGTTGTCCTTTGGGGAGCGAGTTCGTAAGCTCAACAATCTTTGTGGGTTTCTTCATCCACAAGCTGTGGTGAAGAGTCGGTTTGTGGAGGGACTCCATTGGTCAGTCCGGATGGAGACCCGGGAGCATAACACTGCCTGGACGACCCTGGCCGAGTTGGCTACGTTCGCCTACCGCAGAGGTGAGGCCTACCGCAAGTTGCGGGAGGAACAACGCCAGGAGCGTCGGGCCGAGTTGGCCAAGGATCGCGAGGAGGCGCGCCAGGCCAGAGAGCCGAGAGAGGCACGCCGAATCCGCAAGGAAAGGGTGGTAGCTGCCGTGGGAACTTCCCAGGGTACTTCTTCGTCTTCCCCAGTCGGGAAGACCCCTCTGGGAACTGACCATCGGTGTTGGAACTGCAACTCCAATGGACACTGGGCATATGATTGCCCTTTGTTGAGTAAACGCATTCCACAACTCGTTAAGAATGCGAGTAAGAAGTCGGCTACGAACGAAGTACGTTCACGCCGCGAGGGTGGACCTCGAGCGGTAGTGGCGGTCACCACACCCTCGGCGGAAGGGGCAGACACGTCGTCCTCGGACTCGTCGTCTTCCCCTTCGCCCTCGGATTCCGGCGCCAGGTCGGCGCGAAGCAAATGACCGTTGGAGCTGGCCGTCCTAAGCTCACAACGGCAGCCTCGGCCAAGTGGGTCAAGAGATCTACCGAACCCTGCCGGATACTGCGGCGACCTAAGGGAGTCCACCCACCTCGGGTAGGACTCCCCAAGAACGTAAACCCACGTCGGGTCATCGCGGTGCTGACGGGTGAGAACTTCCAGGTTGCTGGACGGGTGCAACTTGCCCCCGGCCGTGCCTGTTGTGCCCGTATCGTACTTGATACCGGGTCAGGAGCCTCCTTGATACGCAAGTCGCTATTACCAAAGGAGATGAAGCCCCAACGCTGGAAGTCTAAAGCTGACCATCTGATCGATATCAATGGTGGGGTACTTCCCATCGTTGGTGCCGTGACCCTACCAACTAGGTTGGGGACCCATGAGGTCGACGTGACCTATGGAGTAGTTGAGAATATATCGGTACCCCTGCTTCTGGGTACCCCCTATGTTGTTACACAAGTGCCTTTGATTTGTGGTCCTGAGTATTGGGTCATGTTGATGAATGGGGAGACCATCCCCATCCTTGGTAAGGAAAAGTCTGTGGCTCCTGTGACAGTCTCACAGTCGAAGCCTGTTTGCTCTGTGAGGGAAGGGTTTACTGCTACCCTGCGTTTAGCCCGTAAAGTCACGTTGCCCCCCAACTCGGTGGCGCACGTTGACGTTGTAACGGATTATACGGGGAACGGGTTGGTGCACCCTTACCCCCGTCTTGCTCGCAAGCACCAATTGCATGTTGCCCTTGGCACGATGGACTCCAAAGCCGGAGTCCCGTGGAGGATCCAGGTTATGAACCTGAACTCGTCGCCCAAGTACTTCAAGTCGGGAGCCAAGTTCGGCTCTGTCGACCAACGCGAGGGACCGGTAGTAGCGGTCACCCTCAACGCGGGCGCGAGTAGCGACCCGAAGTCCGGAAAGGAGAAGTGTCAAGCCATGTCGGCCGCCTCTCCTCGGCCCCATGTGAACATGGAGGGTGTCCCACCCAGGTCGAGGGTTCAAGTTGAACACCTCTTGGACCAATATCACAAGTTGTGGGATGGTCAATTGGGACTCATGAGAGCCACCCAACACCGGATCGAGTTGAAGCCCGGTGCACCCCCTATACGCCAACAACCGTATAGGGGATGACCCCGTTCAAGGGCCCTCGTCAAGGAGCAAGTAGCTCGTATGGAGGCCCTCGATGTGATCGAGGCCAGCAACGCCGAGTGGGCGTGTCCGGTGGTTATCGTCCCCAAAGTTGATGGGACCCCCCGGTTCTGTATCGACTACCGTAAGCTAAACGAGAGCACGGTGAAGGACAGTTATCCCAGACCCAGGATGGACGACTGTCTGGACTCACAGGGAGAGGCGAACGTGTTCTCTACCCTGGACTGTAACGCGGGGTACTGGCAAATTCCCATTGCCCCGGGTGACAGGCTTAAAACTACCTTTACCTGTCGCTGTGGTACCCACCAGTGCAAGCGCCTACCGTTTGGACTGTGTAACGCGCCGGCAACTTTCCAGCGCGCTATGGACATGATTCTGGCCGGAGTACGGTGGCAGATCTGCCTCGTGTACCTAGACGATATCACTGTGTTCTCCCGAAGTCCGGAGGAACACATTGGCCATCTTGGCCAGGTGTTCAAGCTAGTTGCTGACGCCGGTGTGTCACTGAAGGCGAGTAAATGCCACCTCTTCACTCAAGAGGTGGAATACTTCGGACATGTTGTCCGTCCGGGGCGTCTCAGTGTCAACGAGAAGAACTTGAGGGCCATCCGTAAGGCTCAGTACCCCCGGACACAGACCCAGATGAGGAGCTTCCTCGGGATGTGTAACGTGTACCGACGCTTCACCAAGGGCTTCGCAAAGATGGCGAAGCCATTGAATGAGTTAGTGAGCTCAACGCTACCGAAGAACCTGCCTCCCCCAAGTCGGGTGGAGCAGGAATCCATTGAGACTCTTCGGGACCATCAGCTGAAGCCCCCCATCTTGGCTATTCCCAGGTTAAGAGGCCACTACATCCTGGATGTGGACGCTAGCTACGACCAACTTTGTTGTGTGTTGCTTCAGCAGCAGCCGGACAAGGAGTACTTGCCGGTGGGATACTTCAGCAAGGGGCTGAACTCGGCCGAGAAGGACTACGGAGTCACCGAGTTGGAAGGACTCGCAGTGGTATGGGCGGTGACGTCACTTCGTCACTACCTGGAGGGTGAGAAGTTCCTCATCCGCTCTGACCACCGCGCGCTGCAGTTCATCTGCAAGACGGATTGTACGAACACTCGTCTCAACCGGTGGAGGGTGCGACTGGCACCCTTCAACTTTGATATTGAGTACCGACCTGGCAGGCAGCATGCCCTTGCCGACGGCCTCTCCCGGGTACCTACCAAGGGGCTGGACACTAACCCAGTCGATGAGGACATCCCCATCGTGGGGGTAGTCACGCGCTCGGGTCAGGCGTTGAACCCCGAGGCGCCAGGGAACAAGAAGTACTTGCCCCTGTCCCTGGACGAGGTGGTGAAGGCCCAGGCCGAGGATCCCTTCTGCAAGTCGCAGAGGGATACACTGGATGCAGTGGCGGAGACGCGGCTCTTCATCGGAGACGATGGCCTCCTCTTGAGGAGGGGGGTATTCCAGGGGACCGAACAACTTGTCGTCCCCGCATCCCTCAAGGACAGTATTCTTGAGAGGGAGCATAACGCTCCCACAGGTGGACACCTGGGGTCTAGTAAACTGCACCAGACCCTGAGGACCAGGTACTACTGGCCGTCCATGGTGGTGGACATCTACAGTTGGGTGGCTGCCTGCACAAGTTGTGCGCAGAACCGTCTGATGGAACGGCGGCCTACTACGGCTATGCTACTGTTTCCGGCCCAGGAGCCCTTTGCCGCGTTGGCAATGGACATCCTTGGGCCACTGCCAGTGACCGAGGAGGGCAACCAGTACCTCCTGGTCATCTGTGAGCGCTTCAAGAATCTTACGCGAGCGATCCCACTGGCAGAGATCACGGCCATGTGGGTCGTGTCAGCCTTCCTAGATCACTGGGTTGCCGCGTATGGCATTCCGGATAGTACCCTATCGGACAATGGACCGCAATTTGCGTCTGTACTGTTTGAGGGAGTGCTGGATATGTTGGGGGTTAAGGCAAACTATGCCACCCCCTACCACCCACAAACTAATGGGCAGGTGGAGCGCTTCAACAAAACTATTGTTCGGCAGCTGCGCCACTACGTGAGTGAGCACGTGAAAACGTGGGACCAATACATTTCTATTCTTACCACTGCCTACAATTCGCAGGTTCACTCATCTACCGGGGAAGTACCCCTCGCTTTTGTGACCCCCCGTCGCGTGCGGTCTATCGCCGTGCGGCAGCCGCTCCCAACTAGGGAGGATGGTTGCAGGACGCCTACTCCTACTGAGAGTAAGGCGGAGTTCGCTGCTAGGCTTGAAAAACTCATCCCTAAAATCAGGGCTGAGATGGACAAAGCACAAAAGCGCTACAAGCGTACCTTTGACAAAACGGTGCGCAATGCCAAGCATGTCCCCGAGCAGGGTGACTGGGTATTGATCCACTCACACACCCCAACTGGGGGTAAGCTGGTATTCCAGACGAAGGGGCCGTACCAGGTCCTTCGTACTGATGGGCGGCGCTTCACCATCGAAAGTGACGATGGGGTCCGCACAGTGAATGGACACGACGTGGTCAAAGTTGCACCACCGCCTGCAGGCGACCCAGCTTGGGCGCGTGCGTTGGAAGCGTGGCGCCTCCCCTCACTGCCTGCGGCCAAACAGGGCCCGCAGGAGTACGTGTTCGATAAGTTCATCGACCACGGCTGGGATGAGGACACTAACCGCTTCATGTTGAGGGTGCGTTGGTTCGGCTACAAAGCCAAGGATGATACGTGGGAATACGTGGAGGACCTTCCCGCTGAGAAGGTCCGGGCATACTGTGCCCGGAATGAGATAGACCCTAACAGCCCCCCCTCAACGTGAGGGAAGGCCGAGTAACAGTGCCAAGAGAGTGCTTCAAGTCGAAGTGGTACGCAGAGTGGCTTTTAACTACAGCCCTAACCCTCACACTCTCACAACAAAGGCAGCTGCCAACTAGGCATGCATGCTAGACTCTCGAACCCCACGGCCCTCACCCTCACGTAGAGGCGAGCGGCGAGACCCACGGCGATAACGCTCCCCACCAGTCGGCGGGGCCGGCGGCTCCAAGTCGGACCCGTCGCGCCCCTCACGGTCGCGCAAGTGGCGACGACCGCGGCTGCTCTTCTGCTTAGTCTTGCGCGCAAGTTGGCGACGCAGACGCCGGACCGACTCCGACTCTGACGGAGTCGAGGACTCCGAGACGGAGTAAGACAACTCGTCTTCGGAAACCGAGAGAGAGCGCCGAGAGCGTCGGCGACGACGGCGAGGAGGCGAGTATGCCCGGCTCGCACGACGCTTGCCACGCCCAAGTGGGGCTGGCTGGGGCACAATAGCCCCAATGCGAGCCAACTCGGCCGTCATAAACTCCGCCACCGACTCGCAACTCGCGGTCGCAACTGCAGTACGAACGCGCTCCTCAAGTTGAGGAGTCTCGGAAGTTAGACGGGTTGCAGTCGACGCGGCCAACCAGGAAATGGTGCGCACCAACGTGGTGATCATCATCTCTGAGGTTAGAGCCGTGGGCGGTAACACCAACTTGGGGTATACCGTCAGGAGGGTGGCCCCCAAGTTGAGGGACACCGGAGTGGACGACTCAACGGCCACGCTAATCGGGATGTCGCCGTGCCGCTGGTAGGGGACAGGAGGAAGCGGAGGGGCACGCCGAGGTGGCGGGACCCGGGTGTAACTCCGACCCCGACTTGGGGCCCCCGCAGTGGGTTGAGTCATATGGTCATCATGTGAGGGCACGGCCATAACTATGGCCTTGTCCGGGGGTGGCGCAGTGTGGCGATCCACCCCCAGGGCATACGGGTAGTCCCCGATGCCCAACCCCTCTCGTAGTACCACACGGCCGTCGTGAAGTTCACGAGCGACCCATACGAACTGGCGAAGTGCGCCATCGTCCTTGGGCCCACGAGTGGGGCGGCGCAACTTGTGCTCGATGCTCTCCCACTCGATAAACTTGTGGAGGCGGAGCATCTCCTCAAGTAGAGTGAGTTGTCCTGATGAGCACCCCTCAGCAACTAGCTGAGGGGTGAGCTGTTCCAAACCTTGGATAAGCCGGAGGGGGAGATGGCAGAGCATCCCCCGCCGCTGAACACAAGACACCCAGGTCGACATGACCTCGAGGAGCCACTGGGTGGCCAACATGGCCCACACCAGGTGATCAGGGCCAGCCGTCAACATGACGGAGCCGAAGTGGTCAAGCAACCGTGGCAGCAACGCCGGGAACCCGTAGGGGACCTCAACTTGAGGCCACCACTCGGGCTTCTTCGGTTAGTACTGCTCCTTACTGGCAGCGGCCTGCTGCGGAAACTCAAGTTGAGCCGAGGTCACCAAGTAGGGACCTCGCCGGAAGTCCTTCTCCATCCGCACATCAAAGTGATGAGTGTGCGGATCGGCCTCGTGAAGGTACGGGGGGCGAGTTGCCACCGCGTCCCAAGTAAAGGTCGGCAAGTCGCCGGGACCCGGGATAGTTCCCCCGCGGTCCACCATGGCCTTGGCCCGCTGTACGTCTTCGACCTCCTCGTCGTCCAGGAAGGCAAACTGGTCCGTCCTGAAGCCGGAAGGGAACCCGATCCTACGGGGATACTTCTCCCGAAGGCGGTCCCATACCCGACCCATCGCTGCGCCAAGTCGGCCACAGCGAAGAACAGTCAACCCCTCCTCATATAGAGGCCAAGCGGGGTAAAACCACCGCCCCAAGGCCTCACGCGGGACAACTTGTCCCGCCTCCGGGGGAGATCCCGCCGTCAACCCAAAGCCGGGTGACGCGGGAGTCCCATCCCCCGGAGCGATCGCGGAGCCCCCGCCGGAGGTCCCGGCGGGCGCTGCACCGTAGGGGGTGTCCTCCATACGTTCGTCGAGAGAGTCCGTCTCCACCCCCGGGGTCGCCATGGCTCTCCCCAAGTTGGGGAGAGACGCGCTGTCTACAGCGGCACGAGACCCGCCTCGAGTTGAGGGGGACTCGGATCGTGGGTAGACGGGTGGCCTCCCCAGCGTGGGGCGGCCCAGTGGAAGGTGAAGGGGAGGTGGTGGTGATGGTGAAGTGGGAACCGGGGAGAGCAAGCTGCCGAGTGGGCAAGCTTGAGGAGAGGGGCGGTCAACGTGACGGCCTCCACATCTGCGCTACGTACTCAAGGGGGGACAGCAAGTCGCGCCCCTAACGCCGAGACGTGCGTTTACGCACCCCCTCACAGGGCCGACCGGGTCGGTCGGAACTGAGGAGCGGGGAGTGTGGCAGTATTGACCCCCAGGTAGAGGGGCAACACGTGCCATGCAAGGGGCGGCAGGCCACTAGCCTGATCCGTTCCTCCCCCTGCATTTGGGTCCGTATTCCCTAAGTTTGGGATAGTTAGCTTAGTAGTAAATCCAACTTGGATTTGAGGGTTTTCTGCATTTATCGTCTTTAATTTTTTGTGGCCCGGTGGGCAGGTGCTGGGGGGGGAGATTCTGAGTGGCGAGATTCTGAGGGGACCCTGGGGGGATAAGGGGAGGGACAGCGGGGCTTGGCCCTGCGTCCCCGTCCCGACCAAGAAACTGTTGGACCACACACCATCTTCTTGTTTGTCAGTGGGGGGTTTGCCCCACAACAGGGACAGAGTGTGTGCGACTACTCCGGTTCCCCCGACACGGGAGGCAGCCCTTGTACACCGCCCCAACTTGGGTGCCGTTTGTGTAAGTGGTTTTTGCCACACCAATGACGATAGCGTCGATGGGCTCATGGGCAACTACGTCGATGACTTCGCCCACGGCGGCAACGAGGCATTTCAGGAGCTGACGCTGAAGACTGTCAAGGTCTTTGAGGCGAAACCAAGAGAGTGGGACCGCTTTGACTTTGTCGGCGTCTCTATCAAGACCGTACCTGGTTTACCACGCTCCTTCACCCTGGGCCAGGAGAAGTATGTGGACGCCGCCGTCATCCAGTCTTTGGACGTCGACTGTGAGACTTTTGTCTCGGTACGGTCTGGCTTCGCATGGTTGGCACATAGCCGGCCGGACCTGTGCTGTGCCATCAACCGCTCGGCGCAAGTGACGGCTATGTCGTTTGGCACTCGCCACGTGCAGGAGCTGAACAGGGCCATCAAGCGCGCGAAGGCGATGGCAAGCCTTAGCCTATCGTACACCCCGCTGGATCGGGAGACGCTGCATCTTCGCGTCTACGCCGATGCTTCTTTTGCCAACAACGACGACCAATCGTCGCAGATTGGCTACGTTGTGCTGCTGTGCGACGGCACGGACAAGTGCCACGTAGTGGCCTATTCAAGCAAGAACGCTCGTCGGGTGGTCCGAAGCATCATGGCGGGGGAATTGTACGCTTTTGCCGACGCCTTTGATGCGGCCTACATCATCAAGCACGACTTAGAGCGCATTTACCGGCAGCACCTGCCGCTCGTCATGCTTACTGACTGGAAGCAGATGTTTGACGTCGTCATTAGAGCGTCACACATCACCGAGAAGCGGCTTATGATCGACGTGGCGGCGGCGCGGGAGGCCTACAAGCGGAACGAGATCTCCAACGTGGGCTTGCTCAAGTCTGAGCACAACGTGGCGGACGGGCTCACCAAGCCTGGGCCGTGCGCGGCCTTGGACGCGGTCTTGCGGACGGGCAAGGACACTAACCCCGTGCAGCAGTGTAGCATCCGTTCCCCGGCATCGACTAAGCGCTCGGTTGGGGGAGGGCGGTGAGTGTGAGTTTTCCGCCTTGGCTGGGGTGCGCATCCTCGCGCTCAGCCGATTTGGTGCCAAGGGGGGGCCACTTTACATTGGGGACCAATTCGCATGTTGTTTATCTGTACTGTCGTTTGATTGGATGGCTGGGTGTGTAGGTGGCTTGTTGGCGCGGCCGCACCCGTGTGGGGGGTGCTGGTGGCGGTATGTTTTGGCCAGTGTTGGCCCGGACCCGCGTGAGGTGGGCACGCATATTAGGGCGGGCCTAGCGCCGGTGCAACGGCGGCGGCTGCAGCCGGCAGACTTGACACCACGCCGACGCTCCCCTGTTGGGAGCCTCGGCGCGTGGTGTTGGGTCGTTGGGAAATACACTGCTTGTTTTCTCATCATCTCGCCGACATTCACACCAACACAGCAGCGTCCATAGCGTTGGTCTCCACGCCCACCAGGGGGTGTTGGGCCGGAAACGCCCCCAGAGTCCCATTGGGCGGGAGCGATGCGGGGGGGAGGGGTACCTGTTGGGCCCGATACTCTGGGCAAACAAGCGGCGGGGAGGGGTTGCGACCAGCTTGGCGTGCCAAGTGAGAATCAGGGACGATACGAGGCGGGGCGTGGCCGCCACGCCGAGGCGCCCACCGCGGGGCGCCCCTTTCCACTGTTGGCACCCTCCTGTGGCCGTGGGGCGGGCGTGGGGGGATGAGGGGAGGCGTCGGGAAGGCGTCGAGGAGGGCGCGGCTGCGTAGGCGGCGGTCGTTTGCTGGGCAACGCGCAGGGGAGACGTGAGCGGGGGGGTGACACGCGGAAAGCGGGGAGACGGAGACGAAAAACCCGAGGTGGGGGCTTGCATGGGCCCGGGAACAGGGTCACCCGACCGACAACCGCCGGAGTCGCACATAGAGACGTGATACGCGACCGGGGGGGAATGCAAGAGGCGCGAGGGCCGCGTGCGCCGGCAAGGGGTAAAGGAAAAAAGAGGGTGGGGGGGCGAATCTTGTTCACCACAACTCGCATGGCGGGGCGGCCATGGAGGCGGGGAATGCGCAACGTCGCGTCTCGAAAGCACAAAAAAAAAAAAGAGGATGCACGATGCGACGCAAAGAGCCGCCGCGCTGTGGTTGCCACGCAGAGCGTGCCAAAGTTGCGGACACGACGCCGGTACAGCGCATGAAGTCGCGGGAGCGTGCCACTGTCAACCATGCAGAAAACGACGTGGTCGGTTGTCTCATGGACCGAGCGATCACAACCGCCCGTTCCCGGCATACACTGATCGCAGGCGGGACGCGACGAGGGAAACGGCGTCAGGAGATTGGCTCGTTGCACAGAGACGGTCGGACACGACCCCAACCGACCGCAAACAGACTTATATACACTTTTGAGTGCGTATACTTCGCATGTGGACAGGATTACTGGAGCGAGTCCGCACTGCACGTGGCAGGAAGAGTCGCAATGCACAGTTATATTAGGGAACGTTCGACCAAAGTATGGACGGGATACGCGAGATTGCCTTGCTTTGTGCTGCGTGTCTCGCTTCTTCCGCAGGAGAGTCGACATTGCTTCCTCGTTTTCGAGCCGTGCACCTGTCTTCGGGGGGGGGCTTGCCCCAGGTTGAATAATACCATCGAACACGCAATAGGCGACAGCGAACCCTCCCCAATCCTGGTTTGCGGCAGCGGAAAGCCAGTTGCTACCGTAAAGACTAGCCGTCCCGTCTTAAAATCATGTAGCCCCTGTGTTCCAACAACTCCATTGCATATATCGGCTCCCGCCACGCTCCTCCACTCAGCAGCGCCCACGTGGCTGTTTCAATTCACATCGATAAGTGCTGTAGATTTTTGCAATGCTCCAGAACGGGCTCGAAGAAATACACTATTGGAATCTTGCTGTACAGTGCTGAGGAGCTCTCTCGTGCGTTGTCGTTCATATCCATGGTGGATATAAACGAGCCCGATATAATCGCGTACGCACTGTACAGTATCGCGATCGTCGTGACGTTGTTGGAAACACTCTCAAGACTGATCCGCTCTGCATGGACTGTTTGTATGGGATGGCGTCTGGCTGAGTCTGGGGAAGAGAGGTGGTGGTGTAGATACATAGCAAAACAAGAGTACCTTCATAGATAGTCAGTCTTTTGGGATGTGAAGAATCACGTAAAGTGCCAAGGGGGGCCGCAGAGGCTGATGTTGTCCATCATATGTCACATTCGGCGATATGTACTGTACAGAGTAGAGGCACCTCCTCGTGCCCTCTGCCAGCATCGCGACCGATGTCGGCGGTCATCAGGCGTCGATCCGCGAAGGTCCACCTGCACACCCGAGACGGCGTCGCGACGTTTCAAACACGGCCCGCGGATGTGGCTGGCGCGCCGGGGAAGGTGAAGTGGACAAATGTGGAGAGCAGGGATGCCCGTCGCAATCCAAGCAGCCGGCGCCCGAGCAACAGGCTGCGGGCCTACAGTCTGACGCGCCCCCACCTCCGCCGCAACCTCTGGCAGGGACGGGTGAGAGAGAGGTCGACTGCGGGAGGTGGGGACGGCGGGAGCACTACCCGATTGGCGCGCTTACTCGCTGCCCCTTCCCGGCCGGCCGAAGTCCCAGAAGTCACTGCATGCAGACACAAACAAAAACGGGGGCCTGGCACGACCATGAAACCAAGCAAACAACAACAAAAAACCACAAAAAGGAGAACGTGTCGCGCGCAACAGCGTCCACGACCCGATGGAATTCAAAGCCTGGTTGCTCTGCCCTTACGCCTGGATCTCCGACGTCTTGACGGGCCGCCCCTCGTTCAAGCTTTTCTTGGCTGCCAGCGCCATCACCATGGCCGCACGGCCGTCCCAGCCCGACGCCGGGACCGGCGTGTCGTTGACCACAGAGTCCACAAACGCAATCGTCTCGTTCATGTAGGCCTCCTCGTAGCGCTTGAGGAAGAAGTCGTGCGGCAGGTCGGCAGACCGCACACTCGCCCCGTCCGCAATCTCCACCCCCGACGGGTAGTTGTTACCAAACGACACCTGCCCCTTGCTGCCAAAGACCTCCACCCGCTGGTCATAGCCCTGGGGGCTCTGGCGGCAGTTGTCTACCGTCCCAAATGCTCCGTTCTCAAACCGCAACATCGTCAGCGCCGTGTCGATGTCCCCGCCCTCAGACCCAATCTTAGGGTCCACGCGGCAGGCGCCGAGGGCAGTCACTTCCGTGCACTCGCAACCCATCAGGAAGCGGGCAACATCAAAGTCGTGGATGGCCATGTCATTGTGCAGACCCCCCGACTTGAGGACGTACTCCACCGGCGGCGGCGCCGGGTCACGGCTGGTCAGTCGGAACGTAAACGGGTCGCCTACCACCCCGTCCGTGATCGCCTGGCGGACGCGCGCAAAGTTGGGGTCAAACCGGCGCTGGAAGGCTAGCATCATCTTGACGCCACAGTCTTCCACCACCTTCAAAACGTCATCCACCTGCGACAGCTCGGTGGCCAGTGGCTTCTCACAGAAGATGTGCTTGCCGGCCTTGGCCGCGGCGATGATCTGCTCCGCATGGAGGGAGGACGGCGAGCACACCCACACCGCTTCAATGTCAGGGTGATTGACAACGTCCATGTAGTCCTTGCCAGACTCGGGGATGCCATACTCCTTGGCCGTCGACGCCGCCACGTCGGGGAAGAAGTCAACGATCATTAGCGGCTGCGCCGAAGGGCAGCGGTACGCCAGCGTCTGCGCGTGCACCTGGCCGATGCGGCCAGCGCCAATGATGCCCACCTTAAGCGTCTTGGTCGGCTCGGCGCCAGCTTGCAGGTGCCGGCGGCCGGCCAGGCCAGGGGCCGCGCCCAGGGGTGCCGCAAGGCCCGCCCCGCGCGACGCGGCGGTGGTGGCCAGCCGCGACGCGGCGCGGGCGAGGCTTACCAGAGCAGGCGCCATGATGGGGCAGAAGAAACAGATCCGCGCGAGAAGCGCTGGCGTGGGCGGCGAGAGGCGGGACAATGAAGGGGGCTCGGAGCTCGTAGGTGGTAGTGAGTATACGACTGGCACTGGCGGATTGTAGGGCCCGCGGCGGTTGATGGGAGGTGGTGGGCACGGGGATCGCATCCACCGAGAGCGTCAGACGGACTTCACGTGTGGTACTCTATTTAAGTTTGTCGCAGACACGGCACACTTCCACATGTCAACCGCCAACTTTGGCTGTCTTCATTTCAACAGAAGCGTTGCAATGAGGGTCAATTCCACTGTCCGCTACACAGCGTACCCTCAGCAGAAGTATGGATATACTACGACAAGTGGTCAACAGACTCTCGTTCATTCAGCCTTGAGGGCCCGTGCCGTGCCTTCCTTCCCACTCCCGCACCCCTGCACCAGTTTCCCCATAGGCACAGCACAGCGGTGGAGATTGACCCAGATTGTCGGGTGTGTTCAGGTGCAAGCAGGTCTTTGCCACGTCCACGACGATATGGATGGGGCCACGTCATCGGGCGGGCCTCCACTTCAGGCCGGCAAGCCCCAGTGAGTGCTCCCAGTCTGCTTCAGGTGGTCCGTCTTCTCGTCGGCCTACACGTGTGATGAGGGTGGGCTGTCGCGGCGTGCACCAGGGTCCACAACCCATTCCACCTGCCGAGGGCGACCGCCTGGTCGCAATCTCAATGTTGCCGAGATACATATTCCAACGCTGAGCCCCGCGAGCAATGCCTCGCCGAGTCGTGGGGGTAGGCTGCGGGCTCTCTTCGCCAGCCCTGAATGTCGCCCATCCCCAGTGCCCTTCAACAGCCACCCACGTGCTCGCTATCTCGCGGTCACGTATTGCAGCGCGCACAAAAACTTCTCTTGGCGTTACGCCCGCTTCTGATGCGGGCAAGGCGCACTGCCTTGGGGTGTGGTGGCTCCGTTGACCCCTGTTTTGAACCCGCCGCACGAGCTGCGCTTTCCCACCACTGGCGATCGGGTGCCGTTTCGACTGCGAGACACTTGCGTAGCAGACCACCGCTCGGGGGGTGCATAGGTTCGCTCCTCGTGTGCAGTGCAACTCTGAGAGTCTGTCGGTCCAGCCCGCAGCTTCACTTGGTCGGACTGCAGTCCAGCGCTCGGCATGGCCCCCTCTATTGCTTGTATGGACTGTCACAAGTGGAGTGGTTCATGGGCGGCACTGGTGAGGACTGGGCATATTACAGTCGTTGCCCTGCGGCGTAGACGTGGCGGGATGGGCGGCGCAGTCGTCATTCTAAGCACGACTTGGGGAGCTTTTAAGGGAGCGAGCGCTTGGTCGCCAGCCCAGCCAGCCTGCAGTCGCGGCACTCATCTGTTCACTGACAGCGCGCGGGAGTTCTACCACCCCAGAAGTGCTGTGCTCTGGCCCTTGTCTCCCTACTACACCCTCCCCACACGTGTCTGTTACCCACCTTGATCACGGGTGCCGCATTGGTGACTGCTCCCCGCCCTACTGTTCCTCTACTTCGTGCCAAGAGAGCCTACTGTACTCATCCTCAGGGGCTTTGGAGTTGCGTCGACTGCATCGACGCTTCTGGGTGCATCTTCATCTTGATCATCCCCAACCATCGGCGCAAGTATGGAGCGCTCGTTGCCCACGTCGACCACCACGCCCGACTCGGGCACTCTCCCTTCCCATCCTCCCTCCTTTGTTTGCGGCACTTGCGGTTCAACCGGCTCCCCCATTGGCGCCGCCTACGCCCCCCTCCGCTCCCGTATATCTACTGGCCGCCTGGTGCCTCGCGATTGCGCCATGCCGGGCGGTCGTGCGCCGTACGTGTACTGGGTGGATTTGGACTCGGGCCTTAGCTACTGGCAGCCCCCGCCGCCTACGGTCTTGATGAGCGGGGCAGTATCTGGATTGGATGCTTTGTGGAGCCCTCGAGGGATTGTGGGGGCTGCTGCAGGGGACGTGTCGCCGCTGCCGCTCGAGTCGATGGGGGGCCGCGTGACCAAGAAGAACGGCAGTGCCAAGGCGGAGGCGGCGAGCACGGCTGCGCCTGGTGCGCATGTGTGAGGGTGCCGCGGGACCCAGGAGAGCCATGGATGCAGGTTAGCAGAAAGGTCACCGAGTGGGCGCGTCGACACGAGCGGTGTTGTCGTGCCTGTGGTCGCACATCCGAGTCTATCTGTATCGAGTGATGGGTGTGTGCGAATGAGACGTTGTTGTTTTTGGCGCGCGCTTTCTGTTCTTTTTGTTTTGGTGGATGCATCTCGCTGTCCGCGCTTCTTATGTACGCTCTTCACAACGACCATTGAAGGACACTTTGAAATGACCGACATGAGGAAAGGGCATACTCCGGAAAAAGGAGCGCAGCCCACCCTAAATGATTTAGTGCAATCGCCTCTGCCGCCTGCGCTACCACTTCAACTACCTTTCCCAGGCAACAGCCAAGTGTCTATCTCGAGACATCACGCCCATCGCCGCGCTCGCTGCGAGAAAACCCGTGCCCTCCAGCGACGAAAACGTCCGCACTGACCAGCCACCAGCTGCGCATCGCAAAATAGGAGGGAGTGGTAGAGTGAATACGCTTCGTCGGGGGAGTTTGCTGCGGGGCGTACAGACGGTCTGCTGACCCCGGCTGCTCCTGTACCACCTCGGGCTGGTGTGGTGCCCTTCTGTACTGTAAAAGCGTGGCCGAGCGGCCTGGGTGGAACCCAATCAGCGGGTGATGGAGGAACTGCGCCAAGCCCAAGGCCTCGGTGTCCGCTTCCCCGTCGCGGGCGCCATGACGATGAACCACGACCATGTGCGTAGGACTGGGGTACCTTTGTACTGTACAGTACATACAGGACATACATAAGGGCGCTGCCCAGCCACGCAGTGGCCTGCCCTGCTAGCGGCTCTGGGTCACCTATTGGGGATACTTGGCTCCCAGCACTCGAGTGGTGAAGTGGTGTCTTCGGGCGCAGCCGACTCTACGGGCGGCGGTGTGGGCGACGGTGGGATGCAATTGGAAGACATCCACCCCACTACGAACCGTATGTACTGTACAGTACAGCGGACAGTGTACAGTACAGCGCATAGTGCGTAGTGGCTGGATGGAACCTCCTCCATCACCTGGTCGACTGCAACGGATCACCAATCAAAGTGCCACTTCCATACTCGAAGCACCCGCTGGTGGACAGGTTGGCCACCGCTCTCGTTCGGTGCAACGAAGTTGATGGCTCTTGTCTGGCCGGCCGCGGTCACCTCGCCCTGACAGCCAGCCAAGGCTCGTGACGATGGCCGCACGAGCCACGTCAATCAACCCCGCAGCCGCTCGCAGGTGGCCCCGCGCGGGCGGTTTGTATGGAAGCGCCTCGTGGGCAAGGATGGCACCGCCATCGCTGGTACGGTAGGTGGATGGATCCGTGATGGGGAGGGGGGCGGCCAGGTGTAGGTGGGCGGGAGCGGTAGGCCGGCAGACGGTAGGGGTGGGGGTGCGAGCGCGCTGCTCTGCCCCCCTTCTTATGAGCATCGCCGTGGGTGGCCTGGTTCGCGCGTCTCCCCGTTGCCTTTGCTCGCTCCTCACCGCACGCAACGGGACTCTGAGAGAGCCTGCATGGTCGCCCCGCCCGCACTGCCGTCGACTGCTCCCGCCGTCGCCGGCGCCCTTAACCCCCCCAACCCCTCGCCCACTGCCGCCCGACCGCCACTCCCGCGTCGCCCCCTTCCCGTCCACCCCGCCACTCAAGCCGGCGGCCGGCGTGCAGACGCCATGGCCATGGCCACCACCGCCGCCGCCACCTCCACTGCGGGGCGAACCGCCTTCTCCCTTCTCCCTGCTCCCCCCGCGGCGGCCGCCGCTGACGATGCTCTTTCGGCCGGCGACGCGATCAGCGACGCGTGGACGCGGCTATTACACGAGACGCTGCTCGCCCCCCCCGGCGGCGGTGGCGGCATCGGCCCCGCCACCTCGGCGGCGGTGCGCGCGCCCGCGGTGGGGCTGCTGTCGCCGCTGACGTCGGGCCCGGTCGGCGGCGCCGACGGGCGTACGTCGCCGCTGCTGCTGTCGTCGTCTGCGGTCGCCACCGCCGCGGCCGCGGCGCCCACCCCGTCACTGCTGTCACTGCTATCTGACCCGGGGGACCTGCCCGAGATGGCCGCCGCCGCCGAGGCGGCCGTTGCCGCCGTGGCCGCGTCGCCGGCAGTGGCGGCGTCGACGGGCGGCGCGGCGGCGGCGTGGCCATTACCCCCTACCCCCGCGCCGGTGGTGCCGTCGTCGCCGGGGATGACGACCAGCCCTTGTGTGAGCGCCTGCTCAACCACCACGGGAGCAGCGTGGCCGCCGCCTGCCGCGGCGTCCGTGCCCGCCGCGTCTGCTGCCGTCACCGCCCTGGACGGCGACACGTCGGCAGCGCGACGTCCGGATGGCAACGGTGGCCGCCCAATCAAGCGCCCCCGCTACGCGGCGGGGGCTTCAGATGTGCCCTCCCCCTCTGTCGCCGCCGCCTCCCCTGCTGCTGACGCACCTGCCGATGCTGCTGCTGCCGCGCCCGCAGCGCCCGCCTCGGCCACCACGCCTGCCGCCGCGCCCACTCCCGGGCCAGCGGTCGTCAACGTCGACGACGACGTGGCGGCGGCGGTGGCACCCAAGATCCGGCAGCACAAGAACGCCGCGCCCAGCCGCTACTGCCATGTGTGTGCGCGGTCCACGTCGTCGGCGGCGGCGGTGGCGGCGGCGGCGACGGCGGCGGCGGCGGCGGGCGGGCGGGCGGCTCCCGGTGTGGCCGAGGCGGTCACGGCGGTGACGTGCAAAAACATTGCGTACGGGGTGTGCCGCAAAACCACCTGCGCCGCGTGCTTTGCCACCCACGGGTGGGACTGGGCGGCGGCCACTGGCGCCGGCGGGGGCGCTGCCGCCGGCCGCGGTGGCTACGTGTGCAGCCACTGCCGCAAGGCGTGCCCGCCAGGCGCCAGCTGTGCCACGTACGCACGCACTAACCGGCGGCGGCGGGCGGTGGGGGTGGAGCGGCGGCGGGCCATCCAGGCGGCGCTCGCCGTGGGGGGTGACGTGACCGCCCTTCTCGGTGGGGGGGGGGGGGCACCATCGTCCCCGCCGTCCAGTTGAGCCGCGCGGCGCCGTGCGCAATCGACGGGGGGGTCCGGCGGCTGCGTGGGCCGTCGGGGCCGGCGGTGAGGGGGTGGGGGGGCATGTGGGGATTGGGGGAAAGGGACGCGACGGGACGTCTTCAGTTTCTTCCATGACGCCTATTTTTTTCTTTCTCTTCCTTTTCCTTGCTCCATTGCCCGTGTCGTGAACGGCCCCCTGGGCGCTGAACCCACCCGTCGAGGTCGTCGTTTCGTCGACCGCCCCAGGCTCCCCGACTGCAGTGACGTCGTTGGGGTTGTTTGCCATACATGTCCGTCTGACACCAGTTGTTCACAACTCGCATATGAGAGAAGGCTGCCATGCTGCTCTCTTCTCGAAAAAAAAATGAGCAGACTGAGCTCAGGAGCTCAGCCGTCTTGTCCGTTTCTCCAGGTGATGGCTGGTTCCTTAGAAAAAAGGTACCCTCCTTTGGGGGGGGGCACCAGTAGTTCACAACTCGCTTTTCATATGCGCACGGCATCCAGGAGGCAGCCACGCTCGGAAAAACTTGATGTTAATTTCTTTCTGCTGGTCTCTCTCAGGTGCGTGACCAATGAGAGCGCGGAGAGCTGATCCAGCGTTGGCCCCTTCGCATCCCGTGTCACCGTCTCGCAGGGCAGCCGGGCGCACCCTCCCCTCCTCTGGCACTGCTGGCGCGTCCCTCCACGCCCCCACCCACCTTCGACAGCGCTCACTGGGAGGAATGGCCTCACATGGAGCTTCATGCCTGCTCCACTGATAGTGCTTTTCTTTTCTCGCCACTTGAGGCCCTGGATGAGGTGCTTTTCTCCTCCATCAACGGGCATGGGAAGCATCTCCCTCGGCCCACACGGACGCAAATAGTCCCGTCTGGAGAGGGCTATCCGCGCTTGGGAGGATACGAAAAGAAGCCCCTGTACAGCAGGAGGGGGGCTGCCCATTAGGCGACCCAGCAACCTCCTTGAGGAGAGGTTCGAGGCCGGAGGCGGGGGGGGGGGGGGAGTCGGGAGGGCAAGGGGAAGAAGATCCTGGAGCCGCTGCCAGCCTGCGCAAGCACCTTGATGGTTCCTCAACTGCCAGCACCAGCTTGCAGGCGCGATGGGGTTCTTGCTCGGTTCTTTCCAATGTGCTATAGCGCAACGAAGCCGAGTGCGGGGGGGGTGGGGGGATGGGAGGTGAGTTGAGGCGAGCGAGACGCATGGATGCCTCGGCGATGCGGGAAGAACCTGGCAATCAATCAGCCAGATGAACGATACAGGGCTGTAATTATAATCAAATTGACCTCTGGGAGCTCGAGCTGATTTTTCGCGAACGGCTACAACTCGGTCATCAGTGCCCCTCTCTTTCTGTTCTTCACACCGTTGAGGAGCCTCTGAGCTGGTGCATCCAGCCATAAGACTCACGGGGTGCTCGCACGGGGTCATTTCTCTATTTGAGTCGCTTTGCGGCTGGAGCCGGTTTCTCTGGCCCTCAAAAATGGCATTTCATAAGTAAACACTGGAAATCCCAAAAACAGCAATGTGTGAACAACTGGTGCCACTTGTGAACAACTGGTGTCAGACGGATACAGTCTTAAATGTGGCGGCTTACTTCAGGAGACTCATTCTTTTCCAGAAGCCCGACCAGAAATACATGCCCGGGAAGATTGTCAGCTCCATTAGTACTCGAGACCAGAGTAGCCCCCATCACCAGTAGAGCTCACACCGCTTGCGATGCGATCTTGTCTTTCTGGGGAAGTAAGACACCGTCGCTTGACAGAAAACTCCCGTACTGGGAACGGCACAATGCAAGGCGTCCAATCAAAACCATCGACCTTTTCGCGGCGGCGGAGAACCGGCGGTGCGGCAGGTTCTACTCCAAACTCCCCGCCCCCCACAGCTGTGGCGTCGACGCCATGGCCCACAGCTGGGCGGGCGAGAATGCGTGGGCCAACCCACCGTTCAACCTGGTGGGGCCCGTGCTGGCCAAGATCTTGGAAGACCGGGCCACGGCAACCCTCATCGCGCCTCGCTGGCGCAGCCAGCCTTGGTGGCCGGTGGCCGTGGCGCACTGCCACAGCTACCTCGAGCTGCCGCGGCAGTACGGAGTGTTTCCGCACGGCGCGCACCTCAAGTCCCCCAAGTGGCGCGCGGTGGTGTTTCGGTTCGTTGGCGGGAGCGCCGCCCGGCGTCTCGCCTCGACCGCTGGCACGCCCTGTCGGATGGCTTGAGGGGCCGACGCTTTGTCGTGGGCGAGGGGGCGGCGACGGCCGCTTTGTTGGTCCGCGCCAAGTACCAGGCGTCAACCAAGCAGAACTACGTCAACGCGTGGGAGCGGTTCGTCGCCTTCTGCGACCGTACGTGCGCGCGGGCCCTGCCGGCCAGCCCCGAGACCGTCGTCTGCTACATGGCCTCGCTCTTCGACTCCAAAACCTGCCAACCCGACACGATCAACTCTTACCTGTCGGCCATCCGCGCGGTGCACATCCTCGCGGGCGAGCCGTCACCGACGGGTGACCCACTCGTGGCGGACGCCAAGGTCGGCTGCCGACGGCTGCACGTGCAGGCGCAGGGAAGCCTGCCGGCCGTTCGCGGCCCGCTGCCACCAGAGGCGGTGCTGCAGTTTGCGCTGTTGGGCCTCGCCTCCACGGACGCCGGCACGCAGCGTCAGTGTGCCGGCTTGGTCCTGGCCTTCCTTATGTTCAACCGCCCCGGGGCGGCGGCAAACTTGCGCGCACAGGACTTGCGGCTCACCCCGGACGGGTTTGAGGCGCAGGTCCCTGTCTACAAGATGGGCGTGTTGAAGCGTGGGGAACGCCTCACCTTTACAATACCCGTCGCGGCGGGTGGCTGGGCGACGGATCCTGCCTTGCGGCTCGTCCGCCGGGTGTGGGTGGCGCACTACCGCGCCGGCCGTCCACCGGCCGCTCACCTTTTCGGCCCCACCGGCGTCCAGTCGCTGCAGCCGCTGCCATCCCAGGCGGTGACACGGTGGCTGGCCCGTCTTCTCCCGCTCACCTCCTGCACGCCCCCTTTGGGCGTCAAGTGGACTGGGCACTCCCCTCGCGCCGGCGCGGCGTCTTCCGCCTTCGCCGTCGGCTTGTCGCCGGCGCTTATCCGACAGCGCATGGGCTTGTCCTCCGTTGACACGGCGTTCAAGCACTATATCGACGCGCAGTGGCGCTCGACCCCGGCGGCACGGGCGCTGTTCTCGCGGTATATCCCGGAGCGGGTGTGACCCGCCCGCGCGCCTCATTCATCTCCCCCCTGTGTGGCATCCCGACTCCCCCCAGCTATTACACCTCTTCCACCCCTGCGGACTATTCGGTAACTGGGCGTTACCAGGCCGCGGCGGGGCGGACTTGGGGACTTGCGGCGCTGGCGGGAGCGGCGGGCCAAGCCGTTGGTTGGCGCCGGCCTTGAGCGACTCGCGCCCAGCGGAGGCCGGCGGGAAGGAGGGGGGATGGGGAGGGGGGGGTTGGCGATACACCTTGCCCCCCCTCCACCCCCCACCCCCGCTTGGCGACGCGGCGCGGAGGGCCCGCCGCTGCTGCCCTGCGGTGCCTGGTTCCTCGGCGGTTTTGAATGTGCCGCCCTGACCCAGCGGGTGCTACCCGCTGAGGGGGGGAGCGGCCGTTTTGTTGGCGCCGCGCGTCTACCGGCTGGTTGGCGCGTGGCGGTTCTGCCCCTCCCCCTCCTTCCTCCTCTGGCGCTCGCGGCCCGGTGGCAACTGTGCCCCTGCCGCCGTCGCAGTACCGTGGTGTCTTCCTGGCGGGCGGGCGTCACACCATTTTCCGCCCGCCGCACCGGCTTGCCGGCGCCCCCCCCCCCCACTACTTGAGGACCGCCGGCGAGACCGAGGCCGCCCCGTCCCCGGCCGGCAGCGTTCTTTGGCTTGCCCCGCGCCCCTTTCCTCCCCGCGCTTTGTGGCGCGCAGCCTGTCGGGCGCCCTTTGGCTTGTCTGTGCTTTGGGGTGCTCCCCACTGCTTGTGTGTTTCTTGCTTTAGTCATGCGATAAAGTCTGCGTATTTTATCGTGCTTTTCTATAAAATACCCGGACAAGAACGTGCGGCGTTTGCGGTGTCTGTTCAGACACTGTTCCATTGGCCTGGGCGGGGGTGGTCCGGACACTACGTCGGACTGAGGCAAAACGTTCCAGCCACCAGGCCCGGGAATTCCAATCATCTCGTTTGCCTCACGTGGAAAAGCTCGCGATTTGTATCTCCCCGCCGGACGTGTCACCCGCTGGCCCGAAAAGAAGGCCTCTCCGTTGCTCCTGGTGGGCCACTCTGTGACCCACTTATTCGCTGAAAAAACCTCCGCACCGCGCCGGGCGGCCCTCTAGAATGGGGTGCAAACGCCGCACGATACGATTCCCCAGGTCGGCTTCCGGCCGATCCATCTGCTAACTGAGGCACTGGGGGCGCCCCTGCCCCCAATTGGCAGGAACGCCGCAGCCGCAGACACCAGCCAGGCCTGAAATGGGCTCGGAACGCCGCAGCCTCCAGACCGCGTCAGGGAGCTTTCGACGCTGCTCTCCAGAAGTTGGTTTTTCATGGCGGCCTGCCATTGGACGAGCACACAATTAAGACCGGACTGCTGATCTCAGCGTGTGCACCTGTCTGGCACGCGGGCACTCTCTTCGGGAGCACGAGTTGTGGTCAACCGACACGAGTCGGGAACTCCGGGGAAGGGCAGCGACTCGTACGTCATGTGTGCAAAAGCGCGCAAAGACGCTGTCGGTGGGTCGCGGCGGAAGCCCCTGGTCCCCCCCCCCCCCTCTCTTCCTGCCTTCTTGCGGTCCCGCCCCCCTCCGCCCAACCTCCCCGGCGGCGGCGGAGGCGCACCGGGCGCACGCGGCGGCGCTGTCGCGGGATGGCAAGATGCGGCGGGCGGAGCGGCACCTCCGCGAGGCGCTGCGGCTGCTGGGCGCGGCGCCGGGCGGTGGCGGGCTGGGGGTGGGGGGTGGTGGTGGGCGGGGGGGGGGGCGGGGGGGGATGCCGGCGGCGGCGGTGGGGGTGGCGGCGGTGGCGGCCCGGGGGGGCGCGGCAAGGGCGGCGGCGGGTGGGGGGCGCACGACGCGACCGCCGCGGACGCCGCGGCGGCCGGCGGCGGTGGTGGGGGCGGCGACGGCGGCGGGGGTGGGGGCGGTGGTGCGGCCGCGGGGGTGGTGGCGGCCAAGGGGGGGGGGCCGCCCCCGCCGGGCGGCGGCGGCGTGCCGGGCCGGTCGGCGGCCATGGCGGTGGCGACGGGGGAGACGCTGCTGGACCTGGGGGTGGTGCTCGACTGCCAGCGGCGGCTGGCCGAGGCGGCCGCCGCGTACGGCGACGCGATCCGCGCGGTTGAGGGCACGGGCGGTGGGGGGTGTAGCATCCCTGGCCCCGACTTGGCGCCGACCCGGGACTGCAACCAGAGGGCACCAGGTGCCAGAACACGCCCGCCGTGTGGCGATGGTTGGCGGCCGTGGCCCGTGCCCGGCACTGGGATGCGGTGGACTACGCTATCCACACGCGAGAGAGGGATTTCTGATGTGTTTTTGCATATTTGTGAGGGACTTGATTTGAGAGAATTTGAGTGTGAGATTAGTGAGTGGGAATAGAATTAGTAGTGATAGTGGCCCCCGACCTGACGAGGTTAGACTCGGGTCGGGGCCACTCGGGGTTATGGGGGGGGGCTACCGGGCCAACGTGCCGGGGTTCCCCCAGATGCACGTTAAGAGGGACAGCGAGGCGCCCTCGGCCCGCGCCCTCAGGGAAAAAGACAACTGCGCGTTTGCTTTCCTCTTCCCCGTGTGCACTACCGTGCGTATCTGTTTGCTCTGCGAGCAGGCACGTGAGGCAACAGGCATACCATTCTCGTAGTTCCCCTTTCTGCGTTACCTGTCCCTTTCCCCCGAGGGATATTGACACGTGTCTGAGAGGATCGAGTTTTATACCACATATTTGGTGGAGCAGCAGGGGATTGGAGTGTTTGAGAAGAGACATTTGGGAGCAGCGGTTGCGTTGTTCCTATTCTGTCTTTTTCTGTGGTTTGGGAATTATTTGCACCCGTTCACGGGAACCCCATTCCTGGCTCTCCAACCCCTCTCTTGTGGTCTTGCGATCTTTGGACACGCAGGTAACTGGACTGTGGCTGTCAAGAGACCAACATGGCTCCCCTCCCTGGCACGACGGTGCCCGAAGGGGTAGACCCCGCGTCCCTTGACGCATCCCTGGTCACCGCGGGGGACGGTGCCCAACCCGGCGTTCTCCCTACGGGTGAAGCAGACCTGGGCGTGACATCCGGTAGTGGACTGGAGTCTACAGGCGGCCAAGTACCGCCTGCTCCCGTTCCTCCGGCTGTTCCTCCTGTGGGAGCCACCCCGGGGTCAACGGCGTTTGAGTCCGCTCGCAGCAGACGTCTCCCTCCTGTCGGTTCTACTCTTCAACCTCCAGGGATAGCCCCTGGTGTGTTTACTCCTGGACCCACACATGGCAGCTGGGTGTATACACCTCTTCCTGTGGGCACTAGCAGTGCCAGAGGCACCGCTATGACTGGTTCTACGGGTCTTCCTGAGACTTCGACTCCTGGGACCGGCCAAGCTTTTCCTCCCCTTGCGTCCTATGGGGCGGGGAGCTCCAAGACCGGTGACCGGAGCAGCCGTAGGCGTCGGCGTCGTCGCCGCCGCTCTAGCACCAGCGAGACCAGTTCCTCCAGCTCTGAGGAGGGATATGACTGGGATGCATCTCCCGGTCCTACCCGGCGCAGGCTAGTCGAGTTCGACTTCCCTGCCCACCAAGTGGGAGATGCCACCCTGAACAAGGTCACGTATTGGGGTAACTACCGGCTGGAGAACCAAGACCAAGGTTACACCCGGAAGATGGCCAAGAAGATGGCATCCCTGAACCGGCGAATGCAGCCGAGCTTTGGGGGGCATCCTAAGTTTTCCGGGAAGAGACCGGCGCTTATCTTTGCCTTCCTGCGCCGGTTTGTCAAGGCATGCAATGACAACGATGTGTCCGAGGGCAAGGCTCTCTATCTCCTGGTTAACTTCATGACCGGAGAAGCGGAACAGCGGTTTGCACAGGTTCTACCAGACTCTGCCGGGCACATTGTTGGACGTACCGTCGCGAGTTATCCGGAGGCGGTCAACTGGCTCCTGTCCAACTACGCAGACGCGGACTCCCTGCGTAAGGCAGTCGGTAGGCTGAACCGGGCAACCATGGAGAGACAAGAGACTCCAGAGGCGTTCGCCCGTCGTGTCCGGGAGATGAGCGATGCTTGTGGCAACGTTTACCCTGAGGACAGGCTCAAGATGATCTTCTCGGAGGGGCTTCCTGAATATCTTCAAGTGGATGCGGAGAACTACAACCAGGAACATCAAGAACATACCTTCCAGCAGTTGATGGCCTATACCCAGGGCAAGCACCGGCAAGCCAAGGCCCTCCAGGCTCCTATGGTATCAACCCCCAAGCCGTTGTCGCGAGTTCGTCCCGGACCCGACAAGTATAAGGGAGGTGATAACCCTGTACCGGTACTCGCAGTTGGCGAGGCCTCACCCATGGAGTCAAGGGACAAGTGGGGCGGCTTCGTTTCTAAGGAGCAACCTTCCCTGGTCGCCCCCAAGCAGATCAGGAACCAGCGGTTCCGGTCTTGCTGGCTGTGCCAGAAGGAGGATCATATGTCCTACCAGTGCCCGACCATTCCCGAGGATCTCCAGGAGAAACTCAAGCGTCAAGGACTGGTGTTTGCAAAGGCGGTCAACTGGGCTGACCGGCGGGCACCCTCCAAGATGGACAAGGCACAGGTACATGCCATCCGAGTGGCAACCTTACAGAGCATCACGGAGGCTCTGGCAAGGGAAGCTCCTACGGACTTTGACCTGGAGACCGAAACCTCTAAGGACTCCTCGGAGCCGGGAAACGAGTAGGGCAGGCGCTCTCCCCAAGTGTCTTCCCGAATCTCCAACGGCAGGGTACTTCTACCTGTTCTCCCCTTGCGTGCCGGGAGAAAGGACGGCAGTTACCTGCTCAACCGGTAGCCGCCTGGACACCCTGTTTGTTCAAGGGGACCTTGCTCGTCCTGCGTAAGGAAAACCTCAAGATTAATGCTCGTATGCGTGTGGGGGATAGCCTCCCCCAAGCTGTTACGCCGGTGGTCGACACGGGAGCCGGACCAAGCGTCATCACTGAGAACCTGTTACCTCCGGGCTGGCGTCGACATGCCTGGAGAGCGCCTACCAAGACCCGGATTGTAGACGCATCAGGTCAAACCCTACGACCGCTTGGCCGTCTTCCCGTCGCCATCTATGTCAACAATGAACCAATGCTTTTTCCCTTTCTAGTAGTCAAGACCTTATCAGTCCCCCTCATCCTAGGCTGGGACTTCCAGAAGCAGCATGTCAAGAGCATCCTACCCGGAGAAGGAAAGGTGCAGTTCAACCATGGGTTTGTGTCACCAGTGCTGGAGCACCTGGACACCAAGGTTCGTGTGGCCAAGAACCAGAAGGAACGCATCCCACCCTCTACCTTGACCCTCATCAAACCGGTGCTCCTACCTCCTCGCTCGGAGACCAAGGTTCGAGTCACGACCCGGACTGCAGGTCAATGCCTGATCTACGGACGCAAGGAATTTCTGGCGAAACACCGATTATACCTAGCCCACGGACACCACAAGAAGGTGGAGAGGCACACCCCGTTCTCGGTGCTGATCGTCAACGTGAGCCGGAAGCCAATAACCCTCGCCAAGGGCACTCGAGTTGGTACAGCAGAGCCTTACCGGGGGTCCGCCCGCGCTATGAGCAAGGAAGACCTCTTCAACCTGCAACAAGAGCTGGCATCCAACTTGACGGCCTTAGACGTATCTCCGGAACAAGAGCAGGCTGGCCGTACTACTCCGAAGCCCGAACAAGCACCGCCCGGGATGCCGAAGGTCAACCAAGAAAACGTCCCTCTCGACTTGAAGGAGGCACTGGAGAAGCTTCTCCAGGAACATCGGCACCTGTGGTCCGGAGAGCTGGGCAAGATGGACGCCACCCTACACCGGATTCAACTCAAGCCAGATGCCAAACCAGTGCACATGCACCCATACCGGGCTGGACCTCATCGCCGGGATGAGATTGAGAAGCAGGTTAACAAGATGCTCAAGATGGATGTTATCGAGCCGTCTGATGGCGAGTGGGCTTTCCCGGTGGTAGTCGTCCCGAAACCTGGCGGTCACTTCCGTTTCTGCGTTGACTACAGACGCCTGAACGAGATGACAGTCAAGGATGTATACCCGATACCCCGGATGGATGATTGCCTCGACTTTCTTGGTGATGCCACCCTCTTCTCGACGCTGGATTGTAATGCCGGTTACTGGCAGATCCCTCTGGCTGACGAGGACAAGGACAAGACTACCTTCACGTGCCACATGGGACTGTTCCGGTGCAAGCGTCTCCCTTTTGGTCTCACTAATGCTCCGGCAACCTTCCAGAGAGCCATCGACATCATCCTGTCGGGGCTAAGGTGGAGAACATGTTTGGTCTACCTGGACGACATCATTGTTTTCTCCAAGACCCCAGCGGAACACCTGGAGCACCTTCGAGAGGTCCTGGCCCTCCTGTCCAAGGCTGGAGTTACCCTCAAGGCCGAGAAGTGCCACCTGTTTGAGACTGAGGTGGAGTACCTGGGGCACGTGCTGAGTCCGGGGGAGCTCCGAGTCAATGAGAAGAACATCAAGGCCCTCCGGCATGCACGGCAACCTAAAACCCAGACGGAACTCAAGAGCTTCCTGGGTATGTGCAACGTCTACCGCCGGTTCGTACGAGACTACGCTCTGATTGCCCGGCCCTTGACCAAGCTTACTAGCAAGAAGCTTCCAGCACAACTCCCGGTGTTCGACGAGAAGCAGACAGCAGCCTTCGAAGAGCTCAAGAAGCGCCTGACCACCACTCCAGTACTGGCGTTACCCAAGCGGGAGGGTCAGTTTGTTCTGGAGACTGACGCCTGTGGCGTCCAGGTGGGGTGCTCACTACTCCAGCAGCAACCTGATGGGCACTTCCTCCCGATAGGCTACTACAGTCGCGTCTTGACTCCAGCCGAGAAGAACTATTCCACGACCGAGCGCGAGTGCTTGGCGGTCGTCTGGGCTTGCTTCCTGTTACGTCCATATCTTGAAGGACAAGAGTTCCTCATCCGGACGGACCACGCCAGTCTAAGGTGGCTGCTATGCATGGACAGCAGTCAAGGAAGGGTCGCCCGGTGGCGCCTACGCCTTTCGGAGTTCAAGTACAAGGTGTGCACCAGAGCAGGGAGGGAGCACCACTGCGCCGACACCATGTCCCGGCTGGAGACTCCTGCAACCGATACCGGTCCTATCCCGGAGGAAATACCTTGCTTCATCCTCCCGAATGTCGGACGTGGCTGGCACGCTCCCCTGTACGAGACACCTGACGCTCATCAACCGGTAACCATTCACCGGATGCTGGAGGCACAATTGACGGACCCTCAATGCTTGGAGCTTCGCCACCAAATGGACCTGAACCGGAACAGTCGCTTCTCCGAGTCTACAGACGGACTCCTGGTACGGGTGTCACCCTTCGATGGGGCAACTCAAGTCTACGTACCCCGGAGCCTACGGACTGACATCCTACGCCTGGAGCACTCGTCTCCCCAGGCCGGGCATCCTGGTATCAATCGGATGTATGCTTCCATGAGACGACATTATTACTGGGAAACCATGGCCAGTGACGTCCATAAGTGCCTGGAGGCTTGTATTTCTTGTGCAAGGAACCGGTTGTCCCAGAGGAAGAAGACTTCTAAGCTACGCCTATTCCCTGCGGCGGAGCCCTTTGCAAGCTTAAGCATGGACATCCTGGGGCCCCTACCTGAGACCTCCAGTGGCAACATATACCTGCTCATCATTTGTGACCGGTTCTCCAAGTTCACTCGAGCAATCCCGTTGAGAACCATCACGGCTCTGGATGTCACGTCGGCCTTCTGCGAGTACTGGATAGCTGCCTACGGCCCTCCAGACTCCGTCTTAACCGACAACGGTCCCCAGTTTGCATCCCTGTTCTTCCAAGGAGTCTGTGACCTGATGGGCATCAAGAACTTGTACACCACGACGTACCACCCTCAAACGAACGGCCAGGTGGAACGATTCAACCGGACCCTAGTGGACATGCTACGGCACTACGTGGAGGAGCACCAAGAAGACTGGGACGAGCTCCTGGCTGTCCTCACTCTAGCCTACAACTCCCGAGTTCACCGGACAACGGGAGTCGCACCACTCGACTTTGTCACCCCGAGGCGGCTGACCAACTTCTCCCTGGAAAGAATACCGGATGGTCTCCAGCCTGCACTGAAGTCAGGTCCCAAGGCAAAGGATGAGTTCCTGGAACAACTAAAGCTCCTGCTCCCAAGAGTCAAGGAGTCAATTTCAAAGACCCAGGAGCGATACAAGCGGGACTATGACAAGGGTGTCCGGGAAAAGAACAAGGAACTGGGTGGTGGCGACTGGGTTTTTGTGGACAACCATAGCAAGACCCGGGGGAAGCTGGACTCTAAGACGGATGGACCTTATGAGATTCTCAATACGGATGGCTGGACCTTCCTTCTAGACGTGGATGGCTCTCCGTACCGGGTGAGCAGCGACCATGTCACCCGAGCTCCACCGCCAAGCCAACGGGACTTGACCCGGCGTAAGCGGACTGCGATACCCTGGCTATCCCAAGAAGAAGGTCGGGAATTTGTCTACGTCAAGTTTGTCGACCATGCCTGGAGAGATGGACGCCTGTACCTGCGAGTACGCTGGTTCGGTTTCAACCCGGCAGATGATACATGGGAACCCTCAAACCGGCTACCCATCGCGGACGTCTGTGCCTACACGCGACGGAACGGGATTGAGGGCACTCCCGTGGCCAGAGCCGGCAAGATTCTGGAGTCGGACACGGAGGAGGACCAAGAGGACGGGGCCAACCAAGACCCTCGGGACGAGACGAGCTCATCCGCAACGGATGCGGAACAAGAGGATTGAGAAGAAGGGAACGGGTATATCAAGGAGAACACGCAATGCAAGCATGGAACAATCAAGGAAACCAAGCACCCGCTCGAGCAACCCTTCTCTCCGCCTCTTCCCTCCTCGCTTCTCCCAAGACCCTCACCCTCCTTGCCTCCAACTACTACTCTCGGCGCGGACGCTGAGCCGAGGGAGTGTCCTCCGGCGCTGCCTCCGCGGTACGACGGGAACCGGAGGAAGACGGGATGACGTAGTGCGGTGGACGCGGCGCATCCCGGTATGACGCCATCGGAGTAGTACCAGTAGTTGCCGGTGGCTCCCGCTCATCCAGATATGTCCGTCGGCGCCGCTGGAAGCCCGTGAAGGTCTCTGACCACTGCTGGGCCAAGCCATGCCGCGTCAAAGTCGTCAGAAGTTCGCCAACCACCGGGTTGTTCGACATCTGGCCGCTGTCCGCGCAAGCAAACACCCGGTCGACCACGTCGTTCAAGACACTGGCGTAAGTGCCCAGCACCAGGGAGGACCCGACGCCTTCAACCTGCACCGGAAGACGACCCAGCTGGTCTTCAATCATGCCGACGTCGTACTGGTCGCATGTTGGACCACCTTGGTTCAGGTACCAGTCAGGCACCCGGAAGCGGGTAAGGCGCAGAGTCGGCGCCGGAATCTCGAACCGGCCCGAGGATGACACTACCGGACGGTCCACAACGGCCCCCGAGACCGGAGTACCCAACTCCAGCGGAGGCACAGCGCCGCCGGCGTTGGAAGAAGGCGTCCGGGGTAGAGCGACCGGAGTAGTCGGCGACCGCACGGCCACTCCCAGACTCGCCGCAGACAAGCGCGGTGCCGGAGGAGCTTGAAGTACCGGCACAGCAGGAACAGGGCGCGGACGCGCCGGTGACGGTTCAGGCGAGGCAACCGGGGCGACAGGGGCAACAGGAGGAAGCGGAGCCGCCGCAGACGCCCGACCGACCGCCGCGGCCCATCCCGACTCCTGCACCGGCGGCCCAACTGGCAGAAGATCAAGGGCGGCCGGAGCAGGAAAGCTACCTAGCTGCGGCCACGCCGGAAGCGGCGTCGCCAGCTGCACCTTAGCCGGAGAAGACTGGTAGACCACCTGCGCCCAACCGTAGCCATCCCGACGCGGGCGGTTCTGTCGGCAATCGCGTTCAAGAAGCTCCGGTCATGCACCGGTACCAGACGCCGGAAGTCGATCATCGCCTGAAAAGAGCTCCTTGTACTCCTCGTCCTCGCTGCACAGGAAGTCGACGGTCAACTTGTCGACAATCCAGACATCAGGAGGTCGGGGAGAAACCAAAGCCGGTTGGACACCAAGACCTCGTGAAGCCAGTGTTGGCCGCCAAGACTGTCATCTCGGACGTGTACATCATGTACGGGATTGAGTGGAAGAAGCCCTTGATCGACGCCTGAGTCAAGGCGTCCAAGAAGTACCAGGTGCAAGGGATGCTGGAAGGAGCAAACCCGACCGGGATCTCGACTTCCTGCTGCTGCGGGATGACCTTGGGGTAGTATGCCGCCCGGTTAGCCTTGTCCAGCTTCCAGAACTCCTGGTGGTTGCAGCTCACAAGGAAGTCACGCTGACGCCCGCGTCGCTCACCCTGCTCCCGTGCCGGCGACAACTTGGAGTATTTCCGGGTCAAGAAAGGCGGCTCCAGAGCGACCATGCTCGGACGGGGGTCGCAGTTCAAGCTTCCCGACCCCTTGAGCGCCTCGTCCCAGACCTTGAGCGCCCGGTGGACGTACCCTTCCTCCTCCGGCCACCGGAGAACGGACGCGGACACGCGACGCTCGGTCAAGGGTAGATCCAGTACCAGCGCGAAGGGGAGATCCTCCAGACGAGCAACCCAAGAGGAACCCGAGAAGCTCTGGAGCGGTCTTGTGCCAGGCGCATCTGGTCCGCCGTATGAAGACGTGCCTTGTCCATCTCGGTCAAGACCCCGCGCTGGAGTTCCTTGCGCCAGAGGTCCATGCAATCCTGCTGGCACTGGGCCGCGCCGGCGTTGCCGACCACCGTGGAGTAACGCCGGGCCGCCAGAGGGTCCTGCCCAAGGAGCATCTCCGGGAGACCCTCCGGGGGGGCCTCGACCGGGTGCATCGCGGAAGCCGGGGGAACTCGATCCGTCCCCGCCGTGGCGACCGGCGCCGGCACCGACATCCGAGGAACCGGAGGCAGGAGAGGGGCACGACGACCCGAGTTCTCCTCCGCAACACTCGCCGCCGGAACCACGGGCCCAGCTGGATCTCGGAACTGGACATACCGTCCAGACTCCGGGGAACG
>CM020619.1:10003230-10122727 GCA_009829735.1 Pyropia yezoensis
GGGCGTCCGCGGCGGCCGCGGCGGTGGCGGCGGCGGCGGCGGCGGCGGCGGCAGCGGCGGCCGAGGCAGAGGCGGCGGCGGCGGCAGCGGCGGCGGCGGCGGCGTTGGCCGCGGCAACGGGCCGGGGGGTGGTGACGGCGGCGGCGGCGGCGGTGGTGACGGGGTGGTGGCGGTGGGGGGGGGGGGAGGCTCGGCGGGCCCCGATGGCCTGTCAGTGCCGGCCGTGGCGGCCGCCGCCGCCGACGCCGCCCCGCGGCCGTGGCGGCGGCTCACCGACGGCCGCCCCGACGCGGGGGGGGGGGGGCGACGCGGCGGCGGCGGCGGCGGCGGCTGACCACGACGGCCGCGACGGCGCCGGCGGGCCGGCCGACGGGCGTGGCCGCCGCCGCAGCAGCAGCACCGGCGGCGGCGGCGGTGGAGGGGGGGGGGCGCCGCAGCGACAGTGGCGGACGGCGGAGCGACAGTGGCGGGCGGCGGAGCGACAGTGGCGGGCGGCGGAGGGATAGTGGCGGACGGCGGAGCGATAGTGGCGGACGGCGGAGCGATAGTGGCGGGCGGCGGAGCGATAGTGGCGGGTGGCGGCAGGGTGGTGGCGGCGGCGGCCGCCCCGGCGCGGACGGGGACAACTGCCGCGCGGGTGGGGGCGGCGCGCCCGCCGCTGCCGCCGCTGCCGCTGCCGCTGTCGAGTGGGGCGCTGCCGCGCCGTCGGCGGCGCCCGCCGACGGCACGGCCGCGGGGGCAGGGCCGGCGGGGGCAGACGGCGGCGCCGTCACCCCCCCCGCCGCGGCCTCCCCGCCACGGCGGTCGGCGGCGTCCCCCTTGGCCGGGGAGGCGGCGGCCGCCGCCGCCGCCGCTGCCGCCGCGAGCGCCGGCAGCGGCAGCAGCCCGGCCGGGGGGGCCCCGCCGGGCCGCGGGGGCGGCCGTTTTGCGCCCTCGCGGGCCGCATTGCGCCCCCGCGGGCGGCCGCGCGGGCATTGGCCGCCGCCGCCCCCGCCACCGCGGGGGCGGCCGCGCACGCCGCCGCCGCCGCTGACGGCGGCGCCGTCGGGGGGGGTGGGGTGGCGGAGGGACAGGCGCCGCCGGCGGCGGCGGCGGCGGCACGGACACCTCCCCCCGACCCCCCACCCCCCCCCCCACCACCGCCGCCGCCGCCGCCGCCGCCCCCCCCCTCGTCGACGGAGACGGCGGGGGCGCCCCCCCCCTCGTCGACGGAGACGGTGGGGGCGCCCCCCCCCTCGCCGCCGCCCCCATCGGGCGCCGCCCGCTGGTGGCTGCACCCCCACCCGCCGCGGGCGCCGCGGACCACCTCTGCGGGCGGCGAGCCCCGCGGCGGTGGGGGTGGGGGTGGGGGTGGCGGAGGCGGTGGGGGCGCGGGGGGGGGCGCCGGCCGTGGCGGGGGCGGGGGGGGGGGTGGGGGGGGGGGCGGTCCGTGTTCAACCGCCTCTTGACGCGCCGGTCCACGGGCAGCCGCCACGGCCGGGCGGCGGCGGCGGCGGCGGCGGCAGAGGGGGGTGCGGCGCCTGGCGCAGACGCCGGCAGCCGCGCGGCGGCGGCGGCCGCCGCGGCGGCGACAGCGGCCGCCGCGGCGGCGGCGGCCGACGGCGGGCCGGCGCCCTCGCGCACGGGGAATTCCTCCCCCCACCCCCCTGGCCATCCATTAGGCGACGGTCCCCCCGCCCACGGGGAACCCCCCTCGTCACCCGCGACCTCTTCACCGCGTGGCTCACCGGCCGCCGAGCTTCGCCTGACCTTTTCTGCATCTGCGGGTGCGTGACGCTGCCGCCGCCGCCGCCGCTGCCGCAGGGGATCGTGGGGTGGGTGGATGGGACTATGGCAACGGGCTGGCCAGCGGCAGCGGGCGGCGGCGGCTGCGGTAATTCGGGCAGTGGAGACGGCGCTGGCCGCGTTGATGCGAGCGACACCAGCGCCCCCCCCTAGCCTGCTGACCGATGCTGCCGCCGCCACCTCCGCATCCACCGCCATTGCCGGTTGCCTGCTGCCGCTGCCGCTGCTGCTGCCGCTGCCTGCGCGGCGCCTCTGCGGCTGCGGGTACCGCTGTCGCTGCTGCTGCCTCTGCCCGTTGCCGCCGTGTGCTTGGAGAGTCACACCGGCCGAGAAGCAGCCGCGTCGGGGCCGGCCGAGTGTGGCCGCCGCGTATCGGCGGTGGCGCGCGCCGCGTGCGCGTCGTGGGGTGCGGGGTGGTGGCCTGGGCGCGCGCGCCGCACCCCGCCTCCTCCTCGCCCTTCCTGTTTGGTATGCAGTCTATGCGGGAGGGCATGGGGGTGCTTGACGCCACTGCCGCGGCCACGGCGGCCGCTTGTACGTCGCCTGGTCTGGGCGGCGGCGGCGGCGGCGGTGACGCTGAGCCACGAGGACCTCGCCACGCGTGGATGTCGCTATGGGGAGAGGCGAGAGTGGTCACGGCGTTTGTCAGTTACAACATTCATAGGACCTTTTGGTGCGCGGTGACGACGATGACAACGGTGTTTTTCGGCCAAGAGTTTTATTCGAGAAGGACCATCATGTTGCGCGCTACAACCCGAAATTGGCCACGAATTTGACGCTTGGTCAGACGAGCGAGCGCGTGGGCCATCAGAGTTCTTGGCCTCTCTAAGTACAGTGCGTTTGCATACACCAAGTCGCGCACATGGACCTTCAAGTCATTAAAAACCCCCTCGATCGGCTGTAGGTTTGGGCTGTACGGAAGCAGCCTGATGTGGTAAATACCACTTGCTGTCATAAATGCGTCCCCGTCAGCGTCGTGAATACCGGCGTTATCGTACAACAAGACGCACGCCGGGGGCTGCGCATCCCACGGCAGGCCGGGTATGTAATGCCCCATCTTCTCGTTCAAACACTGTAAAAATAACCGCCAGTCAACAGCGGTCTGCGCCCTCCCCAGCACCACCGTTTGGGACCACAAAACACCTTCGGTCAGAGACACGCCCATCATCGTGCTTGTCCGCGGGACCGTGCGCGGGTCCTTGTCCAGGAGCACGCACGGTGAACGACTGTCCGACCGCCCGTAACGGCGGAAAACGTCACTCCCATCGGTGTGTGTCTCATCGACCGAAACCACACAGCGCAAAGGAACCACCCTCATGGCCTCGACGTACATCTGCTGCGCCAAAAGGCTCCGCTCCTGGAATAACCGCTCTACGCGCTTGCGCGTGTACCCGTTCGCCGTGAGGATGCGATGAATCGTAGAGGGGCTCACAAAGTCCGTCTGCAAGTCTGGGTAGTTAATGGCCAAAGCGACCAACAAGTCGGAATGCTCGCGTAGAAATGCGACAGGTTCCGCATCGACCAATGTCATAACAGCATGAACCAACTCCTCATTGCGCACGGCAGCGTCAGCATGCTTGTTGCGCAATTCCCCTTGCGGCCATACAGTGCCCGTTGCATCCACCAGCTGCCTCCACCGACGAAGGGAGTACTCGCTGCACCCGAGCGCCGCGGCCTCCGCCATCGAGTAGCCGTCATGAAGCAGCTTGAGGCCGAAAAGCCGCTTTTCCTCCGAAAACATCTTGATGGTGGGAGCGCACGCAGCAATGGCGGAGCTTGAGCAGGTCGAGCTTGGTGCGGGTTAGAGGCAGGCGCCGCAAAATTGTCGAGGATGGGATGTAACGGGCCTTGAGTAAGGGGGGGGGGGGGAATATTGATGGGCGTAGTGGCGCAGGTCGTTGACCAGAGTGGAGCGAGATGCGGGTGAGGCGATGCAGAGACGGGCGACCGAGGCGTGTTGTCCCATCGACAAATGGACCGACAATGGTGCCCATGCTCTCTTCTTAATGCAGAAAGTTGAGGCAACAGCTGCGGGCGGCGGTGCACGTCCGGGGCTCCAGCCGCGCGTGATGGAGTTGATCGAATCTGTTCAGTATGTTGTCACTCAGTTATGTGTTGTCTGCGTACTGGCCGTCGACTTTCTTGGGTGACCAGGTCGTTTCACAGTGGTAAAGTTCTCTCTTCATTTGTTCTACTTTTTGTCAGCCCAGTCAATCGGGGTTGTATTTTCACTATGGTCAGGGTGTTCTGAGTCTGTGCAGTCTTTGCACTTATTCGCCTTGGCCGTGGCGAGCGGCCAACCAGGTTCAGTGCACGCCGGGACCGTTTTTCGCGAGCCCTCGACTGAGTCCGAAACGCGAATGATGCCTCGCTCCGGCATCCCGGTTGTCCCGGTTTGCCGTGCCGTCTGCACAATGATTTGGAACCTCTCCGCGACACGGTCAATCCAACCCCCAACTTATGACCCGTCCGAGATCACCTCGCATCTCGATGGTCACCATCGTCCGTCCACCCTCGCTACGCCACACACCTCAATCCAGTTCCACCGCCCTCGACGCGCATCCTTCCGTCATCCTCCCGCAGCGTATTGCCCGTGCTACCTGCATGCAAGGGCACAATCGGTGCGGAACTCCTGGCGGCGGTGGTCCTGCGGGCCGGCGGCGGTGGTCCTGCGGGCCTGCGGCAGCGGAGGCCAGACCCGGCTGGTGGAGAGGGCGTCTGCTGCCGCCGCCGTCGCCACGCTGTTGGCCATCATGACCTACGGCAGCGGCGCGGGCACGCTTTTCTAGGGCCCCGACGGGGTGGTTGCCCCCCCGGGCGGCGGCGGCGCCGCCCCGCGGCAGCTGCCTGGGCGGCCGCTCCTTTTCCCCCCTCAACCCAACGCCGCGGCGGCGGCGTTGCAGAGGGCGACGGTCGCCGGCCGATGGGGGCGCCGCCTTCCTAGCCGCGCCGCCGAGTGCATGCTGGCGGCTGTTTCGTTGGCGCCGCCGTTGTGCGGTGGCCTCCGCCCTGGGAGCCGGGGGCGACGACAGTGGCGGCGACGGCGGCGAGAGGGGCGGCAACGGCGGCAAGAGGGGCGGCGACGGCAAGGCCTTCCTCATTGCCGCGACGGGCGCCGCCGACAGCGGAGCCCCCGGTGGGGCGACTGGGCTGTGGGCGGTGGCCGCGGCTGCCACTCGCGGGCGCGCACACGCGACACTGCACCCCCCGTCCCATGACGCCGGCCCGCGCCCCCCCGCCCCCGTCGACCGGGGCCACCTCGCCGCCGCGGCGGTCGGCCCGTCACTCGCCGCGTGCGCCGGCGGGGGCCCTTGCCGCGGCGGCGAATATGGCCACCGCTCTGCGGCTGGAGCAGGCGTTCGCCGGCCCACAGCCCGTGCATGCAGACAGGGGCGCATGGGCGTGCTTCCCTCTGGCAATGCACCCCGCGTACGCCTTAGGCCTCTTCGAGGCCTTCGCGTCCATCGCCGGGCCAGCGGCGCGGAGGCCGCAGCCGCGGGCGGCGGCGGAGATGCGGGTCGCCGCCCTCACGTCCCAATTGTGGCCCCCGCCGGCCACTATTGCCGCCCGCTGCTACACGCGGGTGTACGACGTCGGCTCCCCACACCTCGCGGTGGGGGGCGGGCGCCCGGCGCCGCTTCCCCCCGCCGCAGCTGCACCTGCCGCTTCCCCCCGCCGCTGCTGCACCTGCCGCTCCCCGCTGCTGCACCTGCCGCTCCCCGCTGCTGCATCTGCCGCTCCCCGCTGCTGCATCTGCCGCTCCCCGCTGCTGCATCTGCCGCTCACCGGTGCGGCCGCACCGGCAGACGGGCACCAGCCCCTCCCCCCTGCGGCCGCACAGGCAGACGGGCGGCCGCCCCTGCGGCAGACGGGGCGGCCGCGGCGGCGGCAGACGGGGCGGCCGCGGCAGACGGCGGCGACAGACACGGCGGCGGCCGCGGCGGCGACAGACGCGGCGGCGGCCGCGGCGGCGACAGACGCGGCGGCGACAGACGCGGCGGCGCGGCGGCCGCGGCGGCGACAGACGCGGCGGCGGCGGCGGCCGCGGCGGCGACAGACGCGGCGGCGGCGGCGGCCGCGGCGGCGACAGACGCGGCGGCGGCGGCGGCCGCGGCGGCGACAGACGCGGCGGCGGCGGCGGCCGCGGCGGCGACAGACGCGGCGGCGGCGGCGGCCGCGGCGGCGACAGATGCGGCGGCGGCGGCGGCCGCGGCGGCGACAGACGCGGCGGCGGCGGCGGCCGCGGCGGCGACAGACGCGGCGGCGGCGGCGGCCGCGGCGGCGACAGACGCGGCCTGCCCCCCGGCGTGTCCTTCGCAGTGGGGACGTGGCTGGGCGTGTCTTTTCTCGCCTAATAGCGGGCACGATCCCTTCTTAAAGGAGCAAAAATGAGTTTCAAGGTGCGTGCAAGCCGCGGGGCCATCCCCCTCATACTCGTGGACGGCCGCGTCCCACAGGGGGAAGGGGGAGGCCGCCCATGTCCACGTTGCCCCGCCCAACCGCCGCTCCGCCCCCGGCGCGCCCGCCCGCACCGTCCACGCAACGGCGGTGAGGGAGCGGGCAGCGGCGGCGAGGCGGGCGGGCACGGTCGCGGCGGCCACGGGGGCGCCGCCCGCCAGGTGGGTCCGCGCCACGAGGCGGGTGGCGGCGGCCAGCAGTGCGCGCCGCCCCGTCGGCACGCGGCGTCAGCGTCACCGCCGCCGTAGCCGGGGAGCCCGCCGCCGTAACTCTTCTCACCGTCGCCACCGCCCACCCGTCTGTGACGACCACGCGGGCGGTGGTTGGCGCGGGCACCACCCCCCCCGCCGCCGCCGCCGCCGACCCGTCGACGAACCCGTGCCCACCGGCAGTGGCGACGGGGCGGGCGCGGCAGAGGGCGGCCTCGAGGCGTCTGTCGAGCCGCCGTGCGCCCGCGGCGGCGGCCAGCGCCGCCATCGACGCGCCAGTGGCGGCCGCCGCCACCGCCGGCGCGGCAGCGGCGGTGGCCGCCGCGGGGAGGCGGTGGGCCACCCCCGCCGCCGCCGCGGCGGCGGCGGCCAGGCCGCCGCGGCGGCGGCGGCCAGGTCGCCGCGGTGGCGGCGGCGGCCAGGTCGGCGGGTGGCGGCGGCCGCGGCGGTGCGGGCCGCGGCGGCGGCGGTGGCCAGGCGGGCGTACTCGTAGAGCGCCGCCGCCACCTCTGCGTCCAGGGGGTGGCCGCCGTCGCCGGCCGCGGTGGCAGCAGCAGCGATGGCAGGATCGTCAAGGTCGGCAGTGGCGGCGACGGCGGCATGGCGGCAGGGGCGGAGGAAAGCCCCCCCACAGCCGCCTCTGCGGCGGCGGCTGCGGCCCACGGGGTCAGGGCGGCGGCAAAGTCGGCGGCCGCCTCCTCCACCTGCCGTCGCGCGGCGGCTGCGGCGGCCACCCCCCCCTCCACGGGCGGCCGATCGGCGACGGCGGCCGCCGCCTCGACGCCCGCCCGCCAGTCGTACCAGGCGGTGGCCGCGGCGAGCGACGCCACCTCCTTGCGCGCCCCCAGCGCGGCGGGCGGCGCGACCGCCAACTGGGAGGGGCGGGGCGGGCGGCGGCAAGCTCAACGTAGACGGGCGGCCGCACAGCACCGAGCGCGGCGCCCCGCCGGCAGGCGATGGCCGCCGCCGCGGCGGCGGTGGCGGCCGCGCCGGCCGCCACACGGGCGGTGGCGGGGGCGGTGACGAGATGGGCGGTGAGGGTGGCGGCGAGCGCGGCGGCACCGACCGCGGGGGGGGGGACGCCGCCGGCGCCGGTGGGGGGGGTGGGCGGCCCAGCACCGTCGGCCGACCTGGCCGCTGCGAGGGGGGTGGAGAAATAATAGTGAGACAACATGAGAGCAAGGGACAACGACGTTAGCTATGTCTGCCGGGCAGCTAGCACGCTCCACAGCCCCCTAGCTATGTCTGCCGCGCGGCTAGCACGCTCCACAGCCCCCTCCAGCGGGGCGGACCCTCACCGCCCTGTAAACCGTCGGCCGGAACTGTGGTCGGCCGCTGCGTGCCCCTCAGGCCCCAAACTTCAAGCCGCGACGCTCACCGCCTTCAAAGAAACGAAACCAGGCGCGGACCGTCGTCCGGCGTGCCCTCATTGTGTGCTGCCTCCACTTGACGTACTTAAGCTCGCCTTGCATCCTTCCACCCAAATGCGTCGCAAGGATATCAGTCGAGTCGCGCCGCCAGCGCCTCCGTCGTCCCTTGTGGTCGCCGCTGACGGCGGGGGAGTGACGGCCCACGCCGTTCAGTGAAACCGCGCTTTGATCCCCTTCCCGCGGTTGAGGGAGCCCCCACCAACGTAGCTTCCGGGGGTGATCGCAGCGTCGGCAGCGGCGAGCGTCAGCTGCATCACGACCAGCTGGGCTGTGGCGGCCGCGGCAAGTGGCGGCACCAGCAGCAACGGACGCCTCGATCGCCCACCGCAGCAGACCGACATAGGCAGTATCGGCAGTGAGGAGGGCCACGTCACTAGCGGTGGCGACCGCAGCGACGGTGGCGGCGATCGCCCGTCGCAGCACGCCGCCTCGTCCGCAGCACACCGACTCCGCCGGTGGCGGCCGGGAGGAGCGCCCGGTCGCTGGCGGTGGCGTCCGCAGCGAAGATGGCGGCAAGGGGGGGGCCGTCAAGGTGGGGGGATGAGTCGACGAGGAACAAGCTAGGAAGAGGACCCAAACAACATGCCGGTGATCACACGTGGATGGCGACGTTGAGGACGACGGGCGAAGGACCAACGAGATCAATCATGGATCCGCTCCGGCGCGCGAGATTGGTCACCACATTAGAAAAAAATGTGGACCTCGCCAATCAGCTGTCCATCACATTGCCATTTCTTGCCGTTGTTGCAGACGCACCTGGTCATTGAGGACTGAAGACATGGTGGAAGTCGAAGTCAGGGAGGAGTATGGCAGAGTCTGTCTCGGCCGCACACTGCCAAGTGAAGTAGCCTGTGGCAGCCCGCAGAGCATTAGACCTGGCGAATCAAACAATTGCACATAAAATCAAGTTGTGACCTTCCCTTCAAGTTTCTCCGGTGTCGAGTGGCGTCGTCTCGTACGTCTGCGCCCTGCGTCTGTCCAAACACGACAAGTGCGAGTTTTGAGGTAATGAGCAGCCTCTGTCTTTTGCATATGAGGACACCTGTCAAGCTCATTACGGGGACAACTTACGTATTTGTCATCGTAGAGAGCTGTCTTCTGGCAGATTACCACGCGACGCTAATCAATGCGCTTTGCGTGCTGGAGGCCGCGGATGCCGGTGAGATCCGGCGGCGGCAGTTCCCAACGAGATCGTGCCGCGGCGGCTCCCAGCGTGATCTGCCGTTGACGGCTGTGCGGCACGGGAGGGCCGCGCATGGATGATCTTGCGGCAAAGACGAAGAAGCAGCGGTTCAATCCGCCACGTGACGTCAACAGAGCACTCTCCACGACTTTGCGCGTGAATGGGACATATGGTACCCGCCACCCTCCCGGGAGGCGTGCCACAGGACCAGCGAGGTAGCCGGGATGTGGGAGGTGTAGTCGGGGGAGGATGCGCCGGCGGCGCAGAAGAGGGGCGCGAAGGGCAGGCCTGGGGCAGGACCCACGAGGGCGCAGTGGACGGGCGCAGGGGGAGCGAGCGTTGGGTGCACATGTGGACGCGAGCTGAGAGGGGGTGCGTGGGGTGAGACGACGAGGCGCGGTCCTTGCGGGGCCGCGCGGAGGGCGTGGGCTCGCGGGTGTGTGGGGCGCGCCGGGGAGCGGGGCGACGAGAGGAACGGGAAGCGGAGCTATATGAGGATGGCGGCTCCTCGCCGGGAGGGTGCAGGCACACATTTCAAGCGACATAACCACCATCTACGGGGTCCTCACACCGGCCGCTGCTGTGGGAGGGGGACGGGCAGGAGGCCCGGTGCGTTCCAAATAACACGCCCACTCCCCGCCGCCGCTGCCACCAGCTGCCATCACTCCGCCGCCGCTGCGGGCTGCTACTGCCGCTGTCTGCGTGCCCCCCCCCCGCTTCCTTCCGTCATATCTACAGTGTACTAGGAAGACCCTCAGTAGCAAACAGCCACACATTGACGGTGTGGGCGCGCGCAGCAGCGCAAAGCCAAATAGCAAGGCGTCCGATGGGGTGCGTACACTCCACAAAGTTCTATGAAGGGGAGGGGAGGCCATCTAGTGGCGGCGGTGACCGGCGATGGCGGCGGAGGGGTACGGTTAGTCAGACGCAGCGGCAGCCTGCAGTGCGTGCTAGGAGGGATCGCCAGCCAATGGCAGGCACAAAAACAGCGCGCCTGCCTGCCGCACTGGCAGGGGGTCGGCAGCCGCTATGCCAGCGGGGGGAAAGCGGCCACGCAATCTCGCGACGGTGAAAGGCAACGGCGGCCAGCGCGCGCCAGGGCGAGAAGGAGCTAGCGACAGACGGCAGCGGCGGGGGGGTGGCGATCAGCGGTCGGAACCAGGGGCTCCGGGATGAGCCGGCCGCGGTGACCGCAGTGATCGCGGCACGGCGGGGGCGGCGGCGGCGGCCGCCGTGAGCGGGCAGTGGCCGCAAGCCAACGGGGGCGGCGGCGGCTAGCTGGCGGGGACCACAGCGGCCAGCCGGCGGCGTTGCCGGCGGCGGTGGCCACGGCCGCCGCCGGGTAGTGGCCACCAGCCTGCGGAGGCCGCGGCCAGAAAGTGGCCACAGGCCTGCGGAGGAGGCGGCCGCACAGTGGCCGCAAGCCAGCGGCGCCAATGGCAACCGCGGCCAGCCGGCGGCGGCGACCATAGCGGCCAGCACGCGGCGGGCGAGGCGGGGGCGGCGGCGGCCGCCAGCTGACGGCGTCCAGCCGACGGCGGTGGCGACGGTGAAGGGGGGGCGGCGACCAACCGGCGGCACCAGCGACGGCCAGCCGGCGGCGCCCAGCCGGCGGCGGCTGCAGCGGCGACCGGGGGGCGGCGACCAACCCGCGGCACCTGCGGCGGCTAGCCGGCGGCGTTCAGCCGGCGGCGGCTGCGGCGGCGACGGGGGGGGGGCGACCAACCCGCGGCACCAGCGGCGGCTAGCCGGCGGTGTCCAGCCGGCGGCGGCCGCGGCGGCGACGGGGGGGCGGCGACCAACGGGCGGCAGCAGCGGCTTGGCGACCACCCGGCAGCGGCGATGGGGGCGGCGGCCAGCTGGTGGCGGCCAGCCCGTAGCGGCCGCGGCAGCAGCGGAGTGACAGCGGCCGGCTTGCGGCGGCGGGGACGGCGAACAACAGAGGGCGGCAAGCCGACCGCAGAGGCAGCGGGGGCGGCCGTAGGGCACGGTCAGGCCAGCCTGCGGCAGCGAGGGCGGCAGCCGGGAAGCGGCGGCAGTGAGAGCGGCGACCAGGCGGTGACGGCGTGACGGCGCCAGCGGCGGTGGTGGTGTGGCGGCCAGCCAGTGGAAGTAACGGCGGCCATGCTGCGGCAGTGACACAACGTGTCTCTGAGAACGCACCGTATACACCGCCACGCTCCACCAGCCGCCCACCATCGCCGCCACAGGCTGGCCATCGCAGCCACCGCGGTGGCGGCGGTGGCGGTGGGGGGGGCAGCAGCCAGCTGGCGGCCGCCAGGGGGTCGGTGTGGTATAAAACTCGATCCTCTCAGACACGTGTCAATATCCCTCGGGGGAAAGGGACAGGTAACGCAGAAAGGGGAACTACGAGAATGGTATGCCTGTTGCCTCACGTGCCTGCTCGCAGAGCAAACAGATACGCACGGTAGTGCACACGGGGAAGAGGAAAGCAAACGCGCAGTTGTCTTTTTCCCTGAGGGCGCGGGCCGAGGGCGCCTCGCTGTCCCTCTTAACGTGCATCTGGGGGAACCCCGGCACGTTGGCCCGGTAGCCCCCCCCATAACCCCGAGTGGCCCCGACCCGAGTCTAACCTCGTCAGGTCGGGGGCCACTATCACTACTAATTCTATTCCCACTCACTAATCTCACACTCAAATTCTCTCAAATCAAGTCCCTCACAAATATGCAAAAACACATCAGAAATCCCTCTCTCGCGTGTGGATAGCGTAGTCCACCGCATCCCAGTGCCGGGCACGGGCCACGGCCGCCAACCATCGCCACACGGCGGGCGTGTTCTGGCACCTGGTGCCCTCTGGTTGCAGTCCCGGGTCGGCGCCAAGTCGGGGCCAGGGATGCTACATAGCTCCCTCCCTAGTCCGGCACGTCCTCGGGCCGAACCAGGTGCCACCGTGCACAGCCTCGAGCACGTCTACACCGGTGCCGAGGTCGAGCGTCTTCACCCCGGTCACGATCACCTGCCCCGATTCTGCCCCCCCCCCCCCCCCGCTCCTTCACCTTGGCCCTCTCGTTCCCCGGAGTCTGGACGGGATGTCCAGTTCCGAGATCCAAGCTGGGCCCGTGGTTCCGGCGGCGAGTGTTGCGGAGGAGAACTCGGGTAGTCGTGCCCCTCTCCTGCCTCCGGTTCCTCGGATGTCGGTGCCGGCGCCGGTCGCCACGCCGGGGACGGATCGAGTTCCCCCGGCTTCCGCGATGCACCCGGTCGAGGCCCCCCCGGAGGGTCTCCCGGAGATGCTCCTTGGGCAGGACCCTCTGGCGGCCCGGCGTTACTCCACGGTGGTTGGCAACGCCGGCGCGGCCCAGTGCCAGCAGGATTGCATGGACCTCTGGCGCAAGGAACTCCAGCGCGGGGTCTTGACCGAGATGGACAAGGCACGTCTTCATACGGCGGACCAGATGCGCCTGGCACAAGACCGCTCCCAGAGCTTCTCGGGTTCCTCTTGGGTTGCTCGTCTGGAGGATCTCCCCTTCGCGCTGGTACTGGATCTACCCTTGACCGAGCGTCGCGTGTCCGCGTCCGTTCTCCGGTGGCCGGAGGAGGAAGGGTACGTCCACCGGGCGCTCAAGGTCTGGGACGAGGCGCTCAAGGGGTCGGGAAGCTTGAACTGCGACCCCCGTCCGAGCATGGTCGCTCTGGAGCCGCCTTTCTTGACCCGGAAATACTCCAAGTTGTCGCCGGCACGGGAGCAGGGTGAGCGACGCGGGCGTCAGCGTGACTTCATCGTGAGCTGCAATCATCAGGAGTTCTGGAAGCTGGACAAGGCCAACCGGGCGGCATACTACCCCAAGGTCATCCCGCAGCAGCAGGAAGTCGAGATCCCGGTCGGGTTTGCTCCTTCCAGCATCCCTTGCACCTGGTACTTCTTGGACGCCTTGACTCAGGCGTCGATCAAGGGCTTCTTCCATTCAATCCCGTACATGATGTACACGTCCGAGATGACAGTCTTGGCGGCCAACCACTGGCTTCACGAGGTCTTGGTGTCCAACCGGCTTTGGTTTCTCCCCGACCTCCTGATGGTCTGGATTGTCGACAAGTTGACCGTCGACTTCCTGTGCAGCGAGGACGAGGAGTGCAAGGAGCTCTTCCAGGCGATGATCGACTTCCGGCGTCTGGTACCGGTGCATGACCGGAGCTTCTTGAACGCGATTGCCGACCAGAACCGCCCGCGTCGGGATGGCTACGGTTGGGCGCAGGTGGTCTACCAGTCTTCTCCGGCTAAGGTGCAGCTGGCGACGCCGCTTCCGGCGTGGCCGCAGCTAGGTAGCTTTCCTGCTCCGGCCGCCCTTGATCTTCTGCCAGTTGGGCCGCCGGTACAGGAGTCGGGATGGGCCGCGGCGGTCGGTCGGGCGTCTGCGGCGGCTCCGCTTCCTCCTGTTGCCCCTGTCGCCCCGGTCGCCTCGCCTGAACCGTCACCGGCACGTCCGCGCCCTGTTCCGGCTGTGCCGGTACTTCAAGCTCCTCCGGCACCGCGCTTGTCTGCGGCGAGTCTGGGAGTGGCCGTGCGGTCGCCGACTACTCCGGTCGCTCTACCCCGGACGCCTTCTTCCAACGCCGGCGGCGCTGTGCCTCCGCTGGAGTTGGGTACTCCGGTCTCGGGGGCCGTTGTGGACCGTCCGGTAGTGTCATCCTCGGGCCGGTTCGAGATTCCGGCGCCGACTCTGCGCCTTACCCGCTTCCGGGTGCCTGACTGGTACCTGAACCAAGGTGGTCCAACATGCGACCAGTACGACGTCGGCATGATTGAAGACCAGCTGGGTCGTCTTCCGGTGCAGGTTGAAGGCGTCGGGTCCTCCCTGGTGCTGGGCACTTACGCCAGTGTCTTGAACGACGTGGTCGACCGGGTGTTTGCTTGCGCGGACAGCGGCCAGATGTCGAACAACCCGGTGGTTGGCGAACTTCTGACGACTTTGACGCGGCATGGCTTGGCCCAGCAGTGGTCAGAGACCTTCACGGGCTTCCAGCGGCGCCGACGGACATATCTGGATGAGCGGGAGCCACCGGCAACTACTGGTACTACTCCGATGGCGTCATACCGGGATGCGCCGCGTCCACCGCACTACGTCATCCCGTCTTCCTCCGGTTCCCGTCGTACCGCGGGGGCAGCGCCGGAGGACACTCCCTCGGCTCAGCGTCCGCGCCGAGAGTAGTAGTTGGAGGCAAGGAGGGTGAGGGTCTTGGGAGAAGCGAGGAGGGAAGAGGCAGAGAGAAGGGTTGCTCGAGCGGGTGCTTGGTTTCCCTGATTGTTCCATGCTTGCATTGCGTGTTCTCCTTGAGATACCCGTTCCCTTCTTCTCAATCCTCTTGTTCCGCATCCGTTGCGGGTGAGCTCGTCTCGTCCCGAGGGTCTTGGTTGGCCCCGTCCTCTTGGTCCTCCTCCGTGTCCGACTCCAGAATCTTGCCGGCTCTGGCCACGGGAGTGCCCTCAATCCCGTTCCGTCGCGTGTAGGCACAGACGTCCGCGATGGGTAGCCGGTTTGAGGGTTCCCATGTATCATCTGCCGGGTTGAAACCGAACCAGCGTACTCGCAGGTACAGGCGTCCATCTCTCCAGGCATGGTCGACAAACTTGACGTAGACAAATTCCCGACCTTCTTCTTGGGATAGCCAGGGTATCGCAGTCCGCTTACGCCGGGTCAAGTCCCGTTGGCTTGGCGGTGGAGCTCGGGTGACATGGTCGCTGCTCACCCGGTACGGAGAGCCATCCACGTCTAGAAGGAAGGTCCAGCCATCCGTATTGAGAATCTCATAAGGTCCATCCGTCTTAGAGTCCAGCTTCCCCCGGGTCTTGCTATGGTTGTCCACAAAAACCCAGTCGCCACCACCCAGTTCCTTGTTCTTTTCCCGGACACCCTTGTCATAGTCCCGCTTGTATCGCTCCTGGGTCTTTGAAATTGACTCCTTGACTCTTGGGAGCAGGAGCTTTAGTTGTTCCAGGAACTCATCCTTTGCCTTGGGACCTGACTTCAGTGCAGGCTGGAGACCATCCGGTATTCTTTCCAGGGAGAAGTTGGTCAGCCGCCTCGGGGTGACAAAGTCGAGTGGAGCGACTCCCGTTGTTCGGTGAACTCGGGAGTTGTAGGCTAGAGTGAGGACAGCCAGGAGCTCGTCCCAGTCTTCTTGGTGCTCCTCCATGTGGTATAAAACTCGATCCTCTCAGACACGTGTCAATATCCCTCGGGGGAAAGGGACAGGTAACGCAGAAAGGGGAACTACGAGAATGGTATGCCTGTTGCCTCACGTGCCTGCTCGCAGGGCAAACAGATACGCACGGTAGTGCACACGGGGAAGAGGAAAGCAAACGCGCAGTTGTCTTTTTTCCTGAGGGCGCGGGCCGAGGGCGCCTCGCTGTCCCTCTTAACGTGCATCTGGGGGAACCCCGGCACGTTGGCCCGGTAGCCCCCCCCATAACCCCGAGTGGCCCCGACCCGAGTCTAACCTCGTCAGGTCGGGGGGCCACTATCACTACTAATTCTATTCCCACTCACTAATCTCACACTCAAATTCTCTCAAATCAAGTCCCTCACAAATATGCAAAAACACATCAGAAATCCCTCTCTCGCGTGTGGATAGCGTAGTCCACCGCATCCCAGTGCCGGGCACGGGCCACGGCCGCCAACCATCGCCACACGGCGGGCGTGTTCTGGCACCTGGTGCCCTCTGGTTGCAGTCCCGGGTCGGCGCCAAGTCGGGGCCAGGGATGCTACATAGCTCCCTCCCTAGCCCGGCACGTCCTCGGGCCGAACCAGGTGCCACCGTGCACAGCCTCGAGCACGTCCACACCGGTGCCGAGGTCGAGCGTCTTCACCCCGGTCACGATCACCTGCCCCGATTCTGCCCCCCCCCCCCCCCGCTCCTTCACCTTGGCCCTCTCGTTCCCCGGAGTCTGGACGGTATGTCCAGTTCCGAGATTCAAGCTGGGCCCGTGGTTCCGGCGGCGAGTATTGCGGAGGAGAACTCGGGTCGTCGTGCCCCTCTCCTGCCTCCGGTTCCTCGGATGTCGGTGCCGGCGCCGGTCGCCACGCCGGGGACGGATCGAGTTCCCCCGGCTTCCGCGATGCACCCGGTCGAGGCCCCCCCGGAGGGTCTCCCGGAGATGCTTCTTGGGCAGGACCCTCTGGCGGCCCGGCGTTACTCCGCGGTGGTCGGCAACGCCGGCGCGGCCCAGTGCCAGCAGGATTGCATGGACCTCTGGCGCAAGGAACTCCAGCGCGGGGTCTTGACCGAGATGGACAAGGCACGTCTTCATACGGCGGACCAGATGCGCCTGGCACAAGACCGCTCCCAGAGCTTCTCGGGTTCCTCTTGGGTTGCTCGTCTGGAGGATCTCCCCTTCGCACTGGTACTGGATCTACCCTTGACCGAGCGTCGCGTGTCCGCGTCCGTTCTCCGGTGGCCGGAGGAGGAAGGGTACGTCTACCGGGCGCTCAAGGTCTGGGATGAGGCGCTCAAGGGGTCGGGAAGCTTGAACTGCGACCCCCGTCCGAGCATGGTCGCTCTGGAGCCACCTTTCTTGACCCGGAAATACTCCAAGTTGTCGCCGGCACGGGAGCAGGGTGAACGACGCGGGCGTCAGCGTGACTTCCTTGTGAGCTGCAACCACCAGGAGTTCTGGAAGCTGGACAAGGCTAACCGGGCGGCATACTACCCCAAGGTCATCCCGCAGCAGCAGGAAGTCGAGATCCCGGTCGGGTTTGCTCCTTCCAGCATCCCTTGCACCTGGTACTTCTTGGACGCCTTGACTCAGGCGTCGATCAAGGGCTTCTTCCACTCAATCCCGTACATGATGTACACGTCCGAGATGACAGTCTTGGCGGCCAACCACTGGCTTCATGAGGTCTTGGTGTCCAACCGGCTTTGGTTTCTCCCTGACCTCCTGATGGTCTGGATTGTCGACAAGTTGACCGTCGACTTCCTGTGCAGCCAGGACGAGGAGTGCAAGGAGCTCTTCCAGGCGATGATCGACTTCCGGCGTCTGGTGCCGGTGCATGACCGGAACTTCTTGAACGCGATTGCCGACCAGAACCGCCCGCGTCGGGATGGCTTCGGTTGGGCGCAGGTGGTCTACCAGTCTTCTCCGGCCAAGGTGCAGCTGGCGACGCCGCTTCCGGCGTGGCCGCAGCTAGGTAGCTTTCCTGCTCCGGCCGCCCTTGATCTTCTGCCAGCTGGGCCGCCGGTGCAGGAGTCGGGATGGGCCGCGGCGGTCGGTCGGGCGTCTGCGGCGGCTCCGCTTCCTCCGGTTGCCCCTGTCGCCCCGGTCGCCTCGCCTGAACCGTCACCGGCACGTCCGCGCCCTGTTCCGGCTGTGCCAGTACTTCAAGCTCCTCCGGCACCGCGCTTGTCTGCGGCGAGTCTGGGAGTGGCCGTGCGGTCGCCGATTACTCCGGCCGCTCTACCCCGGACGCCTTCTTCCAACGCCGGCGGCGCTGTGCCTCCGCTGGAGTTGGGTACTCCGGTCTCGGGGCCCGTTGTGGACCGTCCGGTAGTGTCATCCTCGGGCCGGTTCGAGATTCCGGCGCCGACTCTGCGCCTTACCCGCTTCCGGGTGCCTGACTGGTACCTGAACCAAGGTGGTCCAACATGCGACCAGTACGACGTCGGTATGATTGAAGACCAGCTGGGTCGTCTTCCGGTGCAGGTTGAAGGCGTCGGGTCTTCTCTGGTGCTGGGCACTTACGCCAGTGTCTTGAACGACGTGGTCGACCGGGTGTTTGCTTGCGCGGACAGCGGTCAGATGTCGAACAACCCGGTGGTTGGCGAACTTCTGGCGACTTTGACGCGGCATGGCTTGGCCCAGCAGTGGTCAGAGACCTTCACGGGCTTCCAGCGGCGCCGACGGACATATCTGGATGAGCGGGAGCCACCGGCAACTACTGGTACTACTCCGATGGCGTCATACCGGGATGCGCCGCGTCCACCGCACTACGTCATCCCGTCTTCCTCCGGTTCCCGTCGTACCGCGGAGGCAACGCCGGAGGACACTCCCGCGGCTCAGCGTCCGCGCCGGGAGTAGTAGTTGGATGCAAGGAGGGTGAGGGTCTTGGGAGAAGCGAGGAGGGAAGAGGCGGAGAGAAGGGTTGCTCGAGCGGGTGCTTGTTTTCCTTGATTGCTCCATGCTTGCATTGCGTGTTCTCCTTGATATACCCGTTCCCTTCTTCTCAATCCTCTTGTTCCGCATCCGTTGCGGGTGAGCTCGTCTCGTCCCGAGGGTCTTGGTTGGCCCCGTCCTCTTGGTCCTCCTCCGTGTCCGACTCCAGAATCTTGCCGGCTCTGGCCATTGGAGTGCCCTCAATCCCGTTCCGTCGCGTGTAGGCACAGACGTCCGCGATGGGTAGCCGGTTTGAGGGTTCCCAGGTATCATCTGCCGGGTTAAAACCGAACCAGCGTACTCGCAGGTACAGGCGTCCATCTCTCCAGGCATGGTCGACAAACTTGACGTAGGCATACTCCCGGCCTTCTTCTGGGGATAGCCAGGGTATCGCAGTCCGCTTGCGCCGGGTCAAGTCCCGCTGGCTTGGCGGTGGAGCTCGGGTGACATGGTCGCTGCTCACCCGGTACGGAGAGCCATCCACGTCTAGAAGGAAGGTCCAGCCATCCGTATTGAGAATCTCATAAGGTCCATCCGTCTTAGAGTCCAGCTTCCCCCGGGTCTTGCTATGGTTGTCCACAAAAACCCAGTCGCCACCACCCAGTTCCTTGTTCTTTTCCCGGACACACTTGTCATAGTCCCGCTTGTATCGCTCCTGGGTCTTTGAAATTGACTCCTTGACTCTTGGGAGCAGGAGCTTTAGTTGTTCCAGGAACTCATCCTTTGCCTTGGGACCTGACTTCAGTGCAGGCTGGAGACCATCCGGTATTCTTTCCAGGGAGAAGTTGGTCAGCCGCCTTGGGGTGACAAAGTCGAGTGGAGCGACTCCCGTTGTCCGGTGAACTCGGGAGTTGTAGGCTAGAGTGAGGACAGCCAGGAGCTCGTCCCAGTCTTCTTGGTGCTCCTCCACGTAGTGCCGTAGCATGTCCACCAGGGTCCGGTTGAATCGTTCCACCTGGCCGTTCGTTTGAGGGTGGTACGTCGTGGTGTACAAGTTCTCGATGCCCATCAGGTCACAGACTCCTTGGAAGAACAGGGATGCAAACTGGGGACCGTTGTCGGTTAAGACAGAGTCTGGAGGGCCATAGGCAGCTATCCAGTACTCGCAGAAGGCCGACGTGACATCCAGAGCCGTGATGGTCCTCAGCGGGATTGCTCGAGTGAACTTGGAGAACCGGTCACAAATGATGAGCAGGTATATGTTGCCACTGGATGTTTCAGGTAGGGGCCCCAGGATGTCCATGCTTAAGCTTGCAAAGGGCTCCGCCGCAGGGAATAGGCGTAGCTTAGAAGTCTTCTTCCTCTGGGACAACCGGTTCCTTGCACAAGAAATACAAGCCTCCAGGCACTTATGGACGTCACTGGCCATGGTTTCCCAGTAATAGTGTCGTCTCATGGAAGCATACATCCGATTGATACCAGGATGTCCGGCCTGGGGAGACGAGTGCTCCAGGCGTAGGATGTCAGCTCGTAGACTTCGGGGTACGTAAACTTGAGTTGCCCCATCGAAGGGTGACACCCGTACCAGGAGTCCGTCTGTAGACTCGGAGAAGCGACTGTTCCGGTTCAGGTCCATTTGGTGGCGAAGCTCCAAGCATTGAGGGTCCGTCAATTGTGCCTCCAGCATCCGGTGAATGGTTACCGGTTGATGAGCGTCAGGTGTCTCGTACAGGGGAGCGTGCCAGCCACGTCCGACATTCGGGAGGATGAAGCAAGGTATTTCCTCCGGGATAGGACCGGTATCGGCTGCAGGAGTCTCCAGCCGGGACATGGTGTCGGCGCAGTGGTGCTCCCTCCCTGCTCTGGTGCACACCTTGTACTTGAACTCCGAAAGGCGTAGGCGCCACCGGGCGACCCTTCCTTGACTGCTGTCCATGCATAGCAGCCACCTTAGACTGGCGTGGTCCGTCCGGATGAGGAACTCTTGTCCTTCAAGATATGGACGTAACAGGAAGCAAGCCCAGACGACCGCCAAGCACTCGCGCTCGGTCGTGGAATAGTTCTTCTCGGCTGGAGTCAAGACGCGACTGTAGTAGCCTATCGGGAGGAAGTGCCCATCAGGTTGCTGCTGGAGTAGTGAGCACCCTACCTGGACGCCACAGGCGTCAGTCTCCAGAACAAACTGACCCTCCCGCTTGGGTAACGCCAGTACTGGAGTGGTGGTCAGGCGCTTCTTGAGCTCTTCGAAGGCTGCTGTCTGCTTCTCGTCGAACACCGGGAGTTGTGCTGGAAGCTTCTTGCTAGTAAGCTTGGTCAAGGGCCGGGCAATCAGAGCGTAGTCTCGTACGAACCGGCGGTAGACGTTGCACATACCCAGGAAGCTCTTGAGTTCCGTCTGGGTTTTAGGTTGCCGTGCATGCCGGAGGGCCTTGATGTTCTTCTCATTGACTCGGAGCTCCCCCGGACTCAGCACGTGCCCCAGGTACTCCACCTCAGTCTCAAACAGGTGGCACTTCTCGGCCTTGAGGGTAACTCCAGCCTTGGACAGGAGGGCCAGGACCTCTCGAAGGTGCTCCAGGTGTTCCGCTGGGGTCTTGGAGAAAACAATGATGTCGTCCAGGTAGACCAAACATGTTCTCCACCTTAGCCCCGACAGGATGATGTCGATGGCTCTCTGGAAGGTTGCCGGAGCATTAGTGAGACCAAAAGGGAGACGCTTGCACCGGAACAGTCCCATGTGGCACGTGAAGGTAGTCTTGTCCTTGTCCTCGTCAGCCAGAGGGATCTGCCAGTAACCGGCATTACAATCCAGCGTCGAGAAGAGGGTGGCATCACCAAGAAAGTCGAGGCAATCATCCATCCGGGGTATCGGGTATACATCCTTGACTGTCATCTCGTTCAGGCGTCTGTAGTCAACGCAGAAACGGAAGTGACCGCCAGGTTTCGGGACGACTACCACCGGGAAAGCCCACTCGCCATCAGACGGCTCGATAACATCCATCTTGAGCATCTTGTTAACCTGCTTCTCAATCTCATCCCGGCGATGAGGTCCAGCCCGGTATGGGTGCATGTGCACTGGTTTGGCATCTGGCTTGAGTTGAATCCGGTGTAGGGTGGCGTCCATCTTGCCCAGCTCTCCGGACCACAGGTGCCGATGTTCCTGGAGAAGCTTCTCCAGTGCCTCCTTCAAGTCGAGAGGGACGTTTTCTTGGTTGACCTTCGGCATCCCGGGCGGTGCTTGTTCGGGCTTCGGAGTAGTACGGCCAGCCTGCTCTTGTTCCGGAGATACGTCTAAGGCCGTCAAGTTGGATGCCAGCTCTTGTTGCAGGTTGAAGAGGTCTTCCTTGCTCATAGCGCGGGCGGACCCCCGGTAAGGCTCTGCTGTACCAACTCGAGTGCCCTTGGCGAGGGTTATTGGCTTCCGGCTCACGTTGACGATCAGCACCGAGAACGGGGTGTGCCTCTCCACCTTCTTGTGGTGTCCGTGGGCTAGGTATAATCGGTGTTTCGCCAGAAATTCCTTGCGTCCGTAGATCAGGCATTGACCTGCAGTCCGGGTCGTGACTTGAACCTTGGTCTCCGAGCGAGGAGGTAGGAGCACCGGTTTGATGAGGGTCAAGGTAGAGGGTGGGATGCGTTCCTTCTGGTTCTTGGCCACACGAACCTTGGTGTCCAGGTGCTCCAGCACTGGTGACACAAACCCATGGTTGAACTGCACCTTTCCTTCTCCGGGTAGGATGCTCTTGACATGCTGCTTCTGGAAGTCCCAGCCTAGGATGAGGGGGACTGATAAGGTCTTGACTACTAGAAAGGGAAAAAGCATTGGTTCATTGTTGACATAGATGGCGACGGGAAGACGGCCAAGCGGTCGTAGGGTTTGACCTGATGCGTCTACAATCCGGGTCTTGGTAGGCGCTCTCCAGGCATGTCGACGCCAGCCCGGAGGTAACAGGTTCTCAGTGATGACGCTTGGTCCGGCTCCCGTGTCGACCACCGGCGTAACAGCTTGGGGGAGGCTATCCCCCACACGCATACGAGCATTAATCTTGAGGTTTTCCTTACGCAGGACGAGCAAGGTCCCCTTGAACAAACAGGGTGTCCAGGCGGCTACCGGTTGAGCAGGTAACTGCCGTCCTTTCTCCCGGCACGCAAGGGGAGAACAGGTAGAAGTACCCTGCCGTTGGAGATTCGGGAAGACACTTGGGGAGAGCGCCTGCCCTACTCGTTTCCCGGCTCCGAGGAGTCCTTAGAGGTTTCGGTCTCCAGGTCAAAGTCCGTAGGAGCTTCCCTTGCCAGAGCCTCCGTGATGCTCTGTAAGGTTGCCACTCGGATGGCATGTACCTGTGCCTTGTCCATCTTGGAGGGTGCCCGCCGGTCAGCCCAGTTGACCGCCTTTGCAAACACCAGTCCTTGACGCTTGAGTTTCTCCTGGAGATCCTCGGGAATGGTCGGGCACTGGTAGGACATATGATCCTCCTTCTGGCACAGCCAGCAAGACCGGAACCGCTGGTTCCTGATCTGCTTGGGGGCGACCAGGGAAGGTTGCTCCTTAGAAACGAAGCCGCCCCACTTGTCCCTTGACTCCATGGGTGAGGCCTCGCCAACTGCGAGTACCGGTACAGGGTTATCACCTCCCTTATACTTGTCGGGTCCGGGACGAACTCGCGACAACGGCTTGGGGGTTGATACCATAGGAGCCTGGAGGGCCTTGGCTTGCCGGTGCTTGCCCTGGGTATAGGCCATCAACTGCTGGAAGGTATGTTCTTGATGTTCCTGGTTGTAGTTCTCCGCATCCACTTGAAGATATTCAGGAAGCCCCTCCGAGAAGATCATCTTGAGCCTGTCCTCAGGGTAAACGTTGCCACAAGCATCGCTCATCTCCCGGACACGACGGGCGAACGCCTCTGGAGTCTCTTGTCTCTCCATGGTTGCCCGGTTCAGCCTACCGACTGCCTTACGCAGGGAGTCCGCGTCTGCGTAGTTGGACAGGAGCCAGTTGACCGCCTCCGGATAACTCGCGACGGTACGTCCAACAATGTGCCCGGCAGAGTCTGGTAGAACCTGTGCAAACCGCTGTTCCGCTTCTCCGGTCATGAAGTTAACCAGGAGATAGAGAGCCTTGCCCTCGGACACATCGTTGTCATTGCATGCCTTGACAAACCGGCGCAGGAAGGCAAAGATAAGCGCCGGTCTCTTCCCGGAAAACTTAGGATGCCCCCCAAAGCTCGGCTGCATTCGCCGGTTCAGGGATGCCATCTTCTTGGCCATCTTCCGGGTGTAACCTTGGTCTTGGTTCTCCAGCCGGTAGTTACCCCAATACGTGACCTTGTTCAGGGTGGCATCTCCCACTTGGTGGGCAGGGAAGTCGAACTCGACTAGCCTGCGCCGGGTAGGACCGGGAGATGCATCCCAGTCATATCCCTCCTCAGAGCTGGAGGAACTGGTCTCGCTGGTGCTAGAGCGGCGGCGACGACGCCGACGCCTACGGCTGCTCCGGTCACCGGTCTTGGAGCTCCCCGCCCCATAGGACGCAAGGGGAGGAAAAGCTTGGCCGGTCCCAGGAGTCGAAGTCTCAGGAAGACCCGTAGAACCAGTCATAACGGTGCCTCTGGCACTGCTAGTGCCCACAGGAAGAGGTGTATACACCCAGCTGCCATGTGTGGGTCCAGGAGTAAACACACCAGGGGCTATCCCTGGAGGTTGAAGAGTAGAACCGACAGGAGGGAGACGTCTGCTGCGAGCGGACTCAAACGCCGTTGACCCCGGGGTGGCTCCCACAGGAGGAACAGCCGGAGGAACGGGAGCAGGCGGTACTTGGCCGCCTGTAGACTCCAGTCCACTACCGGATGTCACGCCCAGGTCTGCTTCACCCGTAGGGAGAACGCCGGGTTGGGCACCGTCCCCCGCGGTGACCAGGGATGCGTCAAGGGACGCGGGGTCTACCCCTTCGGGCACCGTCGTGCCAGGGAGGGTAGCCATGTTGGTCTCTTGACAGCCACAGTCCAGTTACCTGCGTGTCCAAAGATCGCAAGACCACAAGAGAGGGGTTGGAGAGCCAGGAATGGGGTTCCCGTGAACGGGTGCAAATAATTCCCAAACCACAGAAAAAGACAGAATAGGAACAACGCAACCGCTGCTCCCAAATGTCTCTTCTCAAACACTCCAATCCCCTGCTGCTCCACCAAATATGTGGTATAAAACTCGATCCTCTCAGACACGTGTCAATATCCCTCGGGGGAAAGGGACAGGTAACGCAGAAAGGGGAACTACGAGAATGGTATGCCTGTTGCCTCACGTGCCTGCTCGCAGGGCAAACAGATACGCACGGTAGTGCACACGGGGAAGAGGAAAGCAAACGCGCAGTTGTCTTTTTTCCTGAGGGCGCGGGCCGAGGGCGCCTCGCTGTCCCTCTTAACGTGCATCTGGGGGAACCCCGGCACGTTGGCCCGGTAGCCCCCCCCATAACCCCGAGTGGCCCCGACCCGAGTCTAACCTCGTCAGGTCGGGGGGCCACTATCACTACTAATTCTATTCCCACTCACTAATCTCACACTCAAATTCTCTCAAATCAAGTCCCTCACAAATATGCAAAAACACATCAGAAATCCCTCTCTCGCGTGTGGATAGCGTAGTCCACCGCATCCCAGTGCCGGGCACGGGCCACGGCCGCCAACCATCGCCACACGGCGGGCGTGTTCTGGCACCTGGTGCCCTCTGGTTGCAGTCCCGGGTCGGCGCCAAGTCGGGGCCAGGGATGCTACACTCCACGTAGTGCCGTAGCATGTCCACTAGGGTCCGGTTGAATCGTTCCACCTGGCCGTTCGTTTGAGGGTGGTACGTCGTGGTGTACAAGTTCTTGATGCCCATCAGGTCACAGACTCCTTGGAAGAACAGGGATGCAAACTGGGGACCGTTGTCGGTTAAGACGGAGTCTGGAGGGCCGTAGGCAGCTATCCAGTACTCGCAGAAGGCCGACGTGACATCCAGAGCCGTGATGGTTCTCAACGGGATTGCTCGAGTGAACTTGGAGAACCGGTCACAAATGATGAGCAGGTATATGTTGCCACTGGAGGTCTCAGGTAGGGGCCCCAGGATGTCCATGCTTAAGCTTGCAAAGGGCTCCGCCGCAGGGAATAGGCGTAGCTTAGAAGTCTTCTTCCTCTGGGACAACCGGTTCCTTGCACAAGAAATACAAGCCTCCAGGCACTTATGGACGTCACTGGCCATGGTTTCCCAGTAATAATGTCGTCTCATGGAAGCATACATCCGATTGATACCAGGATGCCCGGCCTGGGGAGACGAGTGCTCCAGGCGTAGGATGTCAGTCCGTAGGCTCCGGGGTACGTAGACTTGAGTTGCCCCATCGAAGGGTGACACCCGTACCAGGAGTCCGTCTGTAGACTCGGAGAAGCGACTGTTCCGGTTCAGGTCCATTTGGTGGCGAAGCTCCAAGCATTGAGGGTCCGTCAATTGTGCCTCCAGCATCCGGTGAATGGTTACCGGTTGATGAGCGTCAGGTGTCTCGTACAGGGGAGCGTGCCAGCCACGTCCGACATTCGGGAGGATGAAGCAAGGTATTTCCTCCGGGATAGGACCGGTATCGGCTGCAGGAGTCTCCAGCCGGGACATGGTGTCGGCGCAGTGGTGCTCCCTCCCTGCTCTGGTGCACACCTTGTACTTGAACTCCGAAAGGCGTAGGCGCCACCGGGCGACCCTTCCTTGACTGCTGTCCATGCATAGCAGCCACCTTAGACTGGCGTGGTCCGTCCGGATGAGGAACTCTTGTCCTTCAAGATATGGACGTAACAGGAAGCAAGCCCAGACGACCGCCAAGCACTCGCGCTCGGTCGTGGAATAGTTCTTCTCGGCTGGAGTCAAGACGCGACTGTAGTAGCCTATCGGGAGGAAGTGCCCATCAGGTTGCTGCTGGAGTAGTGAGCACCCCACCTGGACGCCACAGGCGTCAGTCTCCAGAACAAACTGACCCTCCCGCTTGGGTAACGCCAGTACTGGAGTGGTGGTCAGGCGCTTCTTGAGCTCTTCGAAGGCTGCTGTCTGCTTCTCGTCGAACACCGGGAGTTGTGCTGGAAGCTTCTTGCTAGTAAGCTTGGTCAAGGGCCGGGCAATCAGAGCGTAGTCTCGTACGAACCGGCGGTAGACGTTGCACATACCCAGGAAGCTCTTGAGTTCCGTCTGGGTTTTAGGTTGCCGTGCATGCCGGAGGGCCTTGATGTTCTTCTCATTGACTCGGAGCTCCCCCGGACTCAGCACGTGCCCCAGGTACTCCACCTCAGTCTCAAACAGGTGGCACTTCTCGGCCTTGAGGGTAACTCCAGCCTTGGACAGGAGGGCCAGGACCTCTCGAAGGTGCTCCAGGTGTTCCGCTGGGGTCTTGGAGAAAACAATGATGTCGTCCAGGTAGACCAAACATGTTCCCCACCTTAGCCCCGACAGGATGATGTCGATGGCTCTCTGGAAGGTTGCCGGAGCATTAGTGAGACCAAAAGGGAGACGCTTGCACCGGAACAGTCCCATGTGGCACGTGAAGGTAGTCTTGTCCTTGTCCTCGTCAGCCAGAGGGATCTGCCAGTAACCGGCATTACAATCCAGCGTCGAGAAGAGGGTGGCATCACCAAGAAAGTCGAGGCAATCATCCATCCGGGGTATCGGGTATACATCCTTGACTGTCATCTCGTTCAGGCGTCTGTAGTCAACGCAGAAACGGAAGTGACCGCCAGGTTTCGGGACGACTACCACCGGGAAAGCCCACTCGCCATCAGACGGCTCGATAACATCCATCTTGAGCATCTTGTTAACCTGCTTCTCAATCTCATCCCGGCGATGAGGTCCAGCCCGGTATGGGTGCATGTGCACTGGTTTGGCATCTGGCTTGAGTTGAATCCGGTGTAGGGTGGCGTCCATCTTGCCCAGCTCTCCGGACCACAGGTGCCGATGTTCCTGGAGAAGCTTCTTCAGTGCCTCCTTCAAGTCGAGAGGGACGTTTTCTTGGTTGACCTTCGGCATCCCGGGCGGTGCTTGTTCGGGCTTCGGAGTAGTACGGCCAGCCTGCTCTTGTTCCGGAGATACGTCTAAGGCCGTCAAGTTGGATGCCAGCTCTTGTTGCAGGTTGAAGAGGTCTTCCTTGCTCATAGCGCGGGCGGACCCCCGGTAAGGCTCTGCTGTACCAACTCGAGTGCCCTTGGCGAGGGTTATTGGCTTCCGGCTCACGTTGACGATCAGCACCGAGAACGGGGTGTGCCTCTCCACCTTCTTGTGGTGTCCGTGGGCTAGGTATAATCGGTGTTTCGCCAGAAATTCCTTGCGTCCGTAGATCAGGCATTGACCTGCAGTCCGGGTCGTGACTTGAACCTTGGTCTCCGAGCGAGGAGGTAGGAGCACCGGTTTGATGAGGGTCAAGGTAGAGGGTGGGATGCGTTCCTTCTGGTTCTTGGCCACACGAACCTTGGTGTCCAGGTGCTCCAGCACTGGTGACACAAACCCATGGTTGAACTGCACCTTTCCTTCTCCGGGTAGGATGCTCTTGACATGCTGCTTCTGGAAGTCCCAGCCTAGGATGAGGGGGACTGATAAGGTCTTGACTACTAGAAAGGGAAAAAGCATTGGTTCATTGTTGACATAGATGGCGACGGGAAGACGGCCAAGCGGTCGTAGGGTTTGACCTGATGCGTCTACAATCCGGGTCTTGGTAGGCGCTCTCCAGGCATGTCGACGCCAGCCCGGAGGTAACAGGTTCTCAGTGATGACGCTTGGTCCGGCTCCCGTGTCGACCACCGGCGTAACAGCTTGGGGAAGGCTATCCCCCACACGCATACGAGCATTAATCTTGAGGTTTTCCTTACGCAGGACGAGCAAGGTCCCCTTGAACAAACAGGGTGTCCAGGCGGCTACCGGTTGAGCAGGTAACTGCCGTCCTTTCTCCCGGCACGCAAGGGGAGAACAGGTAGAAGTACCCTGCCGTTGGAGATTCGGGAAGACACTTGGGGAGAGCGCCTGCCCTACTCGTTTCCCGGCTCCGAGGAGTCCTTAGAGGTTTCGGTCTCCAGGTCAAAGTCCGTAGGAGCTTCCCTTGCCAGAGCCTCCGTGATGCTCTGTAAGGTTGCCACTCGGATGGCATGTACCTGTGCCTTGTCCATCTTGGAGGGTGCCCGCCGGTCAGCCCAGTTGACCGCCTTTGCAAACACCAGTCCTTGACGCTTGAGTTTCTCCTGGAGATCCTCGGGAATGGTCGGGCACTGGTAGGACATATGATCCTCCTTCTGGCACAGCCAGCAAGACCGGAACCGCTGGTTCCTGATCTGCTTGGGGGCGACCAGGGAAGGTTGCTCCTTAGAAACGAAGCCGCCCCACTTGTCCCTTGACTCCATGGGTGAGGCCTCGCCAACTGCGAGTACCGGTACAGGGTTATCACCTCCCTTATACTTGTCGGGTCCGGGACGAACTCGCGACAACGGCTTGGGGGTTGATACCATAGGAGCCTGGAGGGCCTTGGCTTGCCGGTGCTTGCCCTGGGTATAGGCCATCAACTGCTGGAAGGTATGTTCTTGATGTTCCTGGTTGTAGTTCTCCGCATCCACTTGAAGATATTCAGGAAGCCCCTCCGAGAAGATCATCTTGAGCCTGTCCTCAGGGTAAACGTTGCCACAAGCATCGCTCATCTCCCGGACACGACGGGCGAACGCCTCTGGAGTCTCTTGTCTCTCCATGGTTGCCCGGTTCAGCCTACCGACTGCCTTACGCAGGGAGTCCGCGTCTGCGTAGTTGGACAGGAGCCAGTTGACCGCCTCCGGATAACTCGCGACGGTACGTCCAACAATGTGCCCGGCAGAGTCTGGTAGAACCTGTGCAAACCGCTGTTCCGCTTCTCCGGTCATGAAGTTAACCAGGAGATAGAGAGCCTTGCCCTCGGACACATCGTTGTCATTGCATGCCTTGACAAACCGGCGCAGGAAGGCAAAGATAAGCGCCGGTCTCTTCCCGGAAAACTTAGGATGCCCCCCAAAGCTCGGCTGCATTCGCCGGTTCAGGGATGCCATCTTCTTGGCCATCTTCCGGGTGTAACCTTGGACTTGGTTCTCCAGCCGGTAGTTACCCCAATACGTGACCTTGTTCAGGGTGGCATCTCCCACTTGGTGGGCAGGGAAGTCGAACTCGACTAGCCTGCGCCGGGTAGGACCGGGAGATGCATCCCAGTCATATCCCTCCTCAGAGCTGGAGGAACTGGTCTCGCTGGTGCTAGAGCGGCGGCGACGACGCCGACGCCTACGGCTGCTCCGGTCACCGGTCTTGGAGCTCCCCGCCCCATAGGACGCAAGGGGAGGAAAAGCTTGGCCGGTCCCAGGAGTCGAAGTCTCAGGAAGACCCGTAGAACCAGTCATAGCGGTGCCTCTGGCACTGCTAGTGCCCACAGGAAGAGGTGTATACACCCAGCTGCCATGTGTGGGTCCAGGAGTAAACACACCAGGGGCTATCCCTGGAGGTTGAAGAGTAGAACCGACAGGAGGGAGACGTCTGCTGCGAGCGGACTCAAACGCCGTTGACCCCGGGGTGGCTCCCACAGGAGGAACAGCCGAAGGAACGGGAGCAGGCGGTACTTGGCCGCCTGTAGACTCCAGTCCACTACCGGATGTCACGCCCAGGTCTGCTTCACCCGTAGGGAGAACGCCGGGTTGGGCACCGTCCCCCGCGGTGACCAGGGATGCGTCAAGGGACGCGGGGTCTACCCCTTCGGGCACCGTCGTGCCAGGGAGGGTAGCCATGTTGGTCTCTTGACAGCCACAGTCCAGTTACCTGCGTGTCCAAAGATCGCAAGACCACAAGAGAGGGGTTGGAGAGCCAGGAATGGGGTTCCCGTGAACGGGTGCAAATAATTCCCAAACCACAGAAAAAGACAGAATAGGAACAACGCAACCGCTGCTCCCAAATGTCTCTTCTCAAACACTCCAATCCCCTGCTGCTCCACCAAATATGTGGTATAAAACTCGATCCTCTCAGACACGTGTCAATATCCCTCGGGGGAAAGGGACAGGTAACGCAGAAAGGGGAACTACGAGAATGGTATGCCTGTTGCCTCACGTGCCTGCTCGCAGGGCAAACAGATACGCACGGTAGTGCACACGGGGAAGAGGAAAGCAAACGCGCAGTTGTCTTTTTCCCTGAGGGCGCGGGCCGAGGGCGCCTCGCTGTCCCTCTTAACGTGCATCTGGGGGAACCCCGGCACGTTGGCCCGGTAGCCCCCCCCATAACCCCGAGTGGCCCCGACCCGAGTCTAACCTCGTCAGGTCGGGGGCCACTATCACTACTAATTCTATTCCCACTCACTAATCTCACACTCAAATTCTCTCAAATCAAGTCCCTCACAAATATGCAAAAACACATCAGAAATCCCTCTCTCGCGTGTGGATAGCGTAGTCCACCGCATCCCAGTGCCGGGCACGGGCCACGGCCGCCAACCATCGCCACACGGCGGGCGTGTTCTGGCACCTGGTGCCCTCTGGTTGCAGTCCCGGGTCGGCGCCAAGTCGGGGCCAGGGATGCTACAGTCGGCAGCGAGGGCGGCGGCGACAGCGGGGGCGGCGACGGCAGCAGGGGCGGCGGCAGCGGTGGCGGAGGCGTGGCGGTCAGCCCGTGGAAGCGATGGCGGCGGTACCGCCGCCACCGCGGCCACCCTCGCCGCCGCCGCGGTGGCCAGCCTGTGGCGGCGATGGCGGGCGGGTGGTGGAGCGTGACGGTGTCCACGTTGCGGTCTCAGAGACACGTTGTACGCCAGGAGACGAACACAAGCTCATGTAAGCCACAATTTGACCAATCATCGGCGTGTGCGCAGCCTCCAACGGAGTGTTGGGCATTCAATGCAGGCTGGCACTGCCTCCATCTGGCTACACCTAGGAATTGGCCCTCGTGCGAACGCTGGCACCGCGGCGCTGCCTCGAGGGATCGAGGCGGGGCTTCGCCTCGCTGATGTGCCACTCCCACTTACTCCTCCCACTGCTCCCTACCGGACGTGCTCCGGCTGCGGCTGGTTGCCCGTCGATGCCAGTTGTGACGCTACTGGACGCGAAGAGGCACATGGAGGGCACCCGCCACAGCTCCGTGCTGACAGGGTTCTGGGCCACGGCGGGGGGGACGTGGACATCCGCCACCGCCACCGATGGACCCGCTGGTGCGGCGGCCGACGCCGCCGCCGCCATGGGCTCGCCGCCGCCGTTTCCCGCGCTCGCCAGCGCCTCGGTTGGCGCGTTGGACTTCCTCCGCGCCGTGCAGCGGCCCTTCGGCCCGCCGCCGTCGGCCGGAGAGTGGCTTTGTGTGTCCGCCGCCGGCGGCCGGAGAGTGGCTTTGAGGCGCTGCTGCACCCCTGCTGCACCTGCGCGGGCGGTGGGGGACGGCGCCCCTCCTCGTGGCAAGGCCCACCACCCGCCACGGCCGCCTGTCGGTGGCGCCACGGCCGCCTGTCGGTGGCGCGATGCCGTTCTGCCAACGCGGGCGGTCGGCGGGTCGGCCGGTCGGTCGTGCGGCACGCGACCCCCCTCCCAGACTTTGCTCCCGCCACTCCCATCCGCATCCAACGAGGCTCTCGCCCCCCCCCCACCCCCCCCCCGCCCTCCTCGCAGCCCCTTCCCCCCCGCACCAGCCCCTTCCCCCCCCCCCACACGCCGACACGTCGTGGGGGGGAGCCACACCCTCCCCCTCCTCCCCGCGTCCAACCATTGACGATCAAAAACGATAGCCCCCCCCCCCATTCCCCCCTTCCCCAACCCCCCCCCCCCCTCGCCCTTTCGCCCCCCGCTCCTCCACCCCGCCCCCCCGTGTTCCAACGCCACCCCGCCTCCCGCTCCCGGCGGGGTGTCGCGTCGCCGACCGCGGGCGGTCGCGCCCCCCCCCTCGCGGCCAGACGGGCAGGCGACGACGGAGGGGGGACGGGGGGGGGGGGGGGGTGGGGGGGGTGGTGACTGGTGCTTGACACTCTCCCCCCCCCCCCCCCTCTCCCCCTTCCGGGCGTCGGCTGGCTTGCGTCGCCCCCCCCACCCCCCCCCCCCCCTGCCGTCGCCCCCCCCCACCCCTGGACGTGCCAGCGTCCCTAGCCCCGCCGGTCATCCCTCCTGGGTGGGCCGTGCCGCCGTCGGGGAGGCGGCGGACGGGAGCAGGGGGGCGGGCGACGGCGTGCCGGCGCCCACCCCTGCCCTCCCCCCCCCCCCCCCCCGCTTCCCCCCCCCGCCTCCCTCCAACCCCCAGCCGGGACTGGCAAAACACCGGCACCGCGGGGGTGCGCGCGCCGCCGCCGCGGCCACGGTCCGCGGCACGTGACGCGGGCGGGGCGGGCGCCGTGGCCGTCGTGCCCCCTGTCTGTGGCATCCGCGGCGACCACCACCACCGCCGCCGCCGCCGCTGCCGCCGCCGCTGCCGCCTCTGCCGCTGCCGCCCCCGCCGCCGTGGCGGCTACGTAGTACCGTGGCCGCCGGTGGGGAAAAGGGAGTGGTGGCCCCCACAAGCGGGCGCGGCGGGCACCCCACCGACGCACCCCGCCCTCCTCACCCGTCCGCCGTTCCATCCGGCGCGCCCTCCCTCCCCCCGATGTCGGCTGGTGGCCCCGCCGGCCGCCCCCCCTACCGCCTGCCGCCGTGCCGGCCGCCGCGGCGGCGGCGCCGTCGCCGCCGCCACCGTCGCGGCGGGCGGCCATCATGGCCGGCCGCTGCACCTGCCGGCTGGCACTGGCCGTGACTGCCGCCGTCGCCGCCGCCGTAGCCGTCGCCGCCGCCGTCCCGTCCCCGCGGCGCCATTGCCAGAGGCCGCGGCGGCGGCGGCGGCCGCCGCCGCCACCGCCGCGGCCGCCGCCGCCACCGCCGCCGCCGCCGCCGCCGCCACCACCCCCCTTCCCACCGTCCCCCCCCCCGCGGCGGCGCTCATAGAGGCCGGGGCGCCGCCCCCCCCCGGGGTGGGGGCGGCCATCGCGGCGTAGCGCAGGCAGACGGCGGCCAGCCTGGCCGCCGCCGGCTGGACCGACGCTGCCGCCGCGGCGACCGCATCGGCGGCGGCTGCCGCCGCGGCGGCGGCGGGGGTGTGGGCACCGCCGGCCGCCGGGGGTACCCCCTGGATTATGCCCCCGGCGGCCGGGTGGGGGGACAACCCCTACCACGCCGCCCTCCTCCGCCGGCTGGGGGACCTGCGCGGGCGGGTGCCCCCCGCGGGGGACGGCGGCGTCGTGCTGCCCCGCACCCGCGCGGCGGCCGGCGGCGGCGGCGGTGGCGGCGGCGGCGACGACGACGTGGCCGGCCTGGCCATCCCTGACCTTGACGTCCGCGCCCTGCGCTCCGCCGCAGCCGCCGCGCGCGACTGGGCGCTTCTGGCCGCCAACGGGGCCACCGCGGGGGCGGTGCCGGGGCTGGCCCCCGGCGAGGCGTTTGGCCGTGCCGCCGCCGCCGTCGACGCGCACACGCTTGCGCTTGTCACCCTCGGGCGGGGCGCCCTGTGGGCGGCCGCCACCGCCGCCGCCGCCGCCGGCGACGCCGAGGAGGAGGCCGAGGTGGTGGCCGCCGCCGCGGCGGCAGCGTCCGCGTCGGCGGTGGCGGCAGCGTCCACAGCAGCAACAGCGTCTGTGGCGGCATCGGCGGCCGCCGCCGCGACGTCCGCGGCGGACCTGGCCATCACTGGCCGGGTGTACGATGACGTTTTCGCCCTCGCCGACACCCTCACCGCCGGCGCGGTGCTGGTCACCTCCTTTCCCGCCGCGCTCACCGGCCCCGCGGCGCCGCTGGCTGGACCGCTGGGCGGCCGCTGCGTGGGGTACCTGGCGCCCCACCGCGGGGCGTGCGGCGTATGTCAACCGGGACCTGGGGCTGGCCGTCACCTTTCGGGCGTCGGCCGCGCTGCTGGCGGCCACGGGGGAGGCGGCCGCCGCGGCCACCGCCGCCGCCGATGCGGCCGCACTGGTCCGGGGGGTGGCGGCGGCCCGCCAGGAGGGGGGGGCGTGGCCGTACATTGGCGCCGCCCATGAGGTGCCCGTCTACCACGCCATCAATGTGGCGTTCCTCGCTTCCTATTGGGTACTCGATGGGGGGTGCGGTGACGATGGCGGCGGCGGCGGTGGCGGCGGCGGTGGCGGCAACGACGACGGCGGTGGGGAGAAGCGGCCGCCGCCGTGCGTCGACGCGCGGGCGGAAATCGCCGCGTCGGCGGCGTGGTACCTGACCGCCCTCACCGCGGTGGGGGGCTTCCCTGAGTGGGCTTCCTCCCCATCGTGGAAGGCGCAGTGGCCCAACGCGGGCACCGACGCGTGGAACGCCCACACCGTTGGCTTGGCCACGCTCGCCACCATCCGCGATGCCCGCCGCCGGGGCGCCGCCGCCGCCGTCCTGCCCGCCGACATGACCGTCACCGCGGCGGGGTGCAACCTGGCGCTGCCCCCCCGCCCCGACGTGCGGCTGGGCGCCTGGGCCGACGCGCTGCTGCGAGCGGGGCTGCCCGCGACGGACGTGGCCGCCGCGGCCGCCGCGTGCCCCGCCGTGCCCGACGGGCAGACGCTTGCCGACGCGGGCCTGGGCGGCCCCCGCGGGCGGTACGGCCGCGTCATGACCGTCCTTGCGGGGCGGGACGTGACCGCCGACGGCGCGGGGCGGCCGGGCCCCCAGACGAGCGCGGGGGCGGTGGTGGCGGCGTTCCCGGGGGCGGTCGCCGGGTTGCCGCTCGAGGCGGCGCTCCTCGCCGCCTACCCACTGCTGTGGACGGAGCCGGCCGCGGCGGAGGAGGGCACGTGGCGCACCCCCGCCGCGCACGTGGCGCCGCCCCCGCCCGCGCCGGCCGTGCGGGTGGTGGTTGGCCGCGCCGTCGGCGGCCTTGCCGCGTCGCACGGCCTCGGCGGCGTCGGCACGGGGCCCGTCGGCGGGCCCGCCGCCCCCGGCTGGGCCGCCCGCCAGCTGTGGGTGTCCCTCCCCGACCGGCTGGTCGGCGTCCTGTCGGTGGGTGTGGCGGAAGGCGGCGTCGACGACCATGACGACGACGGCGGCGGTGGGGCGGCCGCGTTTGGGGTGGGCGTGCGGCTGCGCGTCGGCGCGGGCGTCCTTCCCAGCGGCGGTGCAGACGGCGGGGGGCTGGACACGACGCTCCGGCCGCTCCCCAGCAGCGCCGCCGTCGGTCACGCGGGCGGGCGGGCGGGCGGGCGTGGCGGTTTGGGCAATCCCCGCTGACGCTCCGCCTCGTGGCCACCAACCTGCCCGATGTGCGGCGGCTGACGGGCGTTGGCACCCAGCGGGACCGCAACGCGGTCGCGACCGAGGTGGCGCTCGCCGACCGCCGGCTGGCCGCCCTGCTGGACGCCCCTGCCGTGCCGCCAGCCCGGCCGCCGCCCGTCTACCCGCGGGGCACCGCCTACTACGCGGTGGTGGAGGTGGGGCTAACCGCCGCCGCCGCCGCAACGCCCGCGTTGGCCGTCATCTACACCCCCGCCGCCGGCGACGGCGGTGGCGGCAATGACGGCGGCGCGACGGCCAGCCTGCGGGTGACGGTACCCGCCGCCGCGGGCGGGGGCAATCGCACTTTTACACTCCTCCACTCGGCGCTGCGGCGGGGAGGCAGCGGCAACGACGGCGGCGTTTCGCCGTCGCCCGCGGTGGACGTGGCCGTCGAGAGCGACGGCCACCCCCGGCGGCGTGTGTCGGTGCTGTCAGCGGCGGCGCCCGGCGGCACCGCCGCCGCCATCACCTCCACCCTGTATGACGTAAACGACCGGCGCGGGGGGGGGGCAGGGCGGGGGGCAGGGGCGGCGGCGGCAGCGGTGGTGCGGGTGGCGCTGCCCGGCGGCGGCGCGACGCTGCTCGTGGACAGCCCCGTGGACGCGGACCACAGGCGGAGCGTGGGGGGGGGGGGGGACGCACTCGCCGCCCTTGCCGCGGCGGCGGCGGCGGCCTGAGGCTAGGGGCGACATCATGGGGAGGACAAGTCAACAAGTGCAGAAGATGTCGTGCAGGCGACCAATGAGCATGAGCATAAAATAAAAAACCAAGCTACACAGACGACGCTGCCGCGCCACTCGCCACAGCATGCACCTTCTGGACAGCTGCCGCAACGCTGGGCAGCATCGATGGCTGCTCATCCGAAGGGATGTCGCAGCATAACCAGTCGGCCACCTGAGCTGCAGAAACACTGCCCGACAACAAAACAAACCCACGCACGTGGAAGCGAGTCGCACCCCCGACAAAAAACGCCGTCAAGCGCCCATCCGCACCCTCGAGGTCAGACGCGCAAAACAAAGAGAGAGACACGCGGTGGGCAACCAGAACGGGCGACAGGCGTGAAAATGACGCGCTAACAAAACGGGGAAGCGGAGAGGAGAATGCCTCACGCGTACCCGCGGGCCATGCACTAGGCGTAAGCTCCTCGACGGGCTCGACGGGCCCATCCACGTTGTGTCCGAGAGACCGCAAGACGGCTCGCGACCGCCGCAACGGCTGGGGCCCTGGCGAGGCAGAAACGGGCCGAGGCGTACGGGTGGCTGCAAGGCCTTCCTTCCGAGATGCCGCTCGAGAGGGCATTCCCGCTCGCGTCCGCTGCCGGGCTATGGCCGCCGCGTAGTCCTGGATCCGACTGGGACGCGGCGACGGCTCACCCTCGTCAGTTGACAGCGCCGCCGACATGGCACCCCCAACGGAGGTCTCAACGGGTTCCAGCCCCGTCTGGTCCTCCATCGCCGCCGCCGCCCGAAGATTCGCGGTGACGGCACCGTCATCGATCCCGGCGGTCAGAGCATCAAACGCAGGTCGATTGGGCCCATCCAACAGGGCCGCCGGGCTGCCCTGCGCCTCGAGGACGACGACGACGTCCTTGAGATCGCCCAGCCCAGATTGAAGCGAATTCTGACGAAGTCGGACGGCGGCGGCGTCCATCTCTGACCGCCGGACCGCACTGTTCGTTGCGGATGTTTTGGCGCCTTGGATGAGGATATTCATGAGACCGACCGTCATCTTGGGGCACGCAAAATCTTGTACTTCGACACCGCGACGAGGAGTCTTGCGAGTGATCGCCCCTCCATCGCCCATCCGCCAGCGGTCAGCGACGAAGGACTGCGTCTGCGTCTGGTGTCCAACTGCGTAACAGGTGGTGCAGACCTTCTTGCATACGCAGTTATGCGTCATGCAAAGTGATGCCAGGAAGAACTCGTGGTCGATCGGCAACGAGTGCCGGCAAAGCCGCTCCGACAGCGGACACCGACGCGCGTCGTGGGAGGGCGGCCCAACGAATCCACAGATCCCACAAGTCATGATGACTGGCCCGCGCCGGCGGAGGCCGGGGGGGGGGGGGGGGGGGGGTTGTGGTGGATAGGTGGACTCGCTCAGGCGGCTCAGGCGCGGGGTTGGCGTCGGGGGGGTGAGGACACGCGAGCGTGTCAGAGCCCAGAGGTGGAGAGGACGACGCACGGGTGGTACCCTCGTCGTGGAGGGCATCCCCCGTGCCTCGAACTCGCTGCCGCCCGTGCCAATCAGATTTTTTCACTGAAGTCAATTGTCGATGCTTCATTGGAATTTGGCCGTTGAGATACTTGCACGGTCTGAGAGCCCGACCTGCTGCAACCTGCGCCGTTCGTGCCTTCGCACACCACGCGCCGTCGAGGGGAAGGTTCCCGCAGCAGTCTGCCGTGGCCAGAGGCCCGCCTACAGCCTCTCGAAACAACAGCCGGGGGCATCGCCAGCCACTGGCCACCTTCTGCCCCCTCCCCCCCACCCGCTGCAGGCAGTCTGTGTAGAAGCCCTCCTCCCCCTCGCCATTGCTGCAGACCCAGCGTAAGGTGTTGGCCCGCAGGACACGCTGGCCTACGGCAGACCCCCCCCCCTACTCTTCCTTCATCTAGCCCCTCCGCCTTTGAGCCAACCACTCCTTTCCTCCCCCCCGCTGCCCCCACCAGCACAGCTCCCGCTCCCAAGACCTCCTTCAACCCCTGTACCTCCTCTCCCCTACGGCTCGAACGTCTATGATGCGTTCCGGGGAGGGTGTTGTGGTGCGAGCGCGCACTCGGCCGGCCACGGTGGCATGGTGGCGCGTGAGAGGCAGGCAGGCCGGACTCACACAGCCACCAGCGGGGCTCACCAACGCAGAGCCCCATCTCCAATTCCCCTGCCCCACATTGAAAAGGAAGCGAGCGGGGTCAGAAGCCGTCGCGAACCCCCCTACGCGCCCCTCACGCGTTGACGCCCAACCCTCCTCCCACTCGCACGCGGCCCTCCTCTTTCTGCCCGCGGAAGCTCAAGTGCCCGAACCGAGACCGACGAGACACGCCACATGCAAAATTGCACCGTCCCCCCACCTCTCCCCCTCCACCATCTTAGCAAAGAAAGAAAGAAGAAAGTGAAAAGACCTACACACAAACGTCAGTGCTATTGGGACGGAGGGGTCGCGGTGGTGGTTATGTCGGCGGCAGTAATCCTGCCGCAGCAGCGGACGCTTCGGGGGCTTCTGGCCGTGGTGCCCTTGCAAGTGTACCGTGCTGTAGGCAGAGGTGGCTCTGGAGGCCCGTTCGTGGCTGGTGTCGCGGCGTGGGCTACCCCGCGGGAAGCTCCTAACCTACCCCGCGGGAAGCTCGTGACCGAGGCGTAGCGGCAGCGGCATCTCACGTTGGAGATGCTACTTCGAAGAGCTCAGAACAACGAAACATTGCCACCCATCCACGTGCTTTCCCTGATTGTGGGATGGGGGCTTGGGAGTTGGGACTTGGAGGTAGGGGGGGGTACGTAAAGTGTGGGGCGTGCGGGCTTGGAGTGGGCGTGGGGAGTGGAGGCAAAGCGGCGCTTGTCTTCTACCAGAGTGGAACAGGTGCGCCACCTCGACAGGCGGCTTAGGTTGGGCGCTCTTACAGCTGTGCCGAAGAGGATAGGACCCTTCTCTCGCGCGTCCAACTCCCCTGACACGCCGTTTCGAAAAACACTCCGGCGCGGTGGCCCGCCTGCTGGCGAAGCACCTCCTATCGGAGTTGCCGGCCGCGGTGGCGGCCGACCTGCAGCTCACGCCGTGCCCCCGCTGTGGTCTGGTGGACCACACTGTGCGCGGTCGCCGTGGCCTGACCTCCCTGGTGGCCCACGCGGACAAGTACCGCCATAACCAGCTGCGCCGCCACGCGCGAGCGGCAAGTCCCTTGCCGACACCGGCACCGCGCCCCGCCGGGGCAGCCGCGCCGATCGACGCGGCGACTGCTTCCTTCCCCACTGAGAACACAAAGCGCTACCTCGCTGCATGCGCCGAGTGCATGACTGCCGGAGAGGCTTTCTTTGCCTGAGTCGTTCCAGGCCAGGCCTCGTGGCCCTCCCTCGTTGCTTCTGGGGAGCAGACCCTGATGCACGAGCCCGCCGCTCGGGTACGCGCATGGCGCCTGCTGGGGGCCGAGGCTCTCGAGTGGGTCTGGATGGACCCGGCGCGGCCGCAGGCTTGGCTTTGGCTTCTTCTTTTGCATAGCGTTCTGCTACACGGGCCCTGCCCGCCGCGCCCAGGCGCCCCGCCCGCCCAACAGCCTTCGCGCGCGGCGCGCGCCGCCCTCCTGCTGGACGGCGACTTCTCTGACGGTCTCGACGCCCGCGATGCAGGCATCTGGCGGCCGGCCCCGCGCGCTTCCCAACAGCCTGCACCGTCTGCATCGGCCGCCGAACCGGCTCCCGCCCCTCCCCCCTCCCGTCCCTTCTCCAACCCCCCCCCCCCCCGTCCCCTCTCGACCGAGCTGACGCGCGGAGCCTTACCCGGGCGCAGAATTGCGCGCTGCGTTCGCAATCTACGCCCAGGCCCACGCCCTCCACCTGTCGGCATCGTCCACCAAGGCCCTCCCACACCCGCTGCGACGCCGTCCGGCAGCGCGCCTGCCTAAGAAGGTCCCTAAGGCGACGAGCCAAGCGGGGTGTAGATCAACAGAAAAGGGAGCGCGGCATGCAGGGGCACCGGCACGGGGGTCGCCGGGTGGGTCGCTAATCTCCAAAACCAACGACGCGAGGCCCATCTTTGGTGCTACCATGGCTCCACGCGCCACGGCGGCCGCAGCCAGCCGCCGCAGAGCGCGCCAGCGGGGGGCGCACCCCCGTCGACGGGACAGCGCCGCCCACTCACATGGTTGTCGCTTGCGTGCCCAGCCCGGCGTCGAACGGAGTTCGCCGTTTTCACGACAGCTCAGCGCTGCGGTCAGTGACAACGGCAACATTTCCTACATGCACCTGGCACCCACCCCCCGTGCCTCGACCGCGGCGGCGGCTTCGCCAGATGCCATCATCCCGGCGGCGGTTTAGCCTGTCGATACCCCAGCGGCGTCGTGGAGGCCCTCCCTTCCCACCACGCTCTGTCCATCCTCCGCCTCCTTCTGATACTATGGCTGGCCCTGAGAGCTTCACTATGGCGCCACTCACGAGGTCGACGAGCGCACGCTCCCCCACGTGCATGACCACCACCCTGGCGCCTCTCCGGTAGCAACCCCGGCGTTGGCAACGGGCAGGGCGGCTACAGGTTGCCCTCCAGATCTCAGCAGCCCCCTACCTGTTCCATTTCTCCGCCCTCAACACTATTCTGCCCTGCATGGTCAAGTGACAAGTCAGAGTGCTTTTTTCAAACCCAGTGGTCGTATTCCTCTCCGTAGCAAACCTCGATTTCTTCATTCTCCTGGATGAACCTGGTCACCCTGAGCAGGAGATTGTTAGACTGCACGAGCTCAGCATGCGACTCGACGGGTTCCGCACGCTGGTGAAACTCAGCGTTCGGAAGATGCCCGGTCGGCGGGGAGTTGGCCCATCCCGCGGCACAAAACAGAGGAGGAACGACAGAGACAAGAAGGTCAGCTGCAGCGGGTAGCCCAGGTCCCGCGTCCCAGAAGCGAGCACCCGTCCGCACCTGCAGCGATCGCTTGCCCCAGTACTGGGCGGTTGCACAAAGGCTGCTAGGTAGCGCGTTGTCACCGTACCGCTTGTCCTCCTCCGTGCGGTCTGCTTCGTACGCAGCGGCATCCAAGTCGTGGTAGACCACTTGGCCGTAGAAGGGCAAGATCAGCTCCCCTTCCAGAAAGTCACGTGCCGCAAAGAGGCCTCGTCCGGCCCCAGCAATGGAGGAACGACGCACATACGTGTCGCTGGCGGCCGCGTCCACAGCGAGAAGCGCCCGATGATCAACTCCATAGGCGAGTATGTCAGCGGCCGCAGCAGGCCAGAAGTCAACAGGCCGGCGCGCCAAGTCGCAAAGGCCTCGAGCCTGCGCCATGCCCGGCAGGCCAGCTAGTGCCGCTGTCAAATAGCGGGGCACACGGGTATAGGCCGGTCTCTCCTCCAGAGGTTCCCAGCTCATGAGGCCGAGCGGGGGGGGGAAGGGTGGAAGTCGATGGGGTGACGGTGAGGGAAGAAGGAAAGGAGGTGCGATCGAAGATGATGTGTGCTCGCGAAAGGCTGTGACTGACCGAGCGACTCTGTTCTCCCTGTCCAGCGGACAGTCCCCTTATATGCGCATGCCGTCGAGGGAAGCACGCTGAGCTGGCCGCTGTCGCTTCGCGCCACGGTCGGACGCCCACACTGTTGGCAAATCCAAGCGCCTGTGCAGCTGGAGAGTGAAGAGCTATCAGTGCAGCCTACAGGATGCAGACATGCTGCTCAGTGTGTGAGATGAGACGCAGACATGCTGCTCAGTGTGTGAGATGAGACGCACACTGTGGCGGGGTTGTTTTGTTTATTCGGGCTGGGAGCCTGACGCCGTGTTGCACACTTGTTGAGCGGGTGCATTGCCAGGTGGGATAACTCGGGCGGGAAGCGCTGCAGGCATGCACTTCGATGTATATGGTAGGCGCTGCCTCGAGCAATGCTACTGCTTCCGCTGAGGTCACCAAGGCCGTGTACGTCGACGCCCCTCAATGACAGTGCGCACCGAGTACTGAGATTGCTAAATTGCACATTCAAGTGCGGAGTTACCTGCTGCGCCTTGTGACCAAGCCATGCTATTGGTGGATGCGACCCGTGAAGGCGACTGAAGTCAGAAGAGTAAGAGAATTTGTGTGAGGCGGTCAAAGTTCTTCGAGCCGTGCCGCAAACCACGGATTGCGGCTTCTGTGCTCGGGCAGTGGGCAGCAGATGACTGCCGACACCTTGGGCAGTGGGCAGCAGATGACTGCCGACACCTTGGTCGCTTTCACACAATCGGATTGCCCGCTGGGATTGTGAACGACCATGAGAGACAGACGCGTGTCACTCTCTGGGCCGAGGACGTCCTGGCTTTTCATTGGCCGAACTGTACACGTGTTGCAATCGAGTTTAGTGGTCCACCTCCGACATGAGAAACGCCGCAGCACGGTGTCCGGGCATTTTATAGAAAAGCACGATAGGCATCCCGACTCCCTCCAGCTAGCGCTTTTTTCACAGAAACATTGCCAAATGTTCATGAAAATCTCTGAAGTTTCGCTAAGGAAAGGTTCCCCCGGAGCTGACCCCCGCCACTCTCCCGCTGTGTGCCCTCCCCTCGAGAGCGGAGAGCGGGGGCTGCCTCTGGCGGTGGCGCTCTCGCCCCCTCGGCGCTGCCCCCACGCTGCGCAGAGTCTGGGACGTGAGCAGGCGTCCCTCCCCCCCTTCCATCCCCTCCCCGCATGCGCGCACCGTCCCGCCGCTGCATCTCCCCTCTTCTTCTTGCCGGGTGTGTCCCTCCCTTCTGGCTCCCCACCACCCCCCCCTCCCTCATCATCTCGCTCATTCTCCAGTGTGGCAACCGCTGCCGCCGCCGCCATGACCGCTCCAGGCGGGAGTGCCGGCCGAGCGGCGGCATCCCCGCATCCGCGTCGGCCGCCGCCGCCGCGGCCGCCGCCGCCACTGCCACCGCGGGCGTGCTTTGTTCCTGGCCCCGCGATTCCCACGGTGGCCACCGCCGCTGCTGCCGCTGCTGCTGCGGCCACCCCCACCGCCGCCACCTCCACCGCTGCCATCACCGCTCTGCGGCCACGGCGGCGCGGCGTCTGCCGCGGCCCCGTCGCGGCGTTCGTGGCCTGCGTTGCCGCCCCTGGTCGCGGCAGGCCCGGGGGGCGGGGCGCCGTGGCACTCACCGCCACGGCGGCGGCGGCGGCGGCGCCTGCCTGGGATGCCGACCCCGCCGGTGGGGGAGGTGGCCGGCGGCCGCCACTCGCGCCGGCGGGGGTGGCCCCGCAGGCTGCCGCTCCCGGCAGGGTTCGCCTGGGCGCTCCACCCCCCGATGGTGCCCCGTCACCGCGACCGCCGCCGCCGCCGCCACCGTCGCGACCGTCCACGGCTGTCGGGGCGGGCGGTGCCGCCCCGCCGGGTGCGCGCGCCTCGACTGGTGGCGCCTTGGGTGGGGGCACCGGTGGTGATGCCGCCGCCGACGACGATGCCACGTGGACGCCCTCCCCGCCGCCGCCCCCACCCCCGCGCACCGCCGCACGGCGCGCACAGGGCCAGCCGCCGACGGCAGCAGCAGCGGCGGGCGTGGGCGCGGGCGCGCCGGCCTCCGCCGCCGCCTCGGCGGGCCACGCGACGCTCGCCGCCGCGATGGGCCGCGGGGACCTCCCCGCCGCCGTCGAGGCACTGGCGGCGCTCGCGGCGCTCAACAGCCGCCGCGACCAGCTGCCGCCTCCGCCACTGCCGCGGACGTTGGCGTTGGCCGCGGCGACGGCGGCGGCGGCGGCAGCGGCGACGGCAACAGTGGGGGGTCGGGCGGGGGTCGGGAGGGCACCGTCACATTACGGCGGCGCCGTGGCGGCGGGTACAGTCCCGGCGGGGTTCCGCGCCCCGCCGCCGGCGACGCGGGCGCCGCCACCCCCCCCCTCCTGGCGGGGCCGCCCGACGCCGCCGCTCACCTATGCCCATATGCACGACGTGGTCATTGCCACCGCGCGTGCGGATGAGTGGCACCTCGCCCTGCGGGCGCTGGCCATCATGCACACCCAGCTGCGCTACGTCCGCCGGTGCACATCGACGGCGGTAGCCGCCGCGCTCGGCCGCGCCGGCCGCGTTGAGGAGCTGGCTGCCCTCCTGGCCGACCTCACCGACCGTGCCGCGGTGGTGCGGGGCGGCGCGGCGGAGCGCGCCGCCGCCGCCCCCGACGCACGGATGGTGGGCGTCGCGGTCCGCGCCGCGGTCGGGCGGGGCCGCGTGGACGTGGCGGCGGCAATGGTCCGCTACGCCGACGCGGTGGGCACCCCGCTCAGCGGGGCGGCGGCGGCATCGCTGATGGCCGGCTACGCCGCCGCCGGCCGTCCCGCGGCGGTGGCGAGGGTGGCGGCCACCGCCCGGGCGCTGCGGCTGCGTCTGTCCCCGCGCGACTACACCGTCGCCGCCGACGCGCTGGTACGGGTGGGGGACGTCCCTGCCGCTCGGGCGCTGGTTGCCGACGCGGCAGCGGCGGGGGTGAACGTGGGCGTTCACCTCCACACGGTGCTGCTAAAGGGGGTTTTGGCGACGGCGCGTGCCCGTGGCGCTAGGAGGGGAGACGGTGGTGCGGCGGCGGCGCTGGCCGCGGGCCTGGCCTACCGGGTGGGGATGGAGCGGCAGGGGGTGACGGCCAACGCGGTGACCCGCAATGTGTTGATTGAGGCGGCTGTGGCGGCTGGCGACTGGAAGGCGGTGGATTCGCTGCTGGGGGAGTACGGACTACAACCGCCACTCCCGTCGCTGGTGGACTTTGACCACCGGGGGGGCGGGCGCGGGCGGGGGGAGACTCTTGGGAATGAAGAGGAGTGGACCATCCACGGGGGAGGTGCTGGCGCCCACACGACGACTGCCGTCGATGCGGGTATCCCCGACGCCGCGATGGGGGCAGACGCCGTGCACGGCGTGCATGGAAACGTGCTGACAATGGGAGGCGAGACAGAGCAGGCAGCCGGGGGCACGCTTGCGGAGGACCACAAGCTGTCGACGCTGGGGCCTTGGGCGTTTCCCAGTGGGCCATCTCCCCCCCCTGGATGGCGGTCCCCCTCCTCGCCTGGAATTGATGTTGACGACGGTGGCGGCCGCGCTACCTCCTCTTCGACGGCGGCAGGGGATGCTGTCGCCAGAGAAGCAGCGGATGAGGAGGCGGCGGTTCGGAACTTGGGCATTGCAGTGACTACCGTCGTTGCCGGTCTCTCCCGCGCCGGCCGCATTGACGATGCGCTGGCTGTGGTGGGGCGGATGGAGCGGCGGGCGGCCTTCCCGGCCGACGTCCCAGACGTGACCATTGCGTACACGGCCATCCTGTCGTCACTTGTTGCCCAGTCACGTGGGATTGCGCGGGCGTGGGCGCTCTTCCGGGGCATCCGCAGCAGGTGTTCCCCGTCGGTGGTTACCTACACGGTAATGATCGCGGCGCTGTGCCGGCGGGGGGACGTCCGGTCTGTCGAAGCTGCCGCCGAGCTGCTGGACGAGGCCCGGGCGCTAGCAGGGATGGCTCCGCGAGCGGTGAGCACCGCGGGAGGACCACGTGTGCTGGCCGTAGCGGCGGCGTCACTGGCGTCTGAGGCATCCCCCGCAAGGGCGTCGTTGCCCGCAGCGGCAACCGCAAAAGAGCCTGCAGGAGCCGCGGGGGTGGCATCGACTACGGCTGCAGCGGCCGGGGCGGGCACCGGCTGGCGCGGCCCCCGCCTGGTGCTCAACGAGGCAATCCACAACGCCCTATTTGATGGCCTCGTCAGCACTGGCCAGACCGCCCGCGCCGAGGCGCTACTGTGGCACATGCACCACGTGGACGGCATCGCCGCGTCGGTGCGGTCCTTCACCACTCTAATCGCGGGCTACGCCAACGAGCGCAACCCGGAAGCCGCGAGGCGGGTGTTCCGCTCCATGGCAACGGTCGGCGTCGCGCCAGACCGCGTCGCCCTCAACGCGCTCCTGGCGTCGGTCGCCCGGGTGGGCGACGCCCCCACCGCCGAGCGGCTGATTGACGCCATGGCCAGGACGGGGGGGGAGCTGTCGCCCGACGGCGCGTCATACGGGGCGCTCGTGTCGGCCTACGTGACGGCGGGGGACCTGCTCGCCGCCTTTGACGTGTACGACGCGATGAAGCGGCCGGCGGGGGGGGGGGGGCGCCCGGCGGGCAGCGCCGCCGGCACGGCCACCACTGCCACTGCCGCCACTGCCGACGCTGCCACCGCCGCCGCTGCCGTCCCTGCCACCAGGGCCCCCCTCACCCCCGCCGCTGTCGCCACCCTCATGGCTGCCGCCGCCGGCGGCACCTCGGCAGCGTCGACTGCCACGCCCATCGCCTCGGGCGCTGCACCCGCCGGTGAGACGGTGGCTACCGGCAACGGCCCGCGGGCGGCCGCAGCGGCAGAGGCGGCAACGCAGCCGGTGGCGGCGGCAGCGGCAGTAACCGCAGCGGCGGTGCCACCGGCTCGGCGTTCCCCCCCCGGCTCCGCCCCCGCCTCGAGCGAGGGGGGGGCGCCGCCCGCGGCGCGCCTCCGGTGGCTCGCTGTGGATGGCAGCGTTGCCCCCGAGGCGTCGACGGTAGACACCCTCCTCCGGGCGGTGCTGTCGCCGGCGGCGCTCGCGGCGGCGGCGGCCGCCGCCAACGCTGCCGCCGACGCCGTCGCCGACCGCGGCGGCGGTGACGACCGCGGCGGCGGTGGCGGCCGGGGCAGTTGCGGCGGCGGCGGCGGGCCACGACGGCGGGGCGGCGCCGCGGCCGCGGCGCCCGCCGAGCTCCGCGGCTGGGCGACGCGCAAGGCGCGGCGGCTGATTGCCGACGCCCGCGCCATGGGCCCCGCCTACCCGCGGGAGCGCCTCGACACCTGGCAGCGCACCGTCAATGGCCTGATTGGGCGCGAGTAAGAGGGGGGCGGGGGGGAGGGAGGGGGCACCTCGAAGGTGTAGGGAGGTGAAGGGGAAGGGAAGGGGGGTGGGAGCGTTGGCGGTGGGGGTGTGCGGGTGCACCCGCCACGCCAGGGGCATCGTGATGTGGGGCGTCGTGCGTGTATGGCCAAGTGGGAGAGGGGAGGGGGGGGGGGATGTGGGCGGGGATGCGGCCGTCCTCCCCACTGCCTTCCAGGTAGGGAGAGCGCCCCGTCTCCCCCCCCCGTGTCCTTTTTTTTTTGCACTTCCCCGGTTGCACCAGACATTGCCGACCACCCACCGCCCTCTCCCCTCCCCCCCCCTTTCTTCGCCGACCGTGCGGGGGCGGCGCGGGGGGCGCGGTGCGAACGCAGGCGGCGGCCGCTGGGGAGCCGACGCTGCCCCCCCCCGCCGCCACTTGACTGCCAGCGCCGGCGGTCGCGGTCGTGCCAGCGCCACGGTGGCGAAGACGCACGGGGGGTCCTCTCCCCCGCTCGGCGTGGGCGCGGCACACGCCCCGAAATATTTCCGCGCCATCCCTTGGAGGCGGCCTGGCGGTCATGTCGGAGAGCGTGTCTCGGCGGTGACGCCACCGCCCATCGTTCACTCATCCCACCTGCCCCCCCCGCCCGCCCCCACGGACCAGTCCATCGCCACCCCTTCCACGCCCACCCGGTGCACATACATGCAATCCGTCAAAAGGGTGCGGGGGGGGACACGGGGGAGAGGAAGGGGACGGAGGGATGCGGTTTTTCGCTCGTCATGGGGATGGACAGGGAGGCTCCACGGCATGCCCCAGAGGATCCACTCTCCCCCACCCCCCCACCGCCCCTCACTACCGGCGGGCTTGCCTCGCTGGATCGGCGTTCTCGCTGCCGGCACGGCCGTGCCACCCTCGGGGCGCAGCGGGGGCACGGGTGGCCACGGCGACTGCCATGGGTAGAGTGGGGTGGGGCCGGGGGGGGAGGGGGGGGGCGCCCCCCAACCCGCCGTTGGTCACACCGATCCCTCTGGAAGAGAGGACTGCCTGCCCCGCCACCATGAAGCCGCCGGCATGCTGGCAGACGCCTGACTGAGAGGGGCGGTCGCGGCCACGTCGGCTGTGGGATAAACGGCCACCCCACACCACGGCATTGCTTCCACCCCCGCCGGCCACCAGCTGCGCACGCAAACCAACCCCCCACCCCCCCAACCCGTCCCCCCCGCCTCCCCCTATATCACCAGTCCCACCACCCCCATCGACCACGTTGACAGGGCGTCCCCACGAGCAGCAACGGCAGGCGCAATCCCCCCATCCCACCCCAGCCTCTCTCTCTCTCTCGATGGCTACTCGCCCCCCTCACCGCCAGCGGCTGCTGTGGTCCCCCCGGATAACCACGGCCATGCCGCCGACGATGCCGCCGCTGGGGTGCCGGCCCCTCCCAGCCACCGCCACTGTCGACGCCGCCGCTGCTGCCGCCGCCGCCAGTGCTGCTGCCGCCGCTGCCATCGCGCGCGGCGGCGGCGACTGCGGCGGCAGCGGCAGCGGCGGCAGCGGCGGACGCCAAGGGGGCGGCGTGGCGATGCTCCCCCCCCTCCTGCGCAAGCCCGTGGTGACCGCGTCGCCAACATCCGTGTCGTCGGCGCCGCCAACGCCGGCCGCGTCGCTGCCTCCCCTCCGCGCGTGGCACCGCGCGCGGCGACGGCGGCGGCAGCGGGGGCTCGACGAGGGGGGCTCGATGGTTGCCGCCGCCGCACCGGCGGCGGCCGCGGTGGCCGCGTCACCCACCCCCGCGGCGGCCGACGCGAAGGGACCGGCGGTGGTGGCAGCGCACGTCGCGGCGGCAGCCGCCGTGGAGGCACCGCCACCGGGGCGGGGTGGCACCGCCGCCGTTGCCGCCGTGCCGACGGCGGTGGGGGTGGCCCCGTCGCCCGTGCGCGCCGCGGCGGCCGGCGGTGGCCGTCGCGGCGGCAGCGGCAGCGCCGGCAGCAGCGGCGGCGGCCGTCGCGGCGGCAGGGGCAGCCGCGGCAGCAGTGGCGGCGGTGGCAGCGGTGGCAGCGGCAGCGGCGGCGGCCGTACCGACCGGGCACTGGCGGCGGCGGCCGCGGCGGCGGCCGACCCCCGGTGGGGCCACTGGACACACGCCGGCGGCTGTGGCGGCGACGGACAAGGCGCAGCAGCCGTGGCCGCGGCGGCAGCCGACGGGGCGCTCGACGCCCTCGAGGTGCGGGGGTGGCTGCTCGTCCCACCCCCGCCCATGGCGCTTGTGCGCGCGGCGTCAGAGGATGCGTCGCGGGATGGGGAGTTGGAGTTTTGAGCCACGGGGGAGGGGAGGGGCGGGAAGAAAGGGGGCGGAGTGGGCGCACGAGGGGGAGGGAGGGAGAGGGATGGTGCGTAGGAAGCAAGCAGCACGCCATGGCGTGTTCATGCGCCCACAAGGGGGACGCAAGGACATCGTCCGTGCATCCGCTCGACACGTGGAGAAGAGGGCGGCCTCTCCTCCGCCCGTCGGCCGGGAGGAAGGGACGCGCTTATATGTACATATTCCCGTTCACCCGCTGCCCGTGGATGAGCATTCGGGGCTGCGCATCCACCGCTGCACCTCCGTCGCACCCTCTCTCCCCCTTCCATCCTCCCCTCCATACCCTCCCGCGCGTCTCACGCACCTCCGACAAAGGGCTCCATCAACTTATCCACCTCGGTCAGCACAGCGGGCGTCAGGCGGGGAACAACGGCCATGGCGCCCAGGTTCTCCTCCAGCTGCGCCACAGACGTGGCGCCAAGGATGCACGACGACACGGCCGGCGACGCGACCGTCCACGCCAGCGCCACCTGCGTCACTGACACATCGGCGAGGCCCAGGCGGGGGAGGGCGGCGGCTAATGCCGCCGCTGCGTCCACCTTGTACCGGTCCGCGCCGCGAAAGAGGCGCTCCCCCGCCGCCGCGGAGCGGCCGAGGGCCATCCGTGAGCCCGCCGGTGCGGCACCGCCCGCGTACTTGTTGGTGAGCACGCCGTCCGCCAGGGGCGACCAGATTGTCAGGCCGAGCGTCCGCCGCGGAGCGGTCGTTGCTTCCACGCCGCCGCCAGTGTCGCGGAGCGCCGTGAACGGCGCGTACTCCACCTCCACCCTCTTCCGGGTGAAGAGGTTGTACTCGGGCTGCTCCACGACGGGCGGTGCTCGACCAGTGGCAGCCGCCTCGTCCAGGGCAGCGGTGATGCGGGCGGCAGGCCACATGGACGTGCCCCAATAAAGCGCCTGCCCGCGGTCAATGGCGGCGGAGAAGGCGGCGACGGTCTCTGAAAGGGGCGTCTGGAAGTCCGCGCGGTGGGCGTAGATAATGTCGACATAGTCCAACCCCAGACGGGCCAGCGACGCGGACAGGCCCTGGGTGATGTGCTTGCGAGACAGGCCCCGCCGGTTGGGGCGGTCGGAGCTCTTGTCGCCAAAGAAGAGCTTCGTACTGACGACAAGGTCGGCACGCGTCCACACGCCGTCGGCAATGCCGCGGGCAATGACCGCACCGAGGAGCGTCTCGGCGACGCCGCCAGCATAGATTTCCGCCGTATCAAAAAAGTTGACCCCCGCCGCGTACGCAGTACGGGCGAGTGCGTAGGCCAGCTCCTCGTCCACCTGGTCCCCCCATGTGACCCACGTGCCCAGGCTGAAGACGCTCACCTGCAGGCCGCTGTTGCCAAGGTAGCGGTACTCCATCGGCGTGTGCGCGATCGTCGCGATGAAGAAGAAGAAAGGGGCAATGAAAAAAGCGGAAGGAGAGGAGCGGAGGACCACGGAGCGTTCCCGCGAGTGAGGACACGATGAGGCTTCACCTTTGTACAGTACATATATACTCTACTGCGACAGCTTTGCAGCACGGCAACGAACGAACAATAGTATTTACATACTTGTGTCATCTGGGTTGGCCGCTTAGCGGTCAAGTTCCAACGTACTGTTCCAACATATAGTTACTGGAAAGACTCTCGTGAGTACTTTTTCAGTTGAAGCGACGAGCTGTACGAAGGCAGTTGCTCGTGTACCCTAGATCTTGCTGACGCGCATGACGTTCCAAGCGCCGCGAGCGAAGTCTCGCTGCAGCTGGGACAGGTAGCTCCGCATGGGACTCCTGCACCAGGGGCATGGCCACATGTTCCGAGGTGCGAAGAGGAACAAAGGCGAGTGGTGGCCTCGCTGGTGCTGCAGCAGTGGAACAGTCAACGGTGGGGGTCGGGAAGGTGGAACCGGCTTGCTTGGATGGGGGTTGGAGTCGCGCGCAGCCGCAAGCGATCCCCTGCGGGAGTGAGTGTGCGCGGAGATTCTGCTACAGAGGCCGTCCCTGGGGTGGGGGGGGTTGGCCCCCGCTCTTTCCTTCGCTTTTGTCGACGGAGCTGCTGCTGGGGGAAGGCGGGGCAGTGCTGACTGTTGCCATGATGTCGCTTCAAACAGTGGGGGGGATGGGGGAAGGATAGAGCGGGGGTGGTACTGAGGGAATGGGTTGGAGGTGGTCAGCTACTCAAGAAAGAGGGGAGAGACGGGGTCGGTACGGTGGCCAGATGGGTGGTGGGGCAAGGCCCGCAGCCCCACCACCCCTGCGCACCCCTCTGGCGCCCCACTTTAGACTGCAGCTGGCTCTGGCGCCGGGATGATTGGGCCTTTGGTGGATGGGGCAAAGGGGGGTGGGGTGGCTGATGCCCGCCGGCAGAGGGGGAGGGCGTTCTGAGGGGTGTCGAAGATGGGTAGGGGAGGAGGCCTTACTTAAACAGAGGGCTCGGGGCAGGGGAAGGCTGCCTTCGGGGGCTGCCCCTGCCCGCGCACCCCCACCGCGTCCGCTCCGGCGCCCCTAGGGGCCCTGGGCCCGCCCGCAAGGGCGGGCGCAGGGGAACCAGAGGCAAACTGCTGGTGGCGGCGAATGGGCACCCCCGTCTCCCACGGCACGTGCTGACCCCTCCGCCAGGCGCGCCGCCGGGCCTTGGGTCTCGAATGGCCCCAGCAAGGTTAAAAAAAAAAAAAAACCAGGATGAGGCGTGGCCGTGGCACTTCCCTGAACTGGGCCCCAAAAGCGCAACCCCTCTTCCCGCCAGCGCACATGTACCGCTTCTGAGATGATGAGTCAGCTCCCCGTGACGCATGCCCACCCCAACCGCTCGGCCGCTCCCCCTTCCGCACAAAGACAAGCTGCGCGACTCGGACGTGCCACTTCCCCTCGTCCCCTTCCGCGGCGCGGGCAACCCTCTCGACCAGCGGCGCGGCGCGTGGCGCGGTCGGGGGTGGTGCCCCTGCCGCCACCACCAGCCCCCTCGCGGGGGGGGTCGGTGCGCAAGCAGTCAGCCGCCATCCTACCCCCTGCACGCGCACTGACCGCGGAGGCCGAACAAATGGCCCCTCCGCCGCGGCCGCCGCCCCCTCCCCCCCCCCCCGCCGGTGGGTTGGACGGCGGCGGCGGTGACGATGACGACGACCATGCACCACCCACGGCGGCTGAGCAGGAAGAGGCGGCAGGGGCTGCGTCCCCCCCTCCCCCTCCGCAAGACGCCGACGACGGCAGCGCCGATGCCACTGGCGGGGCGGCGCCCCCGCCGCCCTTGCGTTGGGGCGGCCAGCCCGCGGCGGGGGCCACGGTTGGCCGCCCCCTGGGGCCGTCTGTTGGCCCGCCGCCGCTGTCCCCATACGGTGGTGGTGGCCTCACCGCAGAGCCGCTGCTGCACGGGCCCGTTGAGGGCCCGCCGGGGACTGACGTGGGAGGGACGGGAGCGTCGTCGCCCTTCAGCGGAGACGGCGGCGGCCATGGCAGCGGCGGCTATGGCGGCAGCGGCGACGGCGATGTCGGCGGCGGCGGCGGCGGCGGCGGCAGTGGCGGCGGCGGCAGCGGCGGCGGTGGGGCTGGGGGCTCGGCTTCTGCGCCCCCTCCCCTGCCCAAGTCGCCTGTTTTCACAGGCGCGGACGGCGGCGGTGGCAGCGGCGGCGGCAGCGCGCGGCCTGGCCCGCCGCCCATCCCCGGCGCGCCCCCTTCCCAGTGGGCGGGCGTCCTGACCGCGTCGTCGGTTTTTCGGGACGGCCGCTTTGAGCAGCTCATTGCGCAGACGTACCGAGACATGGACAGTGGGCGCTGGCTACGCGGCGTACGGCGAAGGCGGCGGCGGCGGCGACGGCCAGAGGCGGTGGCAGCGGGGCTGGCGGGTGATGCGTCGGCGTCGGCTTCGGTGTCGGCGGCGGCCGCGGCGGCGGCGGCTGCCGCCGCCATTGATACGGACGATAGCGACGTGACCAGCTATGCCCGATCGGCTGGCAGCAGCCAGTCGATGGATGCGGGTGGCTGGGCCTCTGACGGGGACACGTACAGTGACGGGGACAGCGTCGGCGGCGGCAGCGGCCGTGGCGGTGGGGGCGGCGGTGGGGTGCTGGGAGGCGGCCACAGCCGCAGCTACGATGGCAGCCTCAGCGGTGGCGGCGGTGGCGGCGGTGGCGGTGGTGGTGGCGGCGGGGACCGCCGTCGCCGCCGCCCCGATGACTACGACGCGGACGGGACGCCACTCAAGTACAACCTGCTCGCCGCGCAGGCCATGGGCTTTTGGGCCACCACCGTCCGGTGGTCCACCTCCCGCGTCACGTCGGCGAGGCTGTCCTTTTACCTCACCCTGGTGACGCTTGCCGTGTGCATTATCGGCACCATTGTGACGGTCCTCTTCCTGTCGCGCGACTACCAGCGCGCACAAGCCGCGCCCGCCCTGTCGGTCAACTATGTGGACGAGGAGGAGATGACCCTGCCGGTGCTCGCGTTTTGCATGGCCCGCGGCAATTCGCCGGCCTTTCCCATTGGCATGGGCCCCAGCGTGGGAGTGCCGGCGGCAGAGCCGCCGGCCAGCGGCACCCACAACTACACGGGCGCGCCCATCTTTACGCTCCGCAACATTGTGTCGCTGGAGAATGGGAGCAGCATCGAGTGGCCGTTGACCATGGCGAGTCCCTCCGAGGGGGGGCCCGTCTCCATGGTCTACCGCGGGCCCCCCGACGAGTCCTGCGCCCGCGTATTTTCCACCCTTAGCGTTGTCGCCCACAGGGAGACGCTCAAGCAAAAGCCCGCACTATCGGGTAGGCTGGAGGGCATTGGCCCTAACGACGGCGGCGACTTCAGCGGATTTGGCAGCGGCGATGCCGACGGAGACGGGTCCGCGATCAACGGCACGGTGACGCCGTCAGCAGGCATCGCCACCGCGCAGCGATGCCAGCTGTGCTACGAGTTGGGCCGCCTGTCGCCGGCCATTGTCCGCCGCTCCGTCCGCGAAGCGCGGGCGCCGTCGTCCGTCTTTGAGGAGATGACGGGGGTGCGCATCGAGGCTGTGACGTTGCGGGCCTACGCGTCGTGCATGCGGTTTTGGAAGGCCGGTTCGTTTGGGTTTGACGAGGCCATCTTTCTCACCAACCAGGTGCGGCTGCACAGTGATGCGCTCAGGGCGCGCGGGACGCTGGACTTTGGGGATCTCGACGTGGACGAGTACCCACACCTGTTCCCCACCGCCCTGCAGGCGACGAGCAACGCCGAATTTCAGCCGATCGAGTTTCAAGACGACGTTGCCGACCCGGCCGATGCGCTGTGCCACACATACTTTTTCTCGGGCTATTTTGTACGTTCGAAGACTCTGGGCGGGGGGAGGGGTCAAGGAAGAGAAGCGGGGGGTACACCTCCACCGCCGCAGGATTGTGGAGTTGTGTGCTTACGCGACGACCCTCTGGGCAGCGCAAGCAGGGGGGAGCGAGGGGGCATGCTTAGTACCACTGGTGCACAGGAGCACGCGAAAGCATGTGGTGCTGGCGTTTTCCACGCTCGCTTGGCCAGCCGCTCGTTACAAGGGAGACTAACGCCCCCCATGTCCATTACTCGGAAAGCCTCGCTCACCCTGCTCCTGGTGGCGGCCCCGCGAGATGTATGCCCTGCGCCCCGCAGTATCCGTCTGATGCGGAGGACATCCGGTTCCGTTTCGACTACAAACCGGGCCTGACGTCTCTGTGGAAGCGCATCGGGGCGGGCCCGTACATTACCGAGACGTTTGAAGACGAGACGTATGTGGCATCGGGCATCATCCCGCCCTTGACGGCCGAGGCGATGGACCTAGCTAGCGCCACATTCCCCTATCTCGAGACCCCCGTGCAAGTGTTTTATGTTGACGCGGGGGAGACGAAGGTCGCCGGCGTGGATGCCGCGCAGGCGGCCGACGCGGCACTCCCACCCCTGCCCACGCCGGAATTGACCAAGGGTCCGCTGCCGACGGCGCCGCCGTCCACGGTGTTCGTCCCGAGCAGTCGGCAGGCCGAGGGCAGCGGCACGACAACCGGGCCGACAGGGGCTGGCGACGCCAGTGCCGCCAGCGGTGAAGGGACGGGCAACAGTGACGCCAAGCGATCGGGGTCGCCGCCGCCGTCCGGCGCTTCCCCACCCAACAAAACCGCTTACGTGGCCGCCGACTCGCTCCTCTGGTTCCAGCACCCTATTTATGGCCGCCGCGCCATTCGCCGCCTCGACGGCTCTGAGCGGCTTCTGGCGGTGGTGCCCAAAGACTCGCTTGCCACCATTCTCTTCTCCCGCTCTGTCCGCGAGGGCGCGGACGTGCGCCACGAGGCGGACGCGGGGTTGGTCTCCCTATCCCTCCGACTGGGCCTCCGTCTGTACGAGTCGTCGGTGGTGCACATTGACGTCCGCGCGTTTGTGACGGAAATACTGGTGGAGCGGCCGACTATGACAGCCCTGCGCTTTGCCAATGACCTGACGGGCTTTTTCAGCATTTTCCTCGGCCTCACTTTCTTCTCCGTCGTCATCGCGCCGACCAACCTGTTCGCATTTGGGTTTGTGAGCCAGTGGACCAAGCGCCGACGGGCGCGGCGGGAGCGGCTGGCCGCACGAGCCTCGGGTGAAAGTGGCGGCGGTGGGGCAAGTGACGAGGCGGTAATGGGGGCAGGGGCGGCGGGTGGAGGCGGCGGGGGCGGCGGCTCTCTGTACAGCGACGGGGCTGCCGCCGAAGGGGAGGAGGAGGTGCTGGAGAACCGCACCCGCTTGTGGGTGGGCATTGAGCAGCAGCGGCAGCAGGAGGCACTCCTGCCCGCTGCGCCCTGGCTCAGTGACCTCCGCAACGGCCTCCGCCGCCGCCGGCGGGAGCGGCAGCAGAGGGTCGACGCGATGGCCTCGGGGGAGGGGGGGGCGGGAGGCGGGGGAGATTGATGGCACGGAGCGGGGATCCGAGGGGAAGGAGGGGACGGGGAGTCCAATGCCCGAAGACAATACAAGTAGTGGAGAGGGCGTGCGGTAGCGACACGCAAACGGCTGCAAGTGCCGGGCGGGGTTCACCCTCTGCCTGCGGTGGGGCCTCGGGCGGGTGGAATGGGGTGGCACACGAGCGGCGAGAAGTCGGGCGCGTCTTCACCTCCTTCCGATGCAGCGCCGGCCCCTGCGGGCAGCGGTCGGGGGCCACGGACAGCGGCCCGCGGCCGCCCCGCGTGCGTCGTCGCATACCTGGCCGGCGGCCGCCAGTGCGCAGTCACCGCTACCACCACCGCCCACACCCATCGCTTGTGCCGCGAGACGAACCCCGGGCGACGGGGTCCGTGGTCCAGGCATGACCACTGGAAAAAAAAAAATGCAGGCGTGCACGCCATCCCCTCTTTCTGTGTCGACAAGCGCACGAGGCAGGCCCGATGGCAACGCACAGCCACCTGCCCCGCCCTCCCCGTCCCACCGCCCCTCCCCTCCCTCGCCGGTGACGGGGCGTCAGCAGCCCAACCAGACCACCCCAAGACCCCGACGCAGGGCGCGCCATTCCACCCCCGCCCCACAGGGCAATTCCGCAAGCACCCGTGCCTTCCCTGCGTCCCCCCACCCCCCCACCCCTCCCCCAACCCCCCGCCCTCTTTCTCCAAACCCAGGGACACCCACCACCAGTCTCGCCCATCAGACGCCCCCCCTTAGTCCATAAAGTCATCCGGGCTGACCCGGTCCAAGAAGCGCGGCTGGATTCCGCTGCCCGCACAGTTGAAGCATTTCAGCTCGCCAACCCCCTCGCAGTAGCCACACTTGCCCTCCCCGTCGGCGCTGACCTTGCCGTCGGCAACGAGCGGGTCCACGCCGCTGCCCTTGCACAGGTTGCAGGTGGTCACTTTGTTGCCCTTGCACTCGACGCACGGCTGCACGTTGGTCCGCTCCTGCCCGCGTTTGCCCTGCTGCTCTGTAAACGCCATCAGGGCAATACCGCCGAAGGCGCCCGCGACGGCCACGCCCAGGCCAGAGAGTGTTCCATAGTCCACCATGGTCACTTGTGCGCGCCGGGCGGGGGGGGCTACAGCGGCGGCAGCGGGCGCCACCGCCGCCGCCGGTGCGCCGCTGGTAAAGGTTGACCGCGCCGCGGCGGCGGGGGTGAGGGCGGATCTCGCGGGGGCCGGGACAAACGCCATGACGGCAATGGGAATGGAGGATGGAAGTGGGGTGAAGAGAGGGAAACTGGGGGCTGCAGCGAGTCGGCAAGAAGAAAGAGAGGATGGGGGCTCTCCGACAGCTACAACCGCGTGGGTGGAGGGAGTGGACGTCGAGGGATGTGGTGCCTGGGCGATGCTCCGCTGCGTGTCCGCGGTAGTCGAGGGAGGCGGATGGGGGATTGGTGGTGGGGCTCCTGCTTGCACGCGAGATACAGCGAGTACACTGTAGGGTACTACTTCTGGCTAGGTCTAATGTAATTGCTTCCACTCTCGGTTGCTCGCCGACGTGATACTGATGGCGCGCTGCCGCGCCGGCCACGAGAGCGCTCGCGGAGAGGTACACTGCCCAATTTCTTACAGTCCCGCCGATGGCCAGTTGTGGCTGGATCCTCCTCGGCGGGGGCGTGCACGCAGACAGACTCCTCCCCCCCCCTCCCCACGCTCCAAAAATGGCCACCCACCTGGGCGGCTGAGCAGCAGCCACCGGCGCCGCCGTCGACCGACCGCGCAGCGCGCGCGCGCAAAAACCAAAAAAAAAAGCCCCGTCGGTGTCTCGACGGGGTCCTGGGCGGGACCCCCCCTCCAGAAGCCCCCCCCCTCGCCACCCGCAGCTGCTCTGCAGCCGACGACGGCCGCGGGGAGGCGGGGAAGCCCCCCCTCACCAAGCTGCTGCAGGCGCAGCGCGGGGCCCATGCGTGCGCGTGGGCGCGCCCGACGGCGCCCCCCCCCCCCCCCTGGGCCCCTCCCGACGCTCTCCACACCCCCCCACCCTCCCACCCGCTGCGCCCAGTGGTGCCGGCGGCGGGGCGCGCAACCCCCTCTCGCCCGAAGGCACCGCCGGCGCAGCGCCCATTGGGCGCGCAGCCGGCCGCTTGAGCGCTGCCTCGGTCCGCCGTGGGGCCTCGACGCCGACGGCCCCGCTCCTCTCCCCGACCTTCCCCCCCCCCCCCCCCCCCACACACCCCTTCACATCCCCCCCACTTTCCCACTTCCCCCCCCCCCGTCGTTCGACCTGTGCACCTCCACCCCCTTCCCCCCCCCTCGAATCGGTTTTGAGGGCACACCAGCCGCCGCGCCCGCGGCGCGCGTCCCCCGCTGGCAGGGGGTGGGCGACGGCCGCCGCCGCTCGCCCTTTGCCCCGCCCCCCGCCGCCCAGCGGCGTAGGCGGCGGTGAGGGGGGTCCCCGCCGCCTTTGGGCGGGGTCGCCGCCGCCGCCGCCGCCGCCGCTGCCAGAGGCCTCGGCAGCGTCGGCAGCGGCGGCGGCGGCGGCGGGGGCGACGGCCGCTCGCGTGGCGCGCGTGCGCGGCGACGACGGCTCGCGCGCTCGCGCGCGTGCGCGTGCACGCGCGCGCGGCGCGCGGGGCGGGCACCAATGGTCGCGCCTGGCCGGCCCGGCGGCACGCCCCCCGCCCCGCCGATCGCTGGCCGGTGGATGGGGGGTGCGCCGCCCGCGCCGGGGGGGAGGGGAGCGGCGGACCCGCATGGGCGTGACGGCAGCGGCGGTGGGAGTGGGGGTGGGGACACCAGCGGCGGCGGCGGCGGTGGCGGCGGTGGCGGTGGTGGCGGTGGCGGTGGCGTCGGGGGCAGCGGCCGCGGCGGCGGCAGTGGCGGGGTGCCGGCCGCCCCCCCACCGCCTGGAGCGGTCGAACCCGGCCGCGGCGCCGCGGCGGCGCTCAACGCGGCTATTGCCGCGGCGGCGGTGGCGGCCATCAACACAGCCCAAAAGCTGCGGGTGCGGCCGTGGCTCCGCCCCCCCGACGCCCACGACCGCGGGTCGGCGGGGGTGGCCGTGCCTGGGGACGTGCCACGCCCCACGCCCGCCCACCCTGTCCCGCCAGGGGTATTAACCCATCACCAGGCGACAGCGGGTTTTGGCGTGTCTTCTGCCCGGGGGGTTCCCCCTTGCGACAGGCCCCTCACCGACACGTACACGGCCATGCACTACCCGCGGGTGGGACCCGCCTGGGCACCACCCCCGGGAGGGGCGGGGGGTGCGGGGGGCGCGGGGGTAGGCGCTGCGGCCATTGCCGCAGCCGCCCAGGCTGTCATGGCGGCGGGGCCGCGTGAGGAGGGTCGGCCGCCGCTCCACGCGCGGCCGGCGATAGGGGTCGCGGGGAGCGCCCGACCTGCTGGTGGGGGTGCTCGCAAGCGGGCTCGCCCTGGGGGGAACGCGGTGGACCGTGCAGCGGACCGCAGCCGCTTATATGAGGACGCACTTGACGCTGTGAGCGACGCGCCACCCGGGCGGGCCCCTGCAGGCCGAGCCTTGGCGAGCCGGGGCGGCTTGACGAGCGGGTCCGACCGCGAAGCGCGGCCGGCTGCGAGTGAGAGTGTGGGCGACGGAGGCGGCGTCGGCAGTGGCCGGCCACGCGACGACGCTGGTGGGGGAGCAAGGCCGCTGCCGGCTGCGGCGCGGGAAGGAGCTGCGCCAAGCAACGGCAGCAGCGGGGGCGTCAGCACTGGAGACGTACCGCAGGCCAAGGCGCCTTCCGGCGATGGGGCCGGCGCTGGCGCCAGCGGCCCTGCTTCCGAATTAGACGCGGCGGGCACTACAATAGAGCCGCCACCGGTGACGCCGACCGCCCCCAGCGGTTGTGGTGGTCGCAAGGGCGAGCACCGCCGGTCGGGGCGGCCACCAGGGCGTCCTCCTCTAGATAGTACCCCTGGCAGCGGGGGTCGTGCAGGCAGCTGCAGCGGCGGTGGTGGGGAGTGGCGGGGCACTCGTGGGAGTTCCCGTGGGGGGGCGCTGGCGTCTGCCCTTGCGCCGAGCCACTGGCCCAAGGCGGCGGCGGCGCTGTGGTCGTGGCCGCCCGTCAGCCGCTTTTTTTCGGACATTGGCGCAGACGACCTGGCGGCGCTGGCCCCCCCCACGGCGGGCCCAGGGAGGGCGGGACACCGCCGTACCCGTGCGCCGTTCTCCTCTGGCTGGGCAGAAGGCGGCGTCCCAGACCGGGCCAAAGCGGAGTCCCCACCGCCGCCGCGGAACGGCAAGCGTGCTCGGGTCGCGACACCGACGGAGTCACTACCACAGGCGGCCACCCCACCCGACGCGTCCCCAAACGTTGGAGACAGGGCCGAATTGGTGGACGTGGCCAGCGATGCTGGCAGGCCACTGCCCCCTCGAGGGCGGTACTTTCGGCTGGCGTGGTTGGAGGAGGATGCTCAGCGAGAGGCGGCGAGCCTTCCGTGGGAGCGGTCTCCAGTGTGGCCACGTCGCCCGCGCGGGCCTGGGGGCTCCACGGACCCGGATTTGTCATCGCTCAAGTTCGACATTTCCGCCAGGATGGACCCGGTTGACGCGTCGGGCATCGGGTCGGAGGAGCAGCCGCGCCAGCGGCAGTCGCAAAGGCCGGTGGGAGTAGATAGACAAGGGGACGACGAGGTGCGCGACGAAACGGAGCTGGACGGCGTCTACTGCAGCCAGCGGCACACCAGCGACCCGCACGAGCCGATGAGACATGTGTTTCGAGAAGGCGGGCGTACCGCGGTGGTTCCAACACCCGCTTCTATGCCGGCCGCCTCCGAAGGACTCCCTGCATCCCCTGTGCCTGCCCCCTCTTCCACCCCACGCAAGCGCATTAGTCGAGAACGCAATGCACTGGGCAGTGGCGGTGTCCTGGCGGGTTCATCCACGTTGGGTACGCGTGCAAGCGCGGCGGCGAAACGCAGGCCATCCTCAACCCGATCACCGCCGCCTACTCGAACGCCTTCCACCACTCGAGCATCAATCCCACCCTCCACCCAAGCGCCAGTCACTGGTGAACCGCCTGCCTCTACCGCCCCTCGCAAGGGCTTGTGCCGCGAGAAGAACGCGCTGGGCAATGGTGTGCTTCTCGTTGCGTCGCGGTCGGGCAGGCGTGGGGGCGGTGGGTCGCCTAGCAGTGCTGCTCCCACCCCGCGCCTGGCATTGACGCCAGGCAGTGCCACTCCTGTCTCTCGTTCGGGCTCGACGCCGGGCAGTGCCTCGCCCGGCTCTCGGGGCGACCGGACGCCGGACACCGCCACACCGGTGCCTCGAGTCGGCCTGAGCCGTGAGCGGAAGTCGTTGGGCGACGGTATCTTGCCGAGCCCTGACACGGGCACCTTGAAGCGCACTCGCCATGGGGCCGCTCGGCCTGGTGACTCCATAGCAGCTCCCGACCACACCGAACCCGCCGTGTTGCCGTGTGCACTGTCGCAACCAAAGCCGGTTTTGAAGGCTCCCCCACCTGTGCCATTGCCCCTCTTTGGTGCATTCACCTCCGGGACTCTACCTGGTACGTCTGCGTCCGTTTTGGTTGAACTGCAGGGGCCCAACCCGTCTGTGTCTGCGCGCGCTTCTCTGGCCATCCCTGTGTCTGCGGGGCCGCCATTACCTGGGGCGTCGGTGCAACATCGGTTGCCTCCCCCAACTCTCGACGATTTTGAGCTGACCCTGCCTTCCGCGGTGTCCGTCGTTCCCCTTGATCCTCCGCGGCCGTCGCCGAAGTGTGAGCCTGAGCTAGAAGTCGACGTTGGGGTGTGCCCGACGGCTGGTCATCTTGCTTCGGGGGCGACCACGGCTGATGCGGGCACTGTGGCGCCCGGGACGGCGTCTCTGGATGCCGCGTTTGGTGTACTTGGGAACAAGGCTTGCGCCAGCGATGAGAGCGATGAGGTGTCTATGGAGCTGCGCCGCCTGCAGGCCGAGCTTGGTAACTTGATCCGTGCGCACACACCACTACGGGCCGCTGTGCAGGTGCGCGCACACATGGACATGGCACAGGCTCGCGTCGTTGCGTCACGCAAGCGGGAAGAGCGCGTCCTCCTTGGTAAATTGCGCGAGTTTCGCCGCGCCAAGCAGAGTGTTCGCGCTTACTCTCGTTCCCCTGGTGGTGGCCCTGCCAGTAGCGGCTACGGCAGTGCGCGCGCCTCGCCGAACGCGAGCGGCATCGCGTCACCGCGCCCTCGGCGGCCTCGTCGGGTGGACGTGGAGGACGCATCCCCTGACGCCATTGCCTCGCTGGTGTTACCTTCGTCGACCACCGCTGGTGGCGCTGCCAGTCGGGTGCCCGCGCTACCGCCGCTGGTGCTCGACATGTGCGTGCCCGCCTCTCTGCCTGGTCGTGGTACGCCGCGGTCGACTGATGGCATCGATGCTCTGGATGCTGCGTTTGGCCAACAGGGCGCCGTGCAGGTGCGAGGGGAGTTGGACGATTCAACGCAGCCACTTGGGACGCAGCTGCTTGGATGGGTGGATAGTGCCCTGATGGCGCTGCGTGGCTTTACGCCGGCCGTGCCGGGCACGGCGCCGGTGTATGCAGCCGCGTCGCCCGGCGGCGGTCCCCGCCCTTTCGGAGCGGCCAGCCCGGGCCGGGGCGCGCCAACAGGGGACGAGATCGGTGCGTACCTGCTGGCACTGAGCAAGGCAGCCCAGCCGCGACCACCGAGCGAGTCGCCTCCGCGGGCAGACCAGCAGCCGCAAACGCCGCTGATACCTGCTGGCGGACTGGGCGCTGTTGTCAACGCAGGCGCTATCCATAGCGCCGCTGCGGCTGCTACCGCAGGTGCTGCTGGGGGTGATGCGGGCAGTGCCAACGTCATCCCCGACATTGATGTACGCCAGTTGCGGCCCGTCCGGCGGTTAGCCGGGCTGGACAACCCTGCGGCCCAGGCGCTCGGCGGGGAAGCCAGGACGGATGCCTGCGCTCCTGAGTTTGTTGACGCGGCCGAGGCGTGGCAGCGCTTCCGCGTGCTGCGACTGGAGCTGGAGCGGACGCGCACGCTAGCAGCTCTCATCCAGCGTCGCGAGAACATTAAGCATGAGCTCAACGACGTTACCTTTCAGCGTTTTGAGGCGGCGCTCGCTACTGCGCAGGAGCACATTGAGTTCCTCGAGCCGATGCCTGTGCCGCCGCCTTTGCCACCGACGCCGTCTTCGCCTGGGATGCGGCCCTTCTCCCTCGCCACCCCTGCTCCTGCGGGGCCGTCGTCGGGCGCATCATTGGTCGGCGTTGGCGGTCGTGGGGGGGTGACCAAGCTCGCCTGCCGGTCATCGCCCGGGACTGGGCCCCGCCGAGGAGGATCTATTCCCGCACTGGCGGGGGGGGGTCTGACCGCCAACGCGGAGCAGCATCCTCTCCGCCGTCCGGTGCGGGTGGCGGCCCCGGCGCCGCTCTCTCGGACGGCCTCGGACTTGCGGCGCGTCCTTGGTCACCCCCCGGTTGCGTCTGTGTCAAACGGGGCACATGGAGCCGCGCGCGGTGGTCTTTCTGCGGGTGCGGTGCCCGGGAGTCGGGCCGTGCCCTCGTCGACGGCCAGTGGGAGCGACACAGGAGCGGTGGCGTCTTCCGCACGATTGCAGGTGGTGGCGTTGGAGCCGAGCGCGCCGGTTGCCGGGCATGCTGCAGCGGGTGGTCCTCCCCCTGTGCGTCACGGTCCCAGCGCGTGGCCACTGGCCGCTCCGGCCGTCGCGCCTGCCAGTGGTCATGCGCCCGTTGTGTCCTGTGTTGGCGTTAGCGACGAGTTGCCGTCATCTGGCCCGTGCGTGGCGGCGGCGGCAGCGCGACCGGTTGGGTCGCCTTCTGTGGCGGTGGCCAAGGCCGTAGCTGCGTGGGCGGCGGGGCATCGCGCCTCTGCTGCTGAAGGTGGCCAGCCGCCGTCGCCGGTGTCGCTGCCGCTGCGGTCGTTTGGGATGGCCTCCCCGTCGAGCCGCGTTACTGCTCCCGCCGTGAGGGCGACCTCGGGCATGACGAGCCTCGAGGGGCACACCACCGCGGGAATGGCAGCTGCGCCGGCCGTTGCGCCGGCCGTGGTGGCGCGGTCACCCCACCCGCCTCTCCCTGCTGCGCTGTCCGTGGTCACCGTTGCCAATGGGGCCGGCAGGGGTGCGCCGGCCGCGCCGCCGCGGCCGGCGCCACTCCTGCCACCATCCTTGCCACCTGCAGCGGCGGGGGTGGGCGCCGGGGTGGCCAAGGCAGGCGGGGCGGGCGTGGCGGCGGCGCCAAAGCCGTCGCCGCCCCTGCCGTCGTCGGGCGTGGCGGCACTGCCGGTGGCCGCGGGTGTACCTCCGGCAGCGACGGGGGCGTCGGCGGCGGCGGCCGAGAGGCCCTCGCCACCGCCGCTCGCGCCCGTGGCGCGGGTCACCGACGCGGCTGCCGAGGTGCTCTTCCCGCCGCCAACCACGTCAACCAGCTCCTGAGGCTTCCCCGGCGGGTGTGCGTGCGTGCGTGTGCGCGTTCGCACCTGTGGGTGCATGCGTAGTCGGCCCAGCGGGTGGGATGACGGGTCTGTGGCGGTGTGAGGCAGCGGCGGTGGGTGGCGGCAGCGTATGTTTGTGGAAAAGTTTGTGTGGTGGTGGGGCGGCGGCGGTGGGTGCGTTATCAGGTGAGGTGGGGTGGAGTGTGGGGGAGCGTGTGGGGGAGCGTGTGGGGGAGCGGGGCGGCTCCGGTGTGGCTGGTATGGGGGGGGGGCTGGGTGTTGCTTGGCCTGTGGGTCCCGTGCCCCGGGCGTGAGCGCCTGCGTCAAGGCTTGTGTATGCGACCTGTATGTATTTTTTTTTTGACCCTCGCCGGTTGGACCCACACGCTCGTCCCCAGTGCACTATGTATGTAGTGGCGCGCGTGCCGAGCCGCGCGGGGGGGGTACAGCACCGCACCGCACCGCGGTGACCGCGCACCGCACTGTATGTGGCCGTGGCCACGGCGCGAGGCGCGCCGCTCCCGCCCACGGGCGCGCGGGCGCCGACGGCGGTCCCCCCTTGCCCCCCCCCCCACACCCCCCCGCACCCCCTGTCCCCAGCCGCCGCGCCGGCCGGCCGGCCGGCCAGTGGCCGCCGCCGCCGCCGGCACGCGCCGCGGTCGCCACGCGCGCGCCGCGCGCGGCGGCCGCGGCCGCCATCCCCTGCGCCGCGGTGCCGAGCCGGGCGCCGCCGCCGCCGCCGCCGCCGCCACCGCTGCCGCCGCCAGACTGGGCGGCCGCCCTGTGGTGGCCGCCGCCACCGCCGCTGGCAATCCATCGGGCGGGAAAGCCAAACGGCTTGAGGGGCTAGCGAGTTGAATTGGGGGGGAGGGGGGGGGCAGCGGCGATGGCCGCGCCGGCAGGGCCCACGCCGGAGGCCCGCGCGCCTGAGCCTAGAAGACGCCCAGTGCCCGACTGCGTTGCCTGTAAGGGGGTCTTACCCCCCACCCCACCCGTCCTACCATTGAACAGTAAAACAAGAAGATGGCTTGGTGTCTTTCTTGATGGCGTTCCCCCTGGCGGCCGGCTGACGTCGCCGCCCCCCCACGCCGCGTGTACCGGCGCACGCGCGCCGTCCCGCCGCGTCGTCCCCCCACCCCCCCGCCTCGTCTCGTCGGCGGAATTCCCCCCCTCACCCCCTCCCCTTGGGATGCCGTGCGTGGACTGTACAGCCACATGCAGCTCGGAAAAAACAAAAACAAAAACAGCAGCGAGCAGTCCCCCTCTACGCGCGGGCCAGCCGCCCGCCGCCGCCGCCGCCGCCGCCGCCGCCGCCGCCGCCGCCGCCGCCACCACCTCCGGCCACCGCCCACCACGCGTGCGGGCGGCGGCGCCCCCCCCCCCTGGCCTCCCCCCGCCCCCTGCGCCCGCCGCTGCTGCTGCAGCCGCCGCTGCGGCGGCCACCACCGCCGCCGCCTCGGCGTCCACCACCACCCGGTCATCGACAGGGATGCGGGCCCAGGGGGCGGCCGCGGCGCCACCAGCCCCACCCCCACCAGCGGCATGGCCGTCGGCGTCGGCGTCGGCGCCCGCGTCGGCGCCCGCGTCGGCGCCCGCGTCCGCGTCGGCGTCGGCGCCCGCGTCCGCGTCCGCGGCGGCCGCCGTCCACCCCCACCGCGCAACAATGGCGGCAAGGAGCTTGCGGGCCTCGACGGCGGGGCGCCCCCCCCCCCCGCGCCGCAGCACCGCCGCCGCTGCCGTGGCGGCGGTGACCACCCACGCGGCGGGGGGCGCGGCGGGGGGGGCGGCGGCCGTCGCCGGCGCCCCCCCCGCCCCCGTCGGCGGCGGCGGCGGCGGCGGCGGCGGCGGCGGCGGCGACAGCATCGGCAGCGGCAGCGGCAGGCCGCCAATGGCGGCCGCCCAGGCGGCACACGCCACAGCGGCGGGTCCCCGCCCCGCGCCGGGAGTGGAGGCGGCGGCGGCGGCGGTCGCCGCCGCCGCTGCCAGGCGGGGCGTCACCGCCGCCGCCGCCGCCGGCGACGCCGACCCGCACGCGGCGGCGGCAAGGCGCACCGCCTGGCCGCCCAGCGCGGCGGCCGCCGCGGCAGACCCCGCCGGCGCCGCGTCCGCGTCTGACGCGGCGGTAAGGGCGTGGCGGAGGAGGGCACCCAGAAGGGCCACCCCGCCGTCAGACGGGAGGGTGCCACCGCCGCCGCCGCCGCCGCCGCCGTCGTCGTTGTCAGCGCTGGCATCGGTGTCGTTGACGGGGTGTGGCGGCGGCGGGGGCCCCGGCGCGAGCAGCGCCGCGCGGGGCGGCGCCCCCCCGGGCCCCCCCGCCGGCACCACCGCCCACGTGGACGACACAACCGCCACCGCCACCGCCGCGGCGGCGGCCCGCAGGGCGCCGCCGCCCGGCAACGCGAGGAGCACCACTAGCAGGGAGGCGGCGGTGGCGGGCGTGTGGACGCCCGCCGCCACCGACCGCAGGGCGGCGGCGAGCCCCGCGTCGGGCAGCGTGCCCACCGCGTGGAGGCGCGCCGCGTGGAGCAGCAGCTTGACGTAATCCCGCCCGCCGTCGCCGCCGCCGCCGCCGCGGCCACCCCCAGCTGCCGCCCCACCGTGGCGGTCGGCCACGGCCCCGGCAGTGGACGACGGCGTGGCCACGGGCGGCGACGGGGGATGGGCGGCGGCGGCGGCGGCGGCGGCGGCAGCCGCGGCGGTGGCGGCGTCGCCGGCGGGCGGGGGCGCCACGGCCAGCGGCAGCGGCGGCGGGCGGGGGCGGCCGACCGCCGGGCCGCCGCCGCCGGCGGCGCGGCGCTTGGCAATCCGCGCGGCGACGGCGGCGAGCGCCGGCCGCCGCCGCCCGTCGCGCGCCGCTGACCGCCGCGGGGTGGGCGGTCGCGGCGGCTGCGGCTGCTGCCGCGGCGGCGGCAGCGGCAGCGGCGGGGGCACCCACAGCGGGGGTGTTGCGGGCGTCGGCGACGCTGGGGCGGTTGCCGACACGCCGCCGCCGCGCGGCGGCCACCCACCCACCGTCGCTGGCGCCGCCGCCGGGCCCCCTGTCCACGCCAAAGACGCGGCAGCGGTGGAGGAGGGGGACGGCGTCCGTGGGGGGCGGGCGGGAGAGGCGGCGACCGGTGGGGGGGTGGCCGCAGCCGGAGACGCAGGCGCGGGGACAGCGGCCGCCGGCACGTCAACCGCCGGGGAGGCAGGCGCGGGCGCAGGGGCGGCCGGCGAGGGGGCGGCCACTGGGGAAGCGGCCGCCGGCACAGCAGCCGCCGCCGTCGCGGCCGCCAGCGACACGGTCGTCGGCGAGGCGGCCGCCGGGGATGCGGGCGCCGGCGGCGCGGCCACCAGCGGCCAAGAGACCACTGGCAGTGAGGCCGCTGGGGAGGCGGCCACCGGGCAAGGGGCCACCGGGCAAGCAGGCACAGGCGTGGCTGCTGTCGGGGACGCCGCCACTGGGGGCGTGGCACCCGCGGGCGACGCCACCGGGGGCGTGGCAACCGCGGGCGACGCCACCCCTAGCAACGCCCCCGCCGGGGGGTGGTCAGCTGGGACGGCGGCCACCGGCGGTGCAGGCACGGGGAGCGCGGCCACCGGCGTTGCAAACGCGGGGGAGGCGGCCGCTGGGGAGGTGACCACCGGCGTCGTGGCCGCCGGCGTAGCGGCCACCGGCGACGCGGCTGCTACCGGCGGGGTGGCCACAGGCGATGCGGCCACTGGCGCAGCGGCCACCGGCAAAGCGGGCACTGGGGATGCGGCCACTGGGGATGCAGGCACCGACAAGGTGGCCACTGGCGAAGCGGGCACTGGTGATGCGGGCACCGGCAATTCGGGCACCAGGGAAGCCGGCACCGGCAGCGCCGGCCCAGGGGATACCACCACCGGTGAAGCGGGCTCCAGTGAAGCCGCCACCGGGGAAGCCACCACCGGTGCCGCGGCCACCGGTGCCACGGCCACTGGAGACGCGGCCACCAGTGACGCGGCCAATGGTGGGGCGAGCACCGGTGAGGCGGCGACAGAGCGTGTGGCAGCGGGGAAGGCGGCCGCTGGGGAGGCCGCCATAGGACAGGCGCTCCCTGCAGGGGACGCCTCCACCGGGAGAGCACCCACCGGAGCGATGGCCACAGGGAACCCACCGGCCGAGGAAACGACCGCCGGGGGAGCGGCCACAGAGGACAGGACCACTGGGGAAGCAGCGCCCGACGCAACAGCCGCCGGGAGAGCCGCCATTGGCCGTGTAGATGCCGGAGAGGGTGCCCCCAGAGAGGGTGCGGTCGGGGACGGCGCCGGCCGTGACGACGGTCCGTCGGGAGCGGGCACCGGCGAGGCGCCACCCGCCGCGACGGGAGACACGGCGGCAGGCACGGCCGCCGGGCTGGCAGCTGCCCGCGGCTCAGCCGGCGTTGCAGTCGGCGTGACGGCCACCGCCGCGGCCGGCCGCAGCACGTCGGCAACAACCGGCGGCGATGCGGTCCCAGACGGCGGCGCCGCCACCGACTCCGCCGCCGCCGCTGCGGCAGAAGCAGGGGCGCTTGCCGCGGGCGCCACCGCCGCGGCGGGCGCCCTGGTGGGCGCCCCAAACGCGGCGAGAAAGGCCCCCCGGGGGCGCCCCCCCGCCGACGGTGGGTCTGACGGCGGGTCTGACGCCGCCGCGGCGGCGCCGCCCGCTGGGGCGGCCGGCGGGGAGGGGTGCCCGCCGCCGGGGGAGGCGGCGCCGCGGAAGCGGCTGCCCAGGTTGGCCACCACCCCCACCCGCCCGGCGGCGGCGGCGGCGGCGGCGGCGGCCGCCGCGGCGGCGGCAGCGGCGGCCGTGGCGGCGGCCGTGGGGGCCGCGTCGACAACGGCCGTGGCCGCGTCGGCGCCGTCGGCGGCGGCGGCTTCGGTGGGGGTGGCGACGGCGGCAACGGCAGAGGCGGTGGAGGACGTGGCAGCGGCGGCGTCCCCGTCTGTTCCCCCACCCGCCGGTGTGGGCAGAGCCCCAAAGGCGACCGCTGGCGGCGGTGGCGGTGGCGGGGGCGCAGGTGCCAGCGCCCCCCCGGGCGCACCGGGGTTGGGGGTGGTGGTGACAGCGGCTGGGGATGTGGCGGTGGTGGTGGCGACGACCGCCGCAGCGGCGGCAGCAGCGGCGGCGGCGGCGGCGGCGGTCGTGGAGGCGGCGGCGGCAACCGCCGTGCCGACGGGCGGCACCGGCGGCCGGGCGGGCCGCCGCCACGCGGCGGGGGTGACCAGCGGGCTGCCCACCGCGCTGTCGGTGAGGGAAAAGAGGGACGGGCTGTCGTCCGAGCTGTCGCCTGCCGCGGGCGCGGGGGGGCGAGGCGGTCGGGGGGCAGCCGCCGCGGGGGGGGGGGGGGGGGGCGACAGCCGCCACCGCGGGGAGTGGTGGTGGCCCCACCCGGCTCCGCCCCCCCATCGCCGTGGAGGAGCTTGCCGTCGCGGCCGCGGAGGAGCACGCCGATGCGGGGGTGGCCGCGGGCCATGGTGCGGTCGGCGCCGTCGACGCATCGGCCGTGACGGTAGAGGCGGACGTCAAGGTGCACGCGGATGCCGACGTGGACGCCCCCGCCGACGCGTCCGACGCCGCCGCCGCCGCCGCCGCCGCCGCCGCCGCCGCCGCCGCCGCTGCCGCCGCGGGCGGGGTGGGCGGCGTGGCCAGGAGCGCCAGCAGGGACGACCGGTAGGCCCCCCCTCCCGCGAGGCGCCCCCCCCCCCGCTCCACGGCGGCCGCAGCCGCCCCCGGCGGCGCCGCCGCCGCGACCGCCGCGACCGCCGCGGCGGCGGCGCCGCGCACCTCCCCCCGGCGGTCGGCGAGGAGGGGGCCAAGCGCCGCCAGCGACGCCTCCACCCCCGTCCCACGCAGCCGCACCCCCCGGAGAGTGGTGGCGAGGCAGGCACACGCCGCCGCGGCGGTGCGGGCGGCCACCGCGGGGCTCCCGCGGGTGGCCAGCGGCGGCGCGGCGGCGGTGCCACCGCCGCCGGGGGTGCTGCCGACGACGCCGGGGGTGCCGACGCCGGGGGTGCCGCCGCCGGGGGTGCCGCCGGCGGCGCCACCCAGGGACGCTGCCGGCGACGCGGGGGGCGGGAGGAAGGCGCGGGCCGACGCGCCAATGACGCGGACGAGGAGCCCCGCGACGGCGTCGGCGGGGAGGATGGCGGTGACCAGCGCCAGCACCCGCGCCGCGCCGCTCGACAGGTGCGCCTTGGCGTCGGTGCTCCGCGCGAGCAGCCGCGACAGCAGCCGTGGGGTGGCCGCCACCGTTGCCCACACGGGCGTCAGGGGGGGGGCGGGGGACGAGCCGCCGCCGCCACCACCACCACCCCCACCCCCACAACCACCCCCCCCCGGGGCAGTGGCTGCCAGGAGGGCGGCGAGGGTGGCCATGGCCCCGACGGCCACCTTGGCGTGCGGCTCGACAATGAGGTTGGACAGGAGCGCCACCGCCGCGTCGGCACGGCGCGCGTCGAGCACCACCACCGGCGTCGTCGGGCCACTGCCGGCGGCGGCGGGCGGCAGCCTGCCCGGCGTGGCCGCCACGGCCGCCGCCGCCGCCGCCGCCGCCGACAGCGACGGCTGCGACGGCTGTGCCGGCGGCGGCGGCGGCCGGCAGTAGGCGGCGGCGGCGGCGAGCAGGTCCGCCCGCAGCTTCCACTGGTCCCCGCGGCACGCGGCGAGGGCATCGAGCGTGGCCACCAGCCCCGCCGTCCGGGAGCGGGGGGTGGCCCCCGCGGCGGCTGCGGCGGCCGCCGCCGCCGCCGGCGACGGCGCCACCGCCAGCCGCCGCGGGGGGGCCCCGCCGCCGCCGCCGCCGCCGCCGCCGCCGCCTCCCCGTCCACCCGCGTCGGCGGGCGTCGGTGGCGGCCCGTTGCCGCCAGCGGACCCACCCGGCAGGCTGCCACCAGCGGCGGCGGCGGCAGCGGCGGCCACCGCCGCAGTGGCCGTCGCGGCGGCCGCCGCGGCGGTCGCACTCCGCGGCGGCGCCGGCGGCCGGGAGGCGGTGGTGGACACGCCACCGCCACCCCCACCGCCACCGCCACGGCCCCCGCCGCCGCCGCTGCCGCTGCCGCCGCCGCCGCCGGTCGCCCGTGGCGTTGGCCCGTCGACGGCCGCGGCACTGAGCGGCGGCGGCGGCCGCCCGCCGCCGCCGCCGCCCCCCCCCCCCGCCCGTCGGGCGGGCGGGTCAACCGCCACCCGCCGGGCGGCGGCGGCGGCGCCACCGCCGCCCACCCCCCCCGCCGAGCGGAGGACCCGGCCGGCGGGCTCGGTGGCGGGCGGCGGGTAGCCCCCCGCGGCGCCCCCCCCCACGGGGGCATCGTCGGGGTAGGCACCCCCCCCGCCGGCCACGCCCATTGGCGCGGCGCCGCCGACAAAGGCGCTGACCCGCCGGGCGGGTGGCCGCCGGCCGCCAGGGCCAGTGCCGCCGCCGCCGCCGCCGCCGCCGCCGGCCGCCGCCACCCCATACACCGCTGTCGAGTGGCGGGCGCTGCGGCGGGGCCGGCCGGCGGCAGAGACCCCCCCCCCACCCACCCCCTCGGCGGCGGCGGCGGTGACAGACAGCATGTTGCGGTGGCGGTCGCCGACGGCGGCGGCGACGCGGTCGGCGGCGGCACGGCGGCCGCCGGAACGGAGGCCCACCCACACCTCCCGGCAGCGGCTGCGGACCTCCTCGTCCGCGTCGGCCACCCCCGCCGCGATGGCCGCCTCCACCGCGGGGAGCGCCCGGTCAATGCCGGCGGTGGCGCCGCCGCCCCCGCACGCCACCGTCGATGCTGCCGTCGGCGTGGACGCTGCCAGCAGCAGAGCGCCCGCCGCGGCGGTGGGCGTGCTGGTGGCCGCCGCCCCGGCGGCGGCGGGCGTTGCCGCCCCGCCGCCGTCGTTGCTGCCAGCCCCACCGCTGCTGCCGCCGCCGCCACCGCCACCGCCGCCCCCCCCGCCCCCCCCCCCCGGCGTCGGCCCACCCCGCCGGTGGGGTGGCAACGAGCACGCCCAGCAGCGCCGCCGCCGCCCGGCGACTGAGCAGCGGCGACGACCGGCGGTCGGCGACGGCCGCCGCGACGGCGGTGACGGCACTCGGCGGCACCCCCCCCCCGCCCACCCGGCACAGCACCGTTGCCGCCGCCGCGGCGGCCGACGCGATGACCGCCACCGTCGCGCCGGCGGCGCGGAGGAGCGGCGGCAGCAGCCGGTCGGCGGCGGCGTCGGCGTAGGCGGGCCCGAGGCAGCGGGAGAGGGTGGCGATCGTCACGGCCGTCTCCTTGATGGGCACCGACCGGAGGTCCGCCAGCTGCGTGGCGAGCGCCGTCGACAGGGGGCGCGCGTGGCGGCACAGCGCCCGCCGGTGGGCGTCGTCGGCGCGCGTCTGGGGGTACCGGATCTGTGGGGGGGGGGGGGGGGGGGGGGGAGGGAGGGACAAGTCAAGGACGGCAGGAGCGGCAAGGCGGAGCGTGGGGTGGGGCGGTTAGTCGTATGGTCCGTGGCCGCCAAAAGATGCGATCCCCGCCTTCTCGCGTACCACCCCCCCCTTTGCCAGGTAGCAAAGCCGACCTGTCAACAGAACACACCCTCAATGCCACTGCACACACATGCCCCCACTTCCCCCACCCCACCCCAACCCACCGCCCCCCCCACTCCCACAGCCTCCCCGTCATCACGTACCGACTTTTGCGACGCCACCAGCCGCACCCGCCGCAGGGCGGCAATGCGCCCCCGCCAGTCCCCCCGCGTCGACTCGAGCGCCCCCGCCGCCTCGGTGAGGAGCTCGTCAATCGCCCGGACGCTGAGGGGCAGCCGCAGCACGGGAGGCGGCAGCCCGATATCCTCCTCCTCCCCAAACAGCCGCACGTCCTCTTCCGCCTCGGCCGCCGCGACCGCGTCGGCGGCTGTGGCAGCGGCAGCGGCAGCGGCGGCGGCAGCGGCAGCGGCGGCCGCCCCTCCCCCGACAGATGCCGTCGAAGGCGCTGACGGCGCGGCGGTAGCGGCGGCGGCGGCAGCGGCGGCGGCGGCGGCAGCGGTGGCCGCGGACATGGTCGACGACCCCGCCGCCCCCGAGGAAGACGATGCCGACGCCGACGCGGCCGACAGCGTTGACGGCGGCGGCGCGCCGCCGCCGGGGAGGGGCGCTAGCGCCGCCCGCCGGCGGTGGGGGTGCGCCGGCGGCCGGGGCGGCAGCGGGTCGGCAGCGGCGGCGGCGGCGGCGGCGGCGGCGGCGGCGGCGGCGGCGGCCGCCGCCGGCTCGACGACGGCCGCGCACGAGGCGCGGGAGCCAATGGGCCGGCGGCTACGTCGGAGAGGTGGGCGGGAGGGGGAGTGGGCGTCCATGACGCTCACTAGGAGGTGGAAGGGGGGGGGGGGGGGGGGGGGGGGACGGGGGGGACGGAGGGACAGAGAGAGAGAGAGAGCGCGCGGGGGGGAGGGGGTGGCGTGAGTGGGTAGAATGAGAAATGAGGGGTCGGAGGGGAGGGGGAAGGCAGAGGGGGAGGAGGGAAGGGGAGATGCAGGCAGCCGTTCCCACCACGCGCGGCGGTGGGGGAAGGAAAGGTGGTGGGGGGGTTGATGGGGATGGGGGGTGTGGGTGATGCGGGACGAGCCACCAGGCCGGGTAAAGTGGGCGGCACGCGCTCACCCGCGGGAGCGGTCGTCTGCCACGAGCGGTCGCTCGGTCGCGCCGTGCCGCTAGCGGCCGCGGTGGTGGGAATAGGGCTCGGATGAGAGGGGGAGGGCGGGGGTTGGCTGGCCGCCGCCGCCGAGCGGTCGTCGGCCGCGCGGGGTGGTGGACGCCACGGGGGTGGCGGCGCCTCCCTCCCCCCGCGCGCCCCGGTGGCTCGTGCTGTGGCAGCAAAGCGCGTTTCAAAAAGGAGCTCGCATGGGTGGCGGGCGGGGGGGGCGTAGGCATGCGGCCAGAGTTTGAATTTTGAAGATCGTCTGGAGGGGGGTGGGGGCGCCTCGACCAGGCCACTCGTGCGGGCGCGGCACGACCTCTCCTTGAATCTCGTCAAAGTTGCAGTTTTTACGATGGCTGGGATTGTCCAAAAGAGATCTAGTTACATTCAAGAATTACTGGGTGGAGGAGCCTGGTGACGTGGGGGGGCAGGCACGTTGGCTCTGTCGGGGAGGCAATGGGCGTCGCTCCCGCCCGGCCCCCGCGCACGTCACCACCCCCTCGCGGGGGAGAGCGCGGTCGGCGGCGGGGGCAACGCGGGGGCAGGCGCGGCGGGGAGCAACCTCGGCGACGGCGGCGGCAACGGCGGCAGCGGTAGCGACCGTCACAGCGACCCCCGTGGCAGCCGCGGCGGTGGCGGGCTGTGTTGGCAGCGACGACCGCGGCGGCGGCGGCGGCGGCGGCGGCGGCGGCGGCGGCGGCGCCGCCGCCGCGCTGAGCGCAGCCGGGCGGCGTCGGCGGCGGCAGCCGACAGCCGGCAGCCGGCAACGGCAGCGTGCGGCTGGCCCGGCCGTGTGGCCACGTCTGGCGCCCACGGCCGCGGCGGCCGTGGGACCCCCCCCAACCATGGTGCGTAGCCGTCGCGGTCCCGGTCCCGGTCGCGCTGAGTGGGGTCAGGACGGGGCGAGGCGAGGTGACGGGGGGGTGGGCCTGGTCGGTTCATCACACACGTTGCTGCCCGGCGCCCGCTGGTGCTGTACTGGGTGCTGCCCGTCCCCGTACTTCTCGTTTGTTTGTCATCTCCTTCCCTGTGGCTTCTTTGTTCCGGGTCTTTTATTCGTCTTGGTTTTTTTTGCCTGTTGTATTGCGCCATGCTCGTCCGCCGGCGTGGCCTCCATCTCTCCGTGTCCGTGCCCCACGGGCACTGACGGTCGTGGCTTTGGAGCCGTCGCTGGTGCCTGCTCCGCTCCCCCTTGTTCCTACCTTCTCCCCCCCCCCCGCCCCCCCTCTTCTCCCTCCCCCCCTTAGGTGATATCTGAGATTGCCGCCGCGACAATGATTGCCGTATGTGGGCTCCAACGTTCCTACCGTATCGTCCTCTACGCGGAGCGCGGCGTGCGGCGGCGCATGTACGTTTTGTGGGTGCTCCTCCCTCCTCGCTCCCCTCCGTTTCCCCCTCCCCTTCTTCTTTGCGGGCACAGCCGTCTGCGCGGCGCCGGTGCGTCATGGCCTACACTCGGGGTTGGCTCGTCTCTTTTCTTTGTTGTTGTTTTTGCGGGGGGGAGGTCTGCCATGGGGCGGGCCCCTGTTCTAATGAGCGGAGAGGGGGGCAGGGCGGCAGGGGCCAGGCCCGCCGCGGGCCTCGCCACCGCCTGTGCCCGTGCAGGGCGCTGGGTGGGGGATGCCTGTTGTCTCGGCCGCCAGTGCTGCGGACTGACGCCGAGCTGCCTCCGTCGTTGTGTCCCCGCGCCCCCCACGTTGGGTGTCTTGTCGTCGTTGCGGCTTGCGCCCGTTGCCCGCGCGCTGGCAAGTGACGCGCAGCGGCCGTGAGTCCCCCATCATTGCGGGCTACAACAGCTTCCCCCGCTTCTTCATCCGCCGCGTCTTCCAGGCAGGGCTCGCCATTGCGCTGCGGATGGAGGGGCGCGCCAAGACAGGTATGTTGGGGGGAGGAGCTACAACACGCCTCGACGCTGTCGGTTGGCTTGCTCTGTCTGTATGCGCGTCTTTTAGTGTGTTTTTTGGACTAGCCGTTGGGACCAGCCGTGGCGGCGCTCGGCGTTTGGTGTGCCCCCCCCTGCTCTCGACGGTGTGTGTTGACAGGTGCGCCTCGTAAGTGGCAACGGCGCTGGGTGCCACGACCATGCTCTGGACGGTTTCTAACCCACGTCCCGCGTTCTGTCCCTTCGCGTTCTGTTTGTTCGCACCGCTTTTTTTTGCCCTTTCTTGTATCCTGTTGTGCGTGGTGCCCCAACGCACTGTCTTTGGTTGGTCGCCGGCCTGCTCCTCTGCTGTACCGCACGGACGATTGCCCCCCCCCTCCCCCGTCCCTTTCGTCGGTAGCGGCGAGACGCGCGGCCACTGCCAGGAACAGCCTGGTCGACGGGCGGACGGCGATGAAGGAGGCAGTGCGTGACCGGCGGCGGGACCTCCGTGGCCGCGTCCTCCTTCGCGCCGCCGCGGTGGCGGTGCGTCTCTCCCGGCGGCGCGCCAAGGTCGCCGCCCACCTGTCCTCCCGCACCGCCGCCATCCGCTCACGTGTGGCAGACCTGCGCGCGACCGCCGCCGCGCGGCGGCGGGGGCGCCAACGCGCCGCCGCAGCGTCGGCGGCAGCGTCGCTGCCGCGGCCGGGGCCACCACCCCCGACATCGTCGGCGGAGGGAGCCGTGCCGTCACCGCCACGGGCTGGCGGCTCGACCGGGCCGCCGCAGCAGGTTTCATCGTCGTCGCCGCCGCCACAGGCGGGGCAGGCGGCGGCAGCGGCAGCGGCTGCGACGGCGGCGGCTGCGGCGGCGGCCCGGCCGCGGGCATCACAGCGGGCGGGCGGGCGTCGAGGCGTCCACTCCCTCGCGGGGGACCAGGTGGCGGTGGCGACGGCGGCGGCGGTAACAGTGTCGGCCGCCGTCCCCGTCACCCGTGCCGCGCTGCCGCTGCCCGCGAGTGGCGGGTGGGGGAGGGTGGGCCGCCCGCTGGTGGGGCAGCCGCCGTCGTTAGTGGGGCTGAGCGCCCTTCTCCACCCTGCTCCATGTGGCGTGCTGTCCCGGTCAGGGCCAGGCCCCAGTCGCCTAGCACAGCAACCGGGGGTAGACACCTGATGGCTGGGGGTTTGGCGGGGTTCGCTTCGCGGGAGTGGGGACCGTGGGTGTCAAGGGGTGTTGGCCTGAACGGCAGCCTTGTGGCCCATCAAAGTCTTGGACGAAAGCAGTTAACCCCGGACGGCGGGACGACTCTCATGACCTTGTGTGTCATGCTCGCCAGGGAAAATCCCTCATCTCCGAGAGGCCCTTGCCTAAAGCTTTGGGGGGTCTCGGAGAGTTGGGGCGGGATGGAAGATGTGGGAGGCGGAGCATACGCCCGGTAAGTGCTGTTGAGGCTGCGTTGGGACTATCGGTACCCGGTGTACCAACACAACCCCTGGTGGGGAAGCAGCGAACAAGGCTGGTATGTGAGCGAGCGCAGAAAAAAAAAAAGACGCTGCCCGAAGGAAAAAATATTGGTCACCGTAGCCAGACGAGCCGACGCGACGCGGGCAAGAGCCCATGCCCGACGCTGCCACCCATGGCCCACCCGCCCGCTCCCAGCGTGCTGCGTGCTCCCCCCTCATGGCGACGACGCCGACGACGCGATGAGGGTTTCCCACAACCCTCGGCGGGGGTGCTTTCCGCCCCCCCCTCCTGGGCGGCGGACGCGCTCCCCGACCGGCGGCGGGAGCAGTACGTCGGGCGCGGCGGCGACGGTGCGCCACGCGCCGTCGGTAAGCTCCGTGGCCATGGCGGCGGTGGACCAGCGCATGTAGCCACGGAGAAAGCGGAACTCGGCGGCTTCTGCTTTGGCCGCGGCCACCGCCGCGCGGGAGGCGTTGAAGCCACCAAGAAAGACGCCGGGGCACACCTCCACCGCGCCGGCGCCCAGCAGCGATGACCGCCGGTGGAGGATGGAAATGGTGCCCAGTGACACGTCGCCGCCCAGGTAAAGGCGGTTGTGCTGAAACTCGGCGCCCACCATGCCCTGCGAGAGACCAAAGGCAAAGAGAAGAACGGGGATGGGGAGCAAGCGCAACGGGTTCAGCAGCGAGTGGGGAGGTTACCAACACGGTCAGCCGGCGGTTCGACACTTCGACGTCACTGCTCTCCCGCCGCCCCAGTCCCTATCCCCCAATTCCGCTCACTTGGGTGTGAGCTCTCGACCTTAGCAGCCCCCCCCTTCCGACTCGTACACCCCTCTTCCATCTCGCCACCCCACTGCACCCTCTCCGCTCCTCTTCCATCCCCCACAACAACGCACCTTGACCGCCTCACACCGCCCAAGTTCATGGTTAACAATCAGCCCCCGCACGCCGTCGGGTCCCACCTCGGTGACCAGCACGACCGCCCGCGCCAGGTGACGGCGGCCCAGCGCCCATGGATAGGCGGGGGAGGCAACGAGGCAGCCACCTGCCTCCACCGTTGGCACCGAGTGGGCCCAGGCGGCCGTGCCGCCCGCGTGGGCACCGCCGCCGCCGCCGCCGCTCGAGACGCTGGCTGGGGTGCCTGCCGCGGCCGCCTCGGCTGCAATGAGCGCCGCACGAAAGCGGCGCCACTCGTGGAGGGGCTCGGCGGCCGACGCGGAAGGGGGGGGAGGTCGGGGGGAATGGCGCCGCCGGGGGGGGTCGCCTCCCGGCGGCGCCACGCGGCGGGGAGTGGTGGCCGCCAGCCGGCGGGGCGGGTTCCCGGGCAGGGAGGGAGTGGGCAGGAAGGCCATGACGGGTGGCAACCCCACCTGCTCGAGCCGTACACGAAGGGGAAGCGGAGGGGGAAGAAGGGAGGCGAGGGGCGGTTGGGGGTCGGCGTGGCGAGTGGAGGTGGAGGGAGGGCGTGCCGCACCGTCTCGGCGTCACAGAAGACGATAAGCAGGACGAGGACGATTGCCAGCTACTGAGCCTCTGCTCAATAGTGCACGTGTGAGGGACCGCTTCATACGCAGGTCCAGTCCAACCTGTCTACCTGGGCCGCGCCCTGCGTGGGCAACCCCAGCAGGAGGCCGAGCCAAGAAGACGGGCGTGGGTGTGGGGGCGGCTGACGGGCCAGGGCAGCCGCGCGACCGCTGCCGCGCTGCTGCAGCAGGGTGCTGCGGAGGGGGGGGGCGGGGCGCAGCAGGCAGGGAGGGAGCAGTTGCCCCAGACAGGTGGCGCCCAGCTTCCACCCGCACCGCTGCGGACCGGTGGCAACACATGAATCTGTGTCTGGTGTGGGCCAATGGGGAGGCGTTGAAAAAATCTGCAAACGGGTGGGCGCAGCTCAAGATCTTGTTGGGGCCGCGACCGCCATCGCATCTGCGTTTCTTTGAAAACCGCAGACATGGAAGGACGAAAAGGCAAAAAGTATCGGCAAGACGTCGTCGAGCAGCCGCTGTAGGAAACGGAGCCGTCGACCAGGGTTGCGCAACACGCGCGAGGCGTGAGACGTGACAACGTAAAACACGTGTTAGAACTCGCATAACACGTAAAACACGCAAAACACGCCTCTTCTAAATATTATGTAGCCCCCCATACTCGTAAGGTAGCACCTGCTACATACGATTCTTTCTAGTAAATTAAGCCTTGTTCACCTCCTGGGCGCGCCACCTCGAAGCATTCGGGGGCGGTCCCCTTCTATCTGCCTGCTCGATCCCCCGGCGACGCGTGCTGGTCGGTCTCGTCGGCACCTTCTCACCGCTACCATCGGGGTGGCGCGCATCGGCAGAGGCAAGGCTCAGTGTGGACCGCCTCGGCATGTGTGGCAGGGCGGGCGTGTGGTCAGTCGTGGGTACAATCAATATAAGGAGCTCACCATCCGCGCCTCGCGAAATGACGAGTCACTTCTGTGCGCCCGGTGTGCCCGGAAAATAGCGGGTGCCATTAGTATTCGGATAAAACGCGGAAAAGACGCCCCTCAAGGCTGGGCGTGAGGCGTGACACGCCCTAAAACACGTGTAAAACACGCCTGAGGCGGGACATTCATCACGCCCAGGGCGTGTTGTGCAACCCTACCGTCGACCAGAGTTGAGATGTGATAAATATCGTATTATGAGAACAGCATAAGGTTTAGGGCAACAGCGGTGTTAGTTATCGCCGTATGATCCACGTGTCACACCACGTGGCGAGCCCGAACGCCAGGGCATTGGCGCCTGTGAACACAGGTCGCCAGATTCACTGCTCATCACATCACCGCAAGCAATTTCTGGGAAACCCTTCGCTAGAATTTGGGATTATGTGTCCGAGAAAACGTATTCAGGTAACCGCGATGCACATCGCGGCTGGCCGAGTCTTTTTGATGTCACGGTGAAGAGTGGAAAGTCAAGAGTCATTACATTTCAATATCAACGTCAGCCTTTTGCTAGTAGGAGTTCATGTCATACTATAGGGAATCCGACCATTCATTCGTAGAGGTTTGCAATGCACGTTTCGTGGCGCATTTGCGCCAGGACTGCGGAACAGATGAGCGCGAGCTCACCGGACGTGACTGTGGCACACCTTCATACTCTTTTCGGCGGCCACGTCTTGATGTGGCCTGCTCATCCCTGGTAGAGTATTGCACTTGACAACTTGAACGCGTATGTCTCAGCCACAAAAGAGGACATCAGGAGTCGACATGTGCTGACCTGCTTAGCGGACGCCCGTTTGTTCAAAAACATTGCTCCACTGATGTATCTACACGGTGTTCACGTCTGCAGTGCGTAGCACCTTCTATGACAGCAGCTCCTACTCTACAACCTCTCGCCGCGGTTCAGGGCGTGCTCCCTGTACACTGCGCCGCGTCAGCCGCGTCGGCCGCGGTGGCGGCGGCGCCAGTGAGGTGGGCACACCTGCTCGCCCGTCCGAGTCCTGCAGCCGTACTCCTCCCATCGCCCCCCCCCAACGGAGCCTTGGTCACACACTTCGCCACCAAGCTCCTCGCGTCAGCCCACATCGCCCATCGTCGTCCGCCAAAGCGTTCCGCCCCCCACACCCGAAGACGCTCGGCCCCCCACCCCACACTCGGTGCGCCGCACCTTCCACGGTGGCGTCGGCGTCACGGCGGTCGAGCCTGCTGCTCCCTCAGCGCTGCTACAAAGCCACTGCTGCTGATTTCACGCCCATGCACTAGTTCCGTCACTGCTCCCCGAATCGTTCAGCCCGCCTCCCCCCAAAGCGCTCAGCCCCGTCCCCCCCAAGACGCTGGGCCTCGTACCCCGACTGGATGAACTGCGTCTGGCGCGGCGGCGTCGGCGCCACGGCCGTGAAAGCAGCTGCTCTCCTCAGCACGTCAACCGATGGCACCACCGCGGCATTCATGCCCCAGCACTTCTCCCGTCGCCTCCCCCCAACAGACCCTACGTCGCTCACCTCGCCATCTTACCGGTCTTGCAAGCCCACTCCTCCCGTGCACGCTCCCCGTATTGCACAGCCCCCCACCCCAGTCGGTGCATCGTATCTGCCGCAGCGGCGACGGCGCCACGACAGTAGGAGCTGCTGCCCCTCTCAGCCCTGATGCAGAAGCCGCGGGCGCTGATGCCAGTCCACAGCACCACACCGCGTTGTCACGCCGCACGCTTCAGCGCCACAACGAACAATCTAACCCCCCCGTCACCGACTCTCGCTCGGCAATCCAATCAATCGCGGCACTCCCCACTCGTTGCACCTCGAAGGCTGCTTTGGCGGCGGCACTGCGGCAGTGAAAGCTCCTGCTGCCCCTCTCAGGTTCTCTGCCTCTGTCGCTACAGCTGCCGCTACGCCTTGACGCCCATCTCATCGTTGGGCCACCTCTCTGCTTGAGCTGCCAGCGAAGCCATCGCCCCCCTCCTCGTTACCGGAGCCTTCGCGCAGCACCAGCCGCCGTGTCAGCGCCGACGAAATGATGTGCTCGCGAAGGTGTACAAAACAGCCGTGGCCCCCCACGACAGAACAGATGGGAACGGCGCAAGGCAAACAGGAAAGAGGGAGGAGAAAATCGACGGGAGTGAGTCGAAGGAGAGGGGGAGGCGTGCGGTTCGAGGAGTGGGCAGAGGTATGAGGGGAGCAGACGGATGCGGGGGGTGCAGGTGAGGAAGAGGTGGGCCACGAGGAGCGAGGGAGCAGAGGGGTGCGGGGGGATGCAGGTGAGGAAGAGGTAGGCCAGGAGGAGCGAGGGAGCAGAGGGGTGTGGGGGGGATGCAGGTGAGGAAGAGGTGGGACAACGTAAGCGAGAGAGAGGGCGGCGCACGAGCGCGTAGCGGCCGGTTGCGCGACTGGGTGAAGACCGTGGAAAAACGCAGGGGCGCGCCTCGCGCCGAACTGCTGGAACAGGTGCCATGATACACAGGGCGCCCATCCCCTGAGGTGAGAGAGAGGGCCCTCTCCTCGAGGTGAGGTAGCCGAAGGTGAGGGAGGCCGCCCTCTCCTCGAAGCGAGGGGGGAAGGGAGCCCTCTCCCCGAGGCGAGGGAGAGGGCCCTCTCTCCGAAATGAGGAACAGGGCCCTCTCACCGAGGTGAGGGAGAGGGCCCTCTCCCCGAGGTGAGTGATGGGGACCTCTCCCCGAGGTGAGGGGGAGGGCCCTCTCCTGGAAATGAGGGAGCCCATCTTTTGAGGGCGAGGCCCCTCTTCCCGAGGCGAGAGGGAAGGCCCGCTGCCCGAGGTGAGGCTGCGCAAGGTGAGGGACCACCCTCTCCCAGAAGTGAGGGGAAGGGGCCTCTCCCCACGGTGAGAGGGGAGCCCTCCACCCGTGGTGAGGGGGAGGGCCTTCCCTGAGATGAGGGGGAGGGCCCGCTCCTTGAGTCGAGGAGAGGAGCCTCTTCCCGCCCCAACGGTGCGTGAGAATACACGGCCGGTCTGGCCACATGCTTCCCCCTAAACGCGCATGCCTTCTGCAAAGCGTTCGTGCACATGACCAAGGTCCCCTCAAACGAGTTCGTGGACACCTCTGCTTTGCGTCAGGGGAGTGCTGCAGGTACCTTGGTAATTCATGTTAAGGCAACCTCACGGGACTGTCCAGAGAGCCACCGAGGTGCGACCCGCCCGGTAGGAAGTGCCGGGGACTGCACACCCAACAGTCCTCGGCTCCCCCGTGCGTTCTGTCGCCATCTATCGGGGTGGCCATGGACTGAGCAGGCCGTCTTGCGCCGGCGGAAGTCTTCCTTGCGTTTCTTCTGGTACGTCGCATGGCTGCACGGCCCATGCGTCTTAGTGTGCGGAGGGAGCCTGCTCTGCAAGGGGCGCAGCCTCTCGGTGACACGGTCCGCGCAGGGCGGGACACAACCGTGCGTCTAGGCATGCCTGGGCTGCCGACTGCGGAGTGGGCTTTGGGCTGCTGGGGTCCCGCCCTAGCTGATCTGCAGCGTGACTCGGGCGTGGATACTTACCTATATGACTAGTGACAAAGCGCCGTTGTCTACCCATCGTGTACTCTGGCTCTCTACCCAGCAACCTACCACGGGTGTGTCACTGCCCGTGGACGTCGAGCCTGCCACCACCCCACCGTGCGTGGCCTTCGCCCTTGCCTTCTTCCCAGGCCTTTTGTACCATCTCTTCGACCTGCTACCCTCTGCCCCCCTCGTCTCCGCGCCCTCCTTCGTCTCTTCTCCCCCCCTCCCCGTACCCGATTGCCACCATGGCCCGCAATGGTCGTGGCAAACGTCGCTCGCGCTCCTCCGCACCCGAGAGCGGCTGTGAGAGCAGCGGCGACAGCAGCGGAAAGGCGTCGCGGCCGCATCGGGGCGCCCGCCACGTCAGCCCAGTCGACCTGGATGCATTGTTTGACCGCATTGTCTCTGTGCAGGCCAAGAAGCTGGAGGAGGTGAGCACTGCCCTTGCTGCGCAGCTGGCGTCCATGCGCGCGGAGATCAAGAACGAGGTGAAGGCCCAGCTAGGCACCGTTGTCGCCGGCCAGATCACGATCATCAACGAGGAGCTGCTGGCCAATGGCCAGCGGATGCCCTCAGCGCAGCAGGTGGCCGTGCTCACGTCAACCATGGAGATTGACGCTGTGAAGGATCTCGTGCCAGCGGGCGGTGGAGCTTTCTTGGTGCCATTCAACCAGCGCTCGATGGACGAGGTGCGCGTGGCCGTCGCGCGCGCTCTGTCGCTGAGCCAGATTCGGCACTGCCATTCCTTAGCCGTCTGCCTGACCGTGCTGCGCCTGGGGGTCACCGCGCCGGCAGAGGGGGACGGCCTCACGTGCTTTTTCTCCCCAGCTTCTAAGCAGGCGGGGCAGAACTCTCACGCCATCAAGAACTTCAAGCGTGTGAGCATTGCCGCTCTTAACAAGCTCATCACCGTCATGGGAGCCTCTGAATATGCGCCAGCTGTTTTCCAGGGACAAGCGCGGGTGGTGCCGTCGCGGATTGGACGCTTCGAGGAAGCGGCTCTCTCGTTCATTTGAAACTCGCTCAACGACGGCCGATCTCTGGGCCGTGAGCCTTTTTATCGTGGTCCCGCATACGCACTGGAGAAGGAGAACGGGCGCATCAAGGTGCGCATGGCTTTTCCAGATGTTTTCAAGCCCGCTGTCAGTGACGCGTCTATCTCCAAGTACATCGTCGCTCGCATCACTGTAGCACAATAGGAATCCGTCGCACGTCCACTCTCAGGGAACACTCACCAAGGGGGATCGGCACCAACGTCACCGGGAGGCCAAGGTTGCTGTCCTTGGAGCGCAAGCCACGGGACCAAGATGGGAGCCCAAATGGGAGGGGTTTGTTGTTCTACCTTGGCCGGCGGTGGATTCGCCGCCGGCCCCCACGTTATAAACCCTCGGAGACACTACTAACTACCCTCCACCCCAAGATGCAAGTCCCTCTGGTCATACGTAACTTATAGATACCGTGACCAGTACGAACTATCAAATTGAAAGTTAAGGGTTAGAAGTAGCCCCCCTAATATTAGGGTTACAATACGGACAACCATATTGCTACATATCCCCCCCTTGGATTCGGCCCGTCCTCGGGTCGAGTTGCATTCGGGTTACCGAATGTAAGTGGGTCGCGTGACCGTTTACCCGTCGGGTGGGGCTTTGCGCCCCGTCGCGACAGACACCCCTTTTCGAGGTTGTCTGAGGGGGGTGCCCCCCTTTGTGTGGTACACACACGATCCGTTTTCCGGACCGTTAAATTCCCGATGCGGGTTCTGTTCACGACCCCCCTTTCTGAGGGGTGGTGCAAGCGGATCCGCCACCAGGTGTCTGGTGGTAGGGGAGCCCCTCTCGTGTTACCGAGTGAATGGGGGCGGCCGCTCCCGCTTTTCGCGGGGGCGGTTTCGGGGTGAACCCCTCTTGGTTGCCCCGTACGGGGGTATGGCCCCGGCCCGCCCAGGTGCCTGGGTGGAGCCCGTTCGTAGCCTCGTGGAGCGCGGGTCGACCCGCGCGCCTGCAGCGCTTCTCGTGGCCGTTTGTGGTCATAAGCGCGGGCGCCCGCGCTTCCCTGGCTCGTCCGCGCGAGCGTTCCTCGTACCGGGTCGAGCCGGCCTCGGCGTTTCTGCAAGGGGCGCCCCTGCCACCCCGGTTGCACCATGTCGGACCCCCAGGTACCCGGGGGCGACGACGACCTCCTGCCTGAAGAGGGGGAAGAGGTGATGGTGGACGACGTTCCCGTCTCCGCCACCGCCGCCGAGTGCTTCCTAGCGAGCTCGTCGGAGGACGAGGACGACCGGGTGACCGTTCGTGTGGCCCCGGACGGCGCGCCGGGCGGGTTGTCGTCCGTGTGTAGCGGCACGACGGCTCCGTCGGGTGGCGGACAACCGCGTGCAGCGGTGGGTTCTACCGCTTCTCCTCCGGCGGCCCGGATGGCTTCTGTCGCCGGTACCGGCGTGGCTCTACCTCAAGACGGTGTCGCCGGCGTGGCGGATGGTGGTGTTGGCACCCCGTCCAGTCCGGCGGGTCCAGACGGCGCGGGTGCCCGCCCGGTTGGTGTGTCCGCTGCGGCGGGTAGCGGGTCTAGCCGTGCTGCCCCCGTGGTACCCACGTCGGGTCCGGGTGGCGGCGATGCTCTGCCCGCGGTGCCGCGGGCGTCTGGTGGTCAAGGTGGGTCTACACCGATGGCAGTGGACTCCGGTAGTTACTCCGGGCGGGCGCCCGCCCTTCTTCTTCCTCCTCGGCCGCGTGCGACTCCGGCGCCGGCCCCTCTTCCGGTGGGGCATCCCCCGGCGCTCCCTATTCTTCCTGGTCCTGCCCGGGTTGCCCCGTTGGGTGGCGGCGTCGCCGTGGCGGCGGGTCAACCCGCCATGTCGATGTTCGGCTTGGTGGCTCGGGTTCGAGGCCTGACTGTGCAAGAGTCAATGGAGTCCGATGGGCGGATGCGGGTGGACTTCCACCTGCCCCATCCTCGTGGAGAGTCCTCCCGGCGCGTCAAGGTGGACCCGAGTTGGGAGCGGGAGTTGGTGCGGCTGGTCAACCAGCCGAACGCGGTGCGAGTGGAACACCATTGGATCCTGAGTCAGCCGGACGACCGGCATGCGCAGCTCTGGCGCACTCGGGTGGGACGGGGTGAGGTCTACCTCGACCCCGCCTTCGGGGTATGCGACCTAATCGCCCCCGCGTTGCCGCGGGAGGTTGACTACCCGGCTAGTGCTCGGGGGATTGCGGCGGCGGCGGAGCCGGTTGCGTTTGGGGAGATGGTGGGCAGTACCGGTCGGTATCCCGACTTTGATTACTACCCGGGGGTATCCCCGTATCTGTCGTTGACGGCTCCCTACCCGCCTATGGCGGGGTTGAAGTCGGCGTCGAGCTGGCGACGTAACCATGGTGTCATGGCGGATGCGTTTCGCACGGATATAACGTGTGCGTTGCAGACCGGCAACGGTCGTGCGCCGGTATACACTCCCGTGCGCCCGCCGCTATGGCAGGAGGGGTGGGAACCCGCTCCTGCTTTCCGGTTTGACACCGGCTCCTGTCTCCGATACTTCGGAAGTGTGTTGGCCTCCCGGCCGGTCCACCCGTTGCAGGGTACCTTCACCCTTGAGGTTACCCTCGGGCAGGCTTCCTCCTTCTTGCTGTCCGTCCGCCGGCAGGGGCGCCTGTTTCATCTTCCGACGGGTGTCCGTCGGCACATCGCGCAGCTGGGCGTGGACCTGATAGCTGCCAAGACCGGGTTGGCCCGGGAGTTCGAGGCCCTGCTGGCTGTTCACGATGCCGTGAACTGGGCTGGGGTGTTGGCCCTTCCCCCGTACCGGGACCCGCAGGCTGGGGCTACCCCCTTGCCTCGTCACTCGTTGCGTATCCGGCGTACTCAGCCGGGTGAGCCTAGTTGCCATGGGTGGGCGTCCACCGAGGCTGTTGCTGACCTGGGTATTCCCATGGTTATCCATGACCCTCTTCAGGTCCTTGCTCCGTGGTTCGGTAACCCGATACCGGCGGCGGTTGGCCGTCGTCCCCGAGAGTGGGGCTCTGCGGGTGGGGAGCGTGAGGTGTCCCGTCGTCGGGCGGAGCCCCGCCGGGGTTACGGTGGAGCCCCTTCGGTAGGGTCCTACCGAGCCTCGTATCAGGTGCCACCGGCTCCGGTGGTAGCCGTGTCGGCTCCTGTGGCTCCTCTGGCTGCGCCAGTGTCACCTCCCGCCCCTGTCCTAAATGACGGGGGTCCCCGTCTCTGGTATGAGGGCGTTGAGGCCCTTGTTGCCCGCGCAATGCGGGAGGGTCTCTCTGTTAGCTGGGGGGATATCCCCCCAGGTGCTACCCTGGTTGGGTCAGCGCGTTGCTTCGGTGGTGTGCTTGACCGCCTCCAGAAAGCTCTGGAGGACGTGGAGGCTGGCCGCAGCACCCTCGTCCAGCTATGCACCGAGGTAACTCGGGTGATTGACCGTCGTGAGATTGCCGACCGGTGGAGCACGGAGGTATACGCGCTTATGCGTGAGTGGCCTCCCTCGGGCAGTGGGTCTACCCACTGAGGAGTGTTATTGTTTGTACGGGAGAGGGACCCGGTGGCCCTTATGGTAGCCGGGTAGTAGTGAGTATAAACTCATCCCCGTTGGGGGCATTGCTTGCCTCTGTTTGCTGCCCTGGGGAGTACCCCTTCTGGCTCAGTGGTGCCTTGCCTCCCGTCCAACTTCTTCCGGTTGGTTCATGCTTGGGGAGGTCATCCTCTCTCACTTTGTGTCTTGGCTTGGGGAGGTCATCCCCCCGTGTAAGCCCCCTAGTTACTTCGATATTATCGAAGTTAGCCTTTACCTTTAAGTTAACTTATTAAGGTTCAGGTATTACTTAGTCACCTAAGCTTGACTCTACTTAGATGCCTAAGCTTGGTTCGACTTAGAAACCTAAGTCTGATTTGACTTAGAAACCTAAGTCTGCCGTAACCATGTCACACCCTACTTAGTAGGTATAAGCCTCACCCCCCAACAGCCGAAGTCGGTGTCGGTTGGGTTGTTACAGTAGGCGTCGTCGCCTCATGTAAGGCATGAGAAGTTGGCGGGGTATATTTGCCGCCTGTTCCCAGGTGGGTGAGTCGTATCCGACCCACATAACCTTGACGTACCAGGGTCCTGGTAGGTTCGGGTCGGTGTGTCCGACCACGCTCTCTACTTGGTATGGAATCCCATCCGGTCCCACCGGGTCATCTGACCGGTGGGTTGTAAGAGCTTCATGTAGCAACCCAGCCGGTACCGGCTGAGGCTGTTCGGGCTTCGGAGCAGGTGTGACATCATTCACACTGATGCGTTGGATCTCCGTATCGGAGTGTAAGATAACAGAGTGGTCATCTCTGTGGAGAATCTGGTACGGTCCCTTGACCGGTTGCATGAGCTTGTTCCCCCGGAACTTCTGGTGTCTGATGTAGACCCAGTCACCTGTCATCAGGGTAGCGTTGCGCACCCGTAGTCGGGCGTCGAAGTTCTTCTTGTATCGAAGTTGTGTTCTGTCAAGGGCACCCTTGAGCTTAGGAATCATCCACGATAGCTTGGCCAACCAAGCTAGGTGTATACGTTCGGCCGGTCGGCCCTTCGGTGTATCATACTGAGTGCACCTGCCGGGTGGCAGCGTCAGATTACCGACGCCCATCGGCATGACCCACTCCAGTGGGGCGATGTTGGTACTCCGATGTGGCCTGGCATTGTATGCCAGGGTGAGTACGGACAGAAGCCTGTCCCAAGTGTTCGTGTGCTCGGCCACGTAGCACTGTAGCATCTTGACGATTGTGCGGTTGAACCGCTCCACCTGCCCGTTGGTTTGCGGGTGGTAGTCGGATGCCCGACGTGGTTTGATACCGAACATGCCCAGGACCTTAGTGCAGAATGCTGACGTAAGGTTTGCTCCGTTGTCGGAGAGGAGTTGCTTCATGACTCCGTATGCACTGATCCAGTGGTCAACCACTGCGTTCATGATGGTGTATGCCGTATCATTCGGGATGGCTGCCGCTCGCGACAGCTTAGTGAAGCGGTCAGACATGACCAGGATGTACCTGTTCCCTTCTCCCGTTACCGGAAGTGGCCCGAGTATGTCGATAGCGACTTGCTCGTTGGGCCCATCGGGTGGGAATAGCTTCATGGCAGACGCCTGCCTATGTAGACTCATGCGGTTACGTGCACAGGGGTGGCACCCCCTTACGTGGTCGACCACGTCGACGGCCATTGCTGGCCAGTAGAAGAACCTTCGCATTGCTGCGAACATACGTGAACCCCCCGGGTGTCCGGCTGTAGGGTTCTCGTGTTCTCGTTCCATGACGGCTTGCCGTAAGGAAACGGGAACCACGACTTGATGTCGTCCATCGGCGGGTGCCCGCCGGTATATGAGTCCGTCTTCGTTCTCGGAGAAGATGCCGGCCGTACCGGCCAGGAGGTTAGCGCAATGGCGTCTACAGTCATCGTCGTTAGCTTGTGCCTCGCGGAAGTCCGCGAGGGTCAGTGGGCATGCTCGGTGTGCCATGGTATGGTCAACCATACCTTGGGTAGCGTTACCCACCATGCAAACCGGTACCACCGGGATGTCCTCGTCCACCGGGCGGGTATCCCCGCTCGGGGTGTCGAGGCAAGACAATGCGTCTCCGAGATGGTGGGTTGACCCAGCCTTATACACGGTACGGTAGTCGTGCTCGGCCATCTTCAGCCTCCATCGGGCTAGCCTCCCATGGCTATCGGAATCCTTGTCACCAAGGTTGAGGAGCCATCGTAGGGGTTCGTGGTCGGACCTCACGATGAACCTCGAGCCCTCCAGGTATGGACGGAGCAGTTGCACTGCCCATATAACTCCGAGGCATTCACGCTCGGTGGCACTATAGTTACGCTCAGCCGGGTTGAGTGTCCGGCTGAAGTATCCTACCGGACGTAGGTCCGGGATAACGTTATCGGTACCGATCAACGTCTCCCCCTGTAGCAGGGTGCATCCCACTTGGGTGTCGCACGCATCGACATCGATGACGAAGGTACCCCGTCGGTGCGGTAACGCAAGGACGGGTGGGGATAGTAGGGCTCGCTTCAGCGACTCGAATGCCTCCTCTTCGCTAGGCGAAGGGGGTTGGAGTACCTTGGGCAGGGTACTGCTCGTAAGAACCGTTAACGGTTTAGCTATCCGAGCGAAGTCCTTGACGAACCGTCGGTATACATTGCACATTCCCAGGAAGCTCTTGAGCTGTGTCTGGGTGTTAGGGAGCCGGGCATCCCGGAGTGCCCGGGTATTGGCTTCGAGTACCCCTACTTTACCAGGGGTTATCTGGTGGCCCAGATACTCGACCGTCTGTTGGAAGAAGGCGCACTTCTTCAGACGCAGGGTTACCCCGGCGTTCCTCAAGAGGGTGAGTACCTCGTCAACATGTTGCACATGGTCATCCATGTTACGCGAGAAGACGATGACGTCATCGAGATACACTAGGCAGTTACGCCACTTCACCCCCGACAGTATAATGTCGATAGCCCGCTGGAATGTAGCGGGGGCGTTGGACAATCCGAAGGGCATCCTTAGGAACTCGTACACTCCACTGTGACAGACGAATGCCGTCTTGGGGATATCCTCGTCCGCCACCGGGATCTGCCAGTATCCGGCATTGCAGTCGATGGTGGTAAACACCGTAGCTTCCCCCAGGGAGTCGATGCATTCATCCATCCTTGGTAAAGGGTAGGAGTCCTTCTTGGTAACCAAGTTGAGGCGTCGATAATCGATGCAAAACCGAGGAGTTTGATCCTTCTTCGGTACGATAACGACTGGGGCACCCCACTCCGACATCAAAGGTCGTATCACCTTCGCTTCACTCATCCTCTTCACTTCTCCATCAACGATCTCTCGTTGCATAGGTCCCGCTCGGTGCGGTTGTGACCGGGCGGGGCGTGCGCCTGGTACCAGGTCAATACGATGTTAGGTTGCCCCAATGGTACCCAAGGCTCCGCCTGTCCACATGACGACATGCTTTCTTAACATCCGTCGTACCCCTTCGGCTACCGAAGGGGGAAGGTAGTCGGGGTCAGCCTCGGCCAGTGCCTTCAATGCTTCTTGGTCCTTCGGCGGAATATCCGCCGGTAATGATGGTCGACTAGGCTTCCCGTCATCGGGTTGCTGTCGCTCGGTGGTCTCGGCGACCGCCAGCACCTTAAGTGGTTCCACTTGACCTTCCTTGTCAGGGGTAAGGATATCTCCTTCGTAGAGCTCGGCAATCCCGAGGATAGTTCCCTTCGGGAGGGTGACTGCCATACGGCGATAGTTCGCCATCACTAGGAGGGACGACCCTCCTGATGGGAGGTCTATGAGACCGTTGGCCATGGTCAACCCATGGCGCTTGTACGTCCGCAAGTTGGACTTGACTCTGCAGATGCCTGCGAGGTCACAGTTAACCGGGAGGAATGTCTCCGACAACGGCTCAAAGCGAGTTCGCTTGGCCAACCGAAGTGTCTTCGGCTCGACACTTGCGTACACCTCAGCCACGTTAACGTGGCTCCCTTGTAGCGTCAGGTCCCTGACGATAGCCGTGTGTCCTCGCTTCGTCCCGTCGGCTTCTTGAAGCTCAACGGTCCTCCGGCCTGGCCGGATTGCATCAACGTGAACGTTGATGAAGGTGCACCCCAGTATGCAGGGCACCGATAGGGTCTCACACACCAGGAAGTCGACTTCCGTGGTGAGTTCCCCGATGGTAACCCGCAGCGACATCGCTGCGGTCGTACGAATGAGACGACCATTCGCGTCCTTGATGGTGGGTCCCCGAGTCACTCTGACTCGCGAGAGCCACTTGTCCGGGAGGGTATCCTTCCGGATAAGGTTGGGTCCAGCCCCTGTATCCAGTACAGGGTAGTACGATCGTGTCGACTGGGGGTCAACCCCCAGTGTGGCTGATACCTTGAAGTTCTCCAAGGTAAACAGCACGTGGCCTACACCGATATCCGGTGTAGCTCGGGCATCCTGAACAGGGCCCTTGTCTGGTTCGATGTGACGGGGCTTCCCGTCCTCTCCTCCCAACCTTGGTGGTTGGTCATCAATCCCCTGACGCCGTGTCGTCGGGGCCGGAAGGTGTACCCGGGGGTTGATGCGGCGTCGGCTCAACCGCGCTCTCCGTGGGGCTTTCCCCGCGGTACTCCGGGGTGGCTTGCTTGGGTTACCCCAGCGCCCCCCGGTCATCCTTCCTCTTACTCGTTTCCCGCCCTTGGTAGGGTGCTGTCCGCCGGGACATCCGGCTGCGGAGGTGCCTCCTCGACGGCCAGTACTCCACCTGGAGCTGGCTGCCTACCCGGTGCGGGTCCGGGTGCTCTGGCGGGATACCCCCCGGTGGATGCCTTGCGTTGCGCCGCTGCCCGCCGAGACTCCTCGGGGATGAGTGGGCAGGACGACACCCAGTGCTGGGGATCCCCACACAACATACATCCGGACGTGCCGGTCCCTCCTCGAGTTCGCATCGGGGTAGCCCCGTAGCTGCGGTAGCTGCGGTCGCCTCCCTCGGGCGCCCGAGTGCCTGCTCCCTGGTAGGCCTTGGGTCCTTGGGTCAACCGGAACATGGACTCCCCCAACCGGTTGGGTCGGCCCGCAATCTGCGGGGGTGCCTCCGTACGTACTGCCCATGTAGGCAGGGACTGGTGGGGGTTACCCGTAACCGGGGCATACCCCGTAGGCCTTGCGTCCCGGTGCCAGCCGGAACATGGACTCCCCCAGCCGGTTGGTTCTACCAGCGATGTGCGGAGGTGCCGCCGTACGTACTGCCCATGTCGGCAGGGGTTGGTGGGGGCTACCCGTAACCGGGGCATAACCCGTAGTCCGCATATACGGGACGCGCCGTCCCGCTCCCTTGTTAACCTGGAACTGGGTCCCAGCCGGGGCGATGTACGCTACCGTACCATGCTCATCAATCACCGGCGTCGCCGGTAGCAACAGGTGGCCCTGTTGGTCGACTAGAGGTTCATCCTCGCCCGTAGGGGTATGTTCGGTCGCCACCAGTACTGGTGCGGCCTTACGTTCCACCTTCTCTTGCCTCGGTACCGGGGTAAGACTGGGCTTGCCTCCCTCACCCTTAGGCTTTGGGGCCAAGGCACATTCCGGGTGTAGCACCCGGTAGGCGTCCCCTCGGGACTTGCACATATGCATCAGTCGACTGAAGTTCGTCCGTGCCGTGTTGGCGCCCCGTGCGGATATCCGCACGTAGTTGGGTACTCCTGCGAACAGGATGGCTCGTAGCTCCCCTTCACCGAGGAGCTTCCCCAGCTCGTAGTCGAGCTCTTGAATCCGTCGTCCGAACATCTCCTCATCCTCCCAGCTCTGGGCGGTGGGAGTGCGCAGGGCCCGGTAGTGGTGCTCGCACTTGTCCTCACTGAGGTAACTGCTCAGCAGCTCCTTGAGGATCCCACGGTAATCCATGGGGGTGGCCGCGACTCTCATTCCCGGCATCGGGGATGCCTGGCGAAGGATCCCTCGTACCCGTTCGTCAACAAAGAACGGGAGGATCTCCAGCGCCAGCCCCTCGTTGACGAGCGCCTTGTCTGCGGCTGCCTTGAAGCTAGTCAAGAAGCCGATGACTGCCAACGGACGTCCGTTGGGGCCCCCGATCATAGGGACTCCCTTCATAAGGTTCTGCATAGAGCGGATCGCTCGGTGGGACGTATTCCGCATCGATTCCGATACGGTGGTAGATCGGTCTTCCAAACGATAACGTTCGGGAGTCAGTACCGACCTGAAGACTTCGTTGACGATCTCCGTGTCAGCGTCCTGGATATCCAGTCGCTTAGCCAGTTGATGAGTAAACTCCTCGGAGTCCATCCGCTTCAGTAGGCTCGCAGTTACCTCCGCGGTCATAGCTTCCACCACTGACGGTGGTACTTCAGGCGTCGGCACCTCGGGAACCCGAGCTGCCTGGCCTCCTTCGTCGTGGGGATACTGTGAGAGGGTACCCCCTCCCCCAATAACCGACTCTCCACCGGCGTAAGTATCCGCCGGGTCGTGTCCACGGAGTCCGCTTCGGGTGTTCCGAGCGTATCGCTCCGTGTGACTCCGTTCCAGCTCTGCCGACGAGTCGGATCCATACCCCATTGTGTCAGGGGGTTGTCCAGGAGTAGCAGCAACGGGGTTGACCCTGGTGGACTCCGAAAGTAGTCCGGCCGGTTCGAACCGTACCGGTGTGGGAGGAACACGACGGGGTCCCGTCGTGTGGCGTGTTGACATCAACACGGCCATTGCGTCCTCCGTCCGATCTTGACGGGCGTCGAGCCCGGAAAGCCGGGCCTCGATGCGAGCCAATGATGCCATCAGGGAGTCCCCTGGTGAAGGTGGCGGCGGCGTGAGGTCGGCAGAGGACAGTTGCGGCGGTCCGCCGCCCCCGGCCGTCCGTGCCGTACCAAACGTCGATCCGGCACCGGAGAGCATCGGCGTCTCAATGTTGTCGATCGGGTTACCGATCTCGGTTCCCGTAGTCACCTCCGGGGTCGGCGTCGACGCCGATCCGTCATCTTGAACGTTGCCCGTCTCTTGGGTAGACATAGTCACAATCAGTCAACCGACGTAACAATCACCACGAATAAGAGAGCGAGGGGGTAGATTGGGGAGAGTAACAGTAGATCACAGTCAAAGGTAAAAACTCAACACAATCGATCAGGTCGCAACACCACGAGTACAAGAAAAGGACCGGATCCCTATCCGTGTGCCAGGGCCGAAGACGGCGTCACCACAAGGGTGACGGAAGCCCGTCCCCTGCTGCTCCACCAATGTAGCACAATAGGAATCCGTCGCACGTCCACTCTCAGGGAACACTCACCAAGGGGGATCGGCACCAACGTCACCGGGAGGCCAAGGTTGCTGTCCTTGGAGCGCAAGCCACGGGACCAAGATGAGAGCCCAAATGGGAGGGGTTTGTTGTTCTACCTTGGCCGGCGGTGGATTCGCCGCCGGCCCCCACGTTATAAACCCTCGGAGACACTACTAACTACCCTCCACCCCAAGATGCAAGTCCCTCTGGTCATACGTAACTTATAGATACCGTGACCAGTACGGACTCTCAAATTGAAAGTTAAGGGTTAGAAGTAGCCCCCCTAATATTAGGGTTACAATACGGACAACCATATTGCTACAATCACGCTTGTTGCCTCGCCATCTGGGCGCGTCGGTGCGGCGGCGACTGCAGCGGTGGACGGCGAGGATATGCCGCTGCGTTTGGAAGATGTGCGTCATGCCGTCCGCAACATCTGCACGTACAAGCTGGCGTCCGACATGCTGCCTGCTATGGTAGGCCACGGTTTTGATTTTGATGCGCGCGACATATTCTCCGTGGCGGTCTGCATCCGCACCGTCATCGTGAAGGGAAAGGGTCCGTGGCGTGCAGCTGTGCGCGCGACCCTCAGTCCGAGGACTACAATCTTCCTGGGCGTTCGGGACTGCTTTTGCCGCGTATGTCGAAGCGCCTGCAGCTTGACGTGCTCATTCAGACCCTTTCGACTGACGAGCTCTTCCCCGGGGGCGCCGTTCTCCCCGCTACGGATGCTGACGACCTCGATTGTGAGGACAACGACGATGACGATGACATCGACGTGCTGGGCGCCTAGTGACGCACATGGCGGTTGAAGGAGAGAAGGGGACGGACGTTTGGTGTACATATGTTTGGCCCTCAGGTGGGGCACACGCGGCGGCGCAGCGATGGCAGTCTGTTGCTAGCTTTGCTTCCATTTGCTTAATTGTTGTTGCCTAGTGTGGGGTTCAGGCAAGGGGTTGCCAAAGCATTCGATGATTCTCTTCTATGTGCGCCGGGCCTGCCGTGGATGCCAAACAATGTTGCTGCGGCATGCCTTCCCGCGATAGATGCACCCAACCTGTAAAGAATTCTTTTTTTAGATGCATTCAGACGCCGTCTAGTGTCTATTCTACCGTGGGCATCAATTGATGCCCAGGGCATCAATTGATGCCCATTTTCAAACCGAGTTTTCGATGTGTTCCGGACCTCTCCGGCCAGTTTGGACTGCAGAATCGGACTCAGCGTCGTCTGTTCTCGTTTGGGTTAACTCGAGTGCGTCCAAGAAGGCCGCCCTATCGAGGTGCGAGAATTCTCCCGCGCGCACCCCCGACATACACAGCCGCGCACGCCTGGACCCGGCGGATGGCCCCCGCGCGTGATTCCTGGGCGGCATGGTGCCCTGGGTGTCTCGAGAGCGGGTGTGGGCGTGACATGCACGGAGCAGCGGGTGCGCAGCAACTTTTTGGACCGCGTGGCAGGCCCTCGAGGGCGCACAGTGGCCGGGCACGAGTGCTCGACCGCGGTGTGCCGAACCGGTGCCGCCCACTGCGCCCCCTCTCGCCTCCTCCCCTCCTCCCGCCTTGCTGCCCCCCACGCCCCCTCTTCACTGCTGCGTTTGGACTGGTGGCCGTCGCTCAGCTGCGCGATTACACGCTTCCTGATCCCCCCCCCCCCCCCCCCCCCCCCCCCCCTCCGTCGGTCGTGGCCATTCACCCCACCTCCTCTGGCTGCGCAACCTGCCGTGCCTGTGGCCAATTGAACTCACGAGGGTGCTCGCACGTGTGTGAAGAGTAATGTGTGAAGCGGCCGTCTCTCTGGAAGCGCCTGCAGCATCTTAAAGTGACAAAAAATAAAAAAACGCTTCTTCCGGGGGCACCTCGCAAGCCATTTTCCCATACAGGATCACTGGAACCGGCGATTTTGGAGTCCCAGAAGCCGGGCATCAAATGATGCCCAGCCGGGCATCATTTGATGCCCTGATCCGGTAGAATAGACACTAATATCGCGAGGTACTGTACAGTCAGGCGCCTATATCGTTTGTCCGCTTCGCACATAAAAATCCAAGAATGAAATTGTCACGATCTGCACCCTGCTCAGACGAGCTGGTGTAGGAATATGGTCGGCCGTATTGTGACCCTAATATATGGGGGGCTACTTCTAGCCCTTAACTTTCAATTTGAGAGTCCGTACTGGTCACGGTATCTATAAGTTATGTATGACCAGAGGGACTTGCATCTTGGGGTGGAGGGTAGTTAGTAGTGTCTCCGAGGGTTTATAACGAGGGGGCCGGCGGCGAATCCACCGCCGGCCAAGGTAGAACAACAAACCCCTCCCATTTGGGCTCTCATCTTGGTCCCGTGGCTTGCGCTCCAAGGACAGCAACCTTGGCCTCCCGGTGACGTTGGTGCCGATCCCCCTTGGTGAGTGTTCCCTGAGAGTGGACGTGCGACGGATTCCTATTGTGCTACATTGGTGGAGCAGCAGGGGACGGGCTTCCGTCACCCTTGTGGTGACGCCGTCTTCGGCCCTGGCACACGGATAGGGATCCGGTCCTTTTCTTGTACTCGTGGTGCTGCGATCTGTTCGATTGTTTTGAGTCGTTGCGTTTGACTGCGATCTACGGTTGCTCTCCCCCAACTACCCCCTCGCTCTCTTATTCGTGGTGACTGTTACGTCGGTTGACTGATTGTGACTATGTATACCCAGGAGACGGGCAACGTTCAAGGTGACGGATCGGCGTCGACGCCGACCCCGGAGGTGACTACGGGAACCGAGATCGGTAACCCGATCGACAACATTGAGACGCCGATGCTCTCCGGTGCCGGATCGACGTTTGGTACGGCACGGACGGCCGGGGGCGGCGGACCGCCGCAACTGTCCTCTGCCGACCTCACGCCGCCGCCACCTTCACCAGGGGACTCCCTGATGGCATCATTGGCTCGCATCGAGGCCCGGTTTTCCGGGCTCGACGCCCGTCAAGAGCGTACGGAGGACGCAATGGCCGTGCTGATGTCAGCACGCCATACGACGGTACCCCGTCGGGTCCCTCCCACACCGGTACGGTTCGAAGCGGCCGGACTACTTTCGGAGTCCACCAGGGTCAACCCCGGTGTTGCTACTCCTGGACAACCCCCGGACACGGCGGGTTATGGATCCGACTCGTCGGCTGAGTTGGAACGTAGCCATACGAAGCGCTACGCTCGGGGCACCCAGAGCGGGCTCCGCGGACATGACCCGGCGGATATTTACGCCGGAACAGAGTCGCAAAGGAGGGGAGGCGGTACCGTCTCGCATTACCCCATCGACGAAGGGAGCCATGCAACTCGGGTACCCGACGCGCCGACGCCGGAATTTCCAGCGTCACTGGTTCAAGCGATGACAGCGCAGGTTACTGCGAGCTTACTGAAGCGGATGGAGTCCGAGGAGTTTACTCATCAACTGGCCAAGCGACTGGATATCCAGGACGCGGACACGGAGATTGTCAACGAAGTCTTCAGGTCGGTACTGACTCCGTAACGTTATTGTTTGGAGGACCGATCCACTACCGTATCGGAATCGATGCGCACGACCTCGCACCGAGCGATCCGCTCTATGCAGAACCTTATGAAGGGAGTCCCTATGTTCGGGGGCCCCAACGGACGTCCGTTGGCAGTCATCGGCTTCTTGACTAGCTTCAAGGCAGCCGCAGACAAGGCGCTCGTCAACGAGGGGCTGGCGCTGGAGATCCTCCCGTTCTTTGTTGACGAACGGGTCCGAGACATCCTTCGCCAGGCATCCCCGATGCCGGGAATGAGAGTCGCGGCCACCCCCATGGATTACCGTGGGATCCTCAAGGAGCTGCTGAGCAGTTACCTCAGTGAGGACAAGTGCGAGCACCACTACCGGGCCCTGCGCACTCCCACCGCCCAGAGCTGGGAGGATGAGGAGATGTTCGGACGAGGCATTCAAGAGCTCGACTACCAGCTGGGGAAGCTCCTCGGAGAAGGGGAGCTACGAGCCATCCTACTCGCAGGAGTACCCAACTACGTGCGGATATCCGCACGGGGAGCCAATACGGCTCGGACGAACTTCAGTCGACTGATGCATATGTGCAAGTCCCGAGGGGACGCCTACCGGGTGCTACACCCGGAATGCGCCTTGGTCCCGAAGCCCAAGGGTGAGGGAAGCAAGCCCAGTCTTACCCCGGTATCGAGGCAAGAGAAGGGGATACGTAAGGCCGCACCAGTACTGGTGGCGACCGAGCATACCCCTACGGGTGAGGATGAACCTCTAGTCGACCAACAGGGCCACCTGTTGCTACCGGCGACGCCGGTGATTGATGAGCATGGTACGGTAGCGTACATCGCCCCGGCTGGGACCCAGTTCCAGGTTAACAAGGGAGCGGGACGGCGCGTCCCGTATATGCGGACTACGGGTTATGCCCCGGTTACGGGTAGCCCCCACCAACCCCTGCCGACATGGGCAGTACGTACGGCGGCACCTCCGCACATCGCTGGTAGAACCAACCGGCTGGGGGAGTCCATGTTCCGGCTGGCACCGGGACCCAAGGCCTATCAAGGGGCGGGCACTCGGGCGCCCGAGGCAGGCAACCGGACCTATGGAGCCAACCCGACGCGGACGCCCGGGACGGCCGGCACGTCCGGATGTATGTTGTGCGGAGATCCCCAACACTGGGTGTCCGCATGCCCGCTCATCCTGGAGGAGTCTCGACGGGCAGCGGCGCAACGCAAGGCATCCATTGGTGGGTATCCCGCCAGAGGCCCGGCACCGGGCAGGCAGTAAGCTCCAGGAGGAGTGCTGGCAGTCGAGGAGGCACCTCCTCTCCCGGATATCCCAGAAGATAGCACCCAGCCGAGCACGGGAGACGAGTAAGAGGAAGGACGACACGGGGTCTCTGGGGTAACCCTAGCAAGCCACCCCGGACTGCCGCGGGGAAAGCCCCACGGAGAGCGCGGTTGAGCCGACGCCGCATCAACCCCCGGGTACACCTTCCGGCCCCGACGACACGGCGTCAGGGGATTGATGACCATCCACCAAGGTTGGGAGGAGAGGACGGGAAGCCCCGTCACATCGAACCAGACAAGGGCCCTGTTCAGGATGCCCGAGCTACACCGGATATCGGTGTAGGCCACGTGCTGTTTACCTTGGAGAACTTCAAGGTATCAGCCACACTGGGTTGACCCCCAGTCGACCCGGTCGTATTATCCCGTACTGGATACAGGGGCTGGACCTAACTTGATCCGGAAGGATACCCTCCCGGACAAGTGGCTCCCGCGAGTCAGAGTTGCTCGGGGACCCACGATCAAGGATGCGAATGGTCGTCTCATTCGTACGACCGCAGCGATGTCGCTGCAGGTCACCATCGGGGAGCTCACTACGGAAGTTGACTTCCTGGTGTGTGAGACTCTATCTGTGCCCTGCATACTGGGGTGCACCTTCATCAACGTTCACGTTGATGCAATCCGGCCGGGCTGGAGGACCGTCGAGCTGCAAGAGGCCGACGGGACGAAGAGAGGGCAGACAGCTATCGTCAGGGACCTGACGTTACAAGGGAGCCACGTTAACGTGGCTGAGGTATACGCCAACGTAGAACCGAAGACACTCCGGCTGGCCAAGCGAACTCGCTTTCAGCCGCTATCGAAGACCGTCCTCCCGGTTAACTGTGACCTCGCTGGCATCTGCAGAGTCAAGTCCAACCTACGAATCTACAAGCGCCATGGGTTGACCATGGCCAATGGTATCGTAGACCTCCCAGCGGGGGGGTCATCACTGCTGGTGATAGCGAACTATCGCCGTTAGGCAGTCACCCTCCCGAAAGGAACAATCATTGGGATTGCCGAGCTCTACGAAGGAGATATCCTTACCCCTGACAAGGAAGGTCAAGTGGAACCACTTAAGGTGCTGGCGGTCGCCGAGACCACCGAGCAGCAGCAACCCGATGACGGGAAGCCTAACCCATCCGCGGCTCCGGCGGACATGCCGCCAAAAGACCAAGAAGCCTTGAAGGCACTGGCCGAGGCTGACCTCGACCACCTTCCCTCTTCGGTAGCTGAAGGGGTACGACAAATGCTAAGAAAGCATGACGTCATGTGCACCGGCGGGGCTCTGGGTACCATTAGGGCAACCCAACACCGGATAGACCTGGTACCAGGGGCACGACCCGCCTGGTCGAAACCGCACCGAGCGGGACCTATTCAACGAGAGATTGTTGATGGATAAGTGAAGAGGATGAGCGAAGCTAAGGTGATCCGACCTTCGATGTCGGAGTGGGGCGCCCCAGTCGTTATCGTACCGAAGAAGGATCAGACCCCTCGGTTTTGCATCGATTATCGACGCCTCAACTTGGTTACCAAGAAAGACTCATACCCTTTACCAAGGATGGACGAGTGCATCGACTCGCTGGGGGAGGCCACAGTGTTTACCACCATCGACTGCAATGCCGGGTACTGGCAGATCACAGTTGCGGAAGAGGATATCTCTAAGACGGCGTTCGTTTGTCACAGTGGCGTGTACGAGTTCCTAAGGATGCCCTTCGGATTGTCCAACGCCCCCGCCACATTCCAACGGGCCATCGACATTATACTGTCGGGAGTCAAGTGGCGTAACTGCCTGGTGTACTTGGACGACGTCATCGTCTTCTCGCGTAACATGGATGACCATGTGCAACATGTCGACGAGGTACTCACCCTCTTGCGGAACGCCGGGGTAACCCTGCGCCTCAAGAAGTGCGCCTTCTTCCAGCAGACAGTCGAGTATCTGGGTCACCAGATCACACCAGGTAATCTGGGAGTGCTGGAAGCTAATACCCGGGCACTCCGGGATGCGCGATACCCAACCACCCAGACACAGCTGAAAAGCTTCCTGGGGATGTGCAACGTATACCGACGGTTCGTCAAGGACTTCGCTCGTATAGCCAAACCGTTAACGGTTCTTACAAGCAGTGCCTTGCCAAAGGTACTCCAACCTCCCTCGCCCAGCGAGGGAGAGGCATTCGAGCTGCTCGAGCAAGCTCTGCTAGCCCCACCCGTGCTTGCGTTGCCGCATAGACGTGGGACCTTCGTCATCGACGTCGATGCCTGCGACACCCAAGTGGGATGCACCCTGCTACAGGGAGAGACCATCATCGGTACCGATAATGCTATCCCGGACCTACATCCGGTAGGGTACTTCAGCCGGACACTCAACCCGGCTGAGCGTAACTATAGTGCCACCGAGCGCGAGTGCCTCGTGTGGCAGTATTGACCCCCAGGTAGGGGGGCAACACGTGCCATGCAAGGGGCGGCAGGCCACTAGCCTGATCCGTTCCTCCCCCTGCATTTGGGTCCATATTCCCCAAGTTTGGGATAGTTAGCTTAGTAGTAAATCCAACTTGGATTTGAGGGTTTTCTGCATTTATCGTCTTGAATTTTCGTGTGGCCCGGTGGGCAGGTGCTGGGGTGGGAGATTCTGAGTGGCGAGATTCTGAGGGGACCCTGGGGGGATAAGGGGAGGGACAGCGGGGCTTGGCCCTGCGTCCCCGTCCCGACCAAGAAACTGTTGGACCACACACCATCCTCTTGTTTGTCCGGGGGGGGTTTGCCCCACAACAGGGACAGAGTGTGTGCGACTTGCACTTCTTCCGGTTCCCCCGACACGGGAGGCAGCCCTAGCACACCGCCCCAACTTGGGTGCCGTGTGTGCTAGTGGTTTTTGCCACATTTGGTGGAGCAGCAGGGGACAGAGGTAAACTTTACCTCCGGGTGCACCCGGGTGTAGGGGGCCCTCTGTCTCAGAGGAACGGTGGTCTTGGACTGTGTCGTGTGGATCGTTAGCCAACACGGCTGGATCGGACCTCCCGACGTTCGGGAAACTCTCCGGTGACGACTTTACCCCGGCGCCTTTGAATACTGGCCAGACACAGGGTGTACCTGGGGTCGCGGAGGTGCTAGAGGCACTCCAGCCAGCAGGACCGTGGGTATCGGTGCGGGCGGCATGCCACCCCGACCCAGTCGGGTGTTCACCCTGAGGGTCTTTCTCGGACCGGTGGTTCGCACTTCGGCCACCGGGTGGTACACTCAAAGGGAACGTCCCAAGGTGAGAGGACTGTCCCCGCGAGATCCACTCGGGTTGGATTCAACTTCGGCATAGAGCCGTCGCCAACTAGGCGGGTGGAGGACGGCGGACCTTCACTCGTCGGTGATGGGCTCGAGCCTGTGACAGGGGTCGTAGCAAGTTGCTACCCCCGCCACCCTCAAAGAAAGTATCTTTGATCGGGAGCCAAGTTCGGCTATATCGACCAACATGAGGGACCGGTAGTAGCGGCCACCCTCAACGCGGGCACGAGTAGCGACCCGAGGTCCGGAAAGGAGAAGCACCAAGCCAAGTCGGCCGCCTCGCCTCGTCCCCATGTGAACATGGAGGGTGTTCCACCCAGGTTGAGGGTTCAAGTTGAACGCCTCTTGGACCAATATCACAAGTTGTGGGATGGTCAATTGGGACTCATGAGAGCCACCCAACACCGGATCGAGTTGAAACCCGGTGTACCCCCTATACGCCAACAGTCGTATAGGGGGGGACCCCGTTCAAGGGCCCTCGTCAAGGAGCGCTTCTACAAAACTATTGTTAGGCAGCTGCGCCACTATGTGAGTGAGCATGTGAAAACGTGGGACCAATACCTTTCTATTCTTACCACTGCCTACAATTCGCAGGTTCACTCATCTACCGGGGAAGTACCCCTCGCTTTTGTGACCCCCCGTCGCGTGCGGTCTATTGCTGTGCGGCGGTCGCTCCCAACTAGGGAGGATGGTGGCAGTACGCCTACTCCTACTGAGAGTAAGGCGGAGTTCGCTGCTAGGCTTGAAAAACTCATCCCTAACGTCAGGGCTGAGATGGAAAAAGCACAAAAGCGCTACAAGCGTACCTTTGACAAAAAGGTGCGCAATGCTAAACATGTCCCCGAGCAGGGTGACTGGGTGCTGGTACACTCACACACTCCAACTGGGGGTAAGCTGGTATTCCAGACGAAGGGACCGTACCAGGTCCTTCGTACTGATGGGCGGCGCTTCACCATCGAAAGTGACGATGGGGTCCGCACAGTGAACGGACAGGACGTGATCAAAGTTGCACCACCGCCTGCAGGCGACCCAGCTTGGGCGCGTGCTTTGGAAGCGTGGCGCCTCCCCTCACTGCCTGCGGCCAAACAGGGCCCGCAGGAGTACGTGTTCGATAAGTTCATCGACCACGGATGGGATGAAGACACTGACCGCCTCATGTTGAGGGTGCGTTGGTTTGGCTACAAAGCCAAGGATGACACGTGGGAGTATGTGGAGGACCTTCCCGCTGAGAAGGTCCGGGCGTACTGTGCCCGGAATGAGATAGACCCTAACAGCCCTCCCTCAACGTGAGGGAAGGCCGAGCAACAGTGCCAAGAGAGTGCTTCAAGTTGAAGTGGTACGCAGAGTAGCTTTTAACCACAGCCCTAACCCTCACACTCTCACAACAAAGGCAGCTGCCAACTAGGCACGCATGCTAGACTCTCCCACTCCACGGCCCTCGCCCTCACGTGGAGGCGAGCGGCGAGACCCACGCCGATAACGGTCTTTACTCGTTGGAGGGGGCGGCGGCTCCAAGTCGGAACCGTCGCGCCCCTCACGGTCGCGCAAGTGGCGACGACCGTGGCCACTCTTCTGCCTGGTCTTGCGCGCAAGTTTGCGACGCAGACGCTGGACAGACTCCGTCTCCGACGGGGTAGAGGACTCCGAAACGGAGTAAGACAACTCGTCTTCCGATACGGAAGGAGAGCGCCGCGAGTGTCGGCGACGACGGCGAGGAGGCGAGTATGCCCGGCTCGCGCGACGTTTGCCACGCCCAAGTGGGGCTGGCTGGGGCATAATAGCCCCAATGCGAGCCAACTCGGCTGTCATAAACTCCGCCACCGACTCGCAACTCGCGGTCGCCACTGCAGTACGAACGCGCTCCTCAAGTTGAAGAGTCTCGGAAACTTGAAGGGTCGCGGTCGACGCGGCCAACCAGGAAATGGTGCGCACCAACGTGGTGATCATCATCTCCGAGGTTAGAGGCGTGGGCGGCAACACCAACTTGGGGTATACCGTCAGGAGGGTGGCCCCCAAGTTGGGGGACACCGGGGTGGAAGACTCCACGGCCACGCTGATCGGGATGTTCCCGCGAGGTTGGAAAGGAACAGGAGGAAGCGGAGGGGCCCGCCGAGGTGGCGGTACCCGGGTGTAACTGCGACCCCGACTTGGGGCCCCCGCAGTGGGTTGAGTCATATGGTCATCATAGGACGGCACGGCCATGACTATGGGCTTGTCCGGGGGTGGCGCAGTGTGGCGATCCACCCCCGGGGCATACGGGTAGTCCCTGATGCCCAACCCCTCTCGTAGGACCACACGGCCGTCGTGAAGTTCACGAGCGACCCACACGAACTGGCGAAGTGCGCCATCGTCCTTGGGCCCACGAGTGGGGCGGCGCAACTTGTGCTCAATGCTCTCCCACTCGATAAACTTATGGAGCCGGAGCATCTCCTCAAGTAGAGTGAGTTGTCCTGATGAGCACCCCTCAGCAACTAGCTGAGGGGTGAGCTGTTCCAAACCTTGGAAGAGCCGGAGGGGGAGATGCCAGAGCATCCCCCGCCGCTGAACACAGGACACCCAGGTCGACATGACCTCGAGGAGCCACTGGGTGGCCAACATGGCCCACACCAGGTGATCAGGGGCAGCCGTCAACATGACGGAGCCGAAGTGGTCAAGCAACCGTGGCAACAACGCCGGGAACCCGTAGGGGACCTCAACTTGAGGCCACGACTCAGGCTTCTTCGGATAGTACTGCTCCTTACTGGCAGCAGACTGTTGAGGAAACTCAAGTTGAGCCGAGGTCACCAAGTAGGGACCTCGCCGGAAGTCTTTCTCCATCCGCACATCAAAGTGATGAGTGTGCGGATCGGCCTCGTGGAGGTACGGTGGGCGAGTTGCCACAGCGTCCCTCGTGAAGGTCGGCAAGTCGCCGGGACCCGGGATAGTTCCCCCGCGGTCCACCATGGCCTTGGCACGCTGAACGTCCTCAACCTCCTCATCGTCCAGGAAGGCAAACTGGTCCGTCCTGAAGCCGGCAGGGAACCCGACCCTACGGGGATACTTCTCCCGTAGGCGGTCCCATACCCGACCCATCGCTGCGCCGAGTCGGCCACAGCGAAGAACAGTCAGCCCCTCCTCATAGAGAGGCCAAGCGGGGTAGAACCACCGCCCCAAGGCCTCACGCGGAACAACTTGTCCCGCCTCCGGGAAAGACCCCGCCGTCAACCCAAAGCCGGGTGACGCGGGAGTCCCATCCCCCGGAGCGATCGCGGAGCCCCCGCCGGAAGTCCCGGCGGGCGCTGCACCGTAGGAGGTGTCCTCCATACGTTCGTCAAGAGAGTCGGTCTCCATCCCCGGGGTCGCCATGGCTCTCCCCGAGTTGGGGAGAGACGCTCTGGCTATCGCGGCACGAGACCCGCCTCGAGTTGAGGGGGACTCGGATCGTGGGTATACGGGTGGCCTCCCCAGCGTGGGGCGGCCCAGTGGAAGGTGAAGGGGAGGTGGTGGTGATGGTGAAGTGTGAACCGAGGAGAGCAAGCTGCCGAGTGGGCAAGCTTGAGGAGAGGGGCGGTCAACGTGACCGCCTCCACATCCGCGTTACGTACTCGATGGGGGACAGCAAGTCGCGCCCCCAACGCCGAGACGTGCGTTTACGCACCCCCTCACAGGGCCGACCGGAACGGTCGGAACTGAGGAGAGGGGAGTGTGGCAGTATTGACCCCCAGGTAGGGGGGCAACACGTGCCATGCAAGGGGCGGCAGGCCACTAGCCTGATCCGTTCCTCCCCCTGCATTTGGGTCCATATTCCCTAAGTTCGGGATAGTTAGCTTAGTAGTAAATCCAACTTGGATTTGAGGGTTTTCTGCATTTATCGTCTTGAATTTTCGTGTGGCCCGGTGGGCAGGTGCTGGGGTGGGAGATTCTGAGTGGCGAGATTCTGAGTGGACCCTGGGGGGATAAGGGGAGGGACAGCGGGGCTTGGCCCTGCGTCCCCGTCCCGACCAAGAAACTGTTGGACCACACACCATCCTCTTGTTTGTCCGTGGGGGGTTTGCCCCACAACAGGGACAGAGTGTGTGCGACTTGCACTTCTTCCGGTTCCCCCGACACGGGAGGCAGCCCTAGCACAACGCCCCAACTTGGGTGCCGTGTGTGCTAGTTGTTTTTGCCACACCTCGGAGTCATATGGGCACTGCAACTGCTTCGGCCATACCTGGAAGGTTCCAGGTTCATCGTAAGGTCCGACCACGAACCTTTACGATGGCTTCTCAACCTTGGTGACAAGGATTCCGACAGCCACGGTCGGCTAGCCCGGTGGAGACTGAAGATGGCCGAGCACGACTACCGGACCATATATAAGGCCGGCTCCACCCATCATTTGGGGGACGCGCTGTCGCGACTCGATACAACGAGCGAGGATACCCGACAGGTGAACGAGGACATCCCCGTGGTACCGGTTTGCATGGTGGGTGATGCCACCCAAGGTATGGTTGACCATACCATGGCACACCTTGCGTGCCCATTGACCCTCGCGGACTTCGGCGAGGCACAGGCCAATGACGATGACTGTAAACGCCATCGTGCTAACCTCCTGGCCGGCACGGCCGGCATGTTCTCCGAGAACGAGGGCGGACTCATATACCGGCGGGCACCCGCCGACGGACGGCATCAAGTCGTGGTTCCCGTGTCCTTACGGCAGACCGTCATGGAACGAGAACACGAGAACCCCACAGCCGGACACCCGGGGGGTTCGCGCATGTTCGCAGCAATGCGAAGGTTCTTCTACTGGCCAGCTATGGCCGTCGACGTAATCGACCACGTGCGGGGATGCCACCCGTGTGCACGGAATCGCATGAGTCTCCATAGGCGGGCATCCGCTATTAATCTGTTCCCCCCGGACGTGCCCAACGAGCAAGTCGCTATCGACATTGTCGAGCCGCTTCCGGGAACGGAAGAAGGGAACAGGTACATCCTGGTCATGTCGGACCGCTTTACTAAGCTGACAAGGGCAGTAGAAATCCCGAAAGATACGGCCTACACGATCATGAACGCAGTGGTTGACCACTGGATCAGTGCTTACGGAGTAATGAAACAACTCCTCTCCGATAACGGAGCAAACCTTACGTCAGCATTCTGCACTAAGGTACTGGGCATGTTCGGTATCGAACCCCGTCGGGCATCCGACTACCACCCGCAATCCAACGGGCAGGTGGAGCGGTTCAACCGCACCATCGTGAAGATGCTCCAATGCTATGTGGCGGAGCACACGAAGACGTGGGACAGGCTTCTGTCCGTCTTGACCCTGGCATACAATGCCAGGCCACATCGGAGTACCAACATCGCCCCACTGGAATGGGTCATGCCAATGGGCGTCGGGAACCTGACGCTGCCACCGGGCAGGTGCACTCGGTGTGACATACCGAAGGGCCGACCGGCCGAACGGATCCACTTAGCTTGGTTGGCCAAGCTATCGTGGATAATTCCGAAGCTCAACCTACCAGGACCCTGGTACGTCAAGGTTATGTGGGTCGGATACGACTCACCCACCTGGGAACAGGCGGCGAATATACCCCGCCAACTCCTCATGCCTTACTTGAGGCGACGACGCCTACTGTAACAACCCAACCGACACCGACTTCGGCTGTGGGGGGGTGAGGCTTATACCTACTAAGTAGGGTGTCACATGGATTCGGCAAGACTTAGGTTCACTAAGTTGGAGCGAGCTTAGGCGAACTAAGTAAGCTACTGACTTTTACAAGATTACTTGAAGGAGATGACTAACTCCGACAATTTCAAAGTAACCTGAGGCTTACACCAAGGTAAACCTTCAGCCATGAGGCAAGTGACGGACCAAGGAAGGTTGACCTGCATGAGTATTAACCAACCAGGATGGGTTGGGGGATGCGGGAAAGAACCGAAGCAAGCCACGACTAAGTCAGACGGGGTACTCCCCAATGGCAGGCATTGGTATCATGCAAACGCCCCAGCGGGGGAGGAGTTTATACTCACGACTACCCGGCCACCATAAGGGTCACCGGGGCCCTCTCCCTCACAAACAATAGCACTCCTCAGTGGGTAGACCCACTGCCCGAGCGAGGCCACTCACGCGTAAGCGCGTACACCTTCATGCGCCACCGGTCGGCAATCTCACGACGGTCAATCACCCGAGTTACCTCGGTGCATAGCTGGACGAGGATGCTGCGGCCGGCCTCAACGTCCGCCAGAGCGGACTGAAGGCTGTCCAGCACGCCACCGAAGCAACGTGCGGACCCAACCAGCGCAGCCCCTGGGGGGATATCCCCCCAGCTAGCAGAGAGACCCTCCCGCATTGCGCGGGCAACAAGGGCGTCAACGCCCTCATACCAGAGACGGGGACCCCCGTCATTTAGGACAGGGGCGGGAGGTGACACTGGCGCAGCCAGAGGAGCCACAGGAGCCGACACGGCTACCACCGGAGCCGGTGGCACCTGACACGAGGCCCGGTAGGACCCTACTGAAGGGGCCCCACCGTAAACCCGGCGGGGCTCGGCCCGACGACGGGACATCTCACGCTCCCCACCCGCAGAGCCCCACTCTCGGGGACGACGGCCAACCGCCACCGGTATCGGGTTGCCGAATTACGGGGCAAGGACCTGAAGAGGGTCATAAATAACCATGGGAATACCCAGGTCAGCAACAGCCTCGGTGGACGCCCACCCATGGCAATTGGGCTCCCCCGGCTGAGTACGCCGGATACGCAACGAGTGACGAGGCAAGGGGGAAGACCCAGCGTGCGGGTCCCGGTACGGGGGAAGGGCCAACACCCCAGCCCAGCTCACGGCATCGTGAACAGCCAGCAGGGCCTCGAACTCCCGGGCCAACCCGGTCTTGGCGGCTATCATGTCCACGCCGAACTGCTCGATGTGCCGACGGACACCCGTCGGAAGATGAAACAGGCGCCCCTGCCGGCGGACGGACAGCAAGAAGGAGGAAGCCTGCCCGAGGGTAACCTCAAGGGTGAAGATACCTGTGGCAAAAACCACTCGCACACACAGTACCCAAGTTGGGGCGGTGTGCGAGGGCTGCCTCCCGTGTCGGGGGAACCGGAAGAAGTGCAAGTCGCACACACTCTATCCCTGTTGTGGGGCAATCCCCCCACGGACAAACAAGAAGATGGTGTGTGGTCCAACAGTTTCTTGGTCGGGACGGGGACGCAGGGCCAAGCCCCGCTGTCCCTCCCCTTATCCCCCCAGGGTCCACTCAGAATCTCGCCACTCAGAATCTCCCACCCCAGCACCTGCCCACCGGGCCACACGAAAATTCAAGACGATAAATGCAGAAAACCCTCAAATCCAAGTTGGATTTACTACTAAGCTAACTATCCCGAACTTAGGGAATATGGACCCAAATGCAGGGGGAGGAACGGATCAGGCTAGTGGCCTGCCGCCCCTTGCATGGCACGTGTTGCCCCCTACCTGGGGGTCAATACTGCCACACTCCCCTCTCCTCAGTTCCGACCGACCCGGTCGGCCCTGTGAGGGGGTGCGTAAACGCACGTCTCGGCGTTGGGGGGGACGCGACTTGCTGTCCCCCCTTGAGTACGTAACGCGGATGTGGAGGCGGTCACGTTGGCCGCCCCTCTCCTCAAGCTTGCCCACTTGGCAGCTTGCTCTCCTCGGTTCACACCTCACCACCACCACCACTTCTCCTTCACCTTACACGGGGCCACCCCACGCTGGGGAGGCCACCCGTTTACCCACGATCCGAGTCCCCCTCAACTCGAGGCGGGTCTCGTGCCGCGATAGCCAGGACGTCTCTCCCCAACTTGGGGAGAGCCATGGCGACTCCGGGAGTGGAGACGGACTCTCTCGATGAGCGTATGGAGGACACCTCCTACGGTGCAGCGCCTGCCGGGACTTCCGGCGAGGGCTCCGCGATCGCTCCGGGGGGTGGGACTCCCGCGTCACCCGGCTTTGGGTTGACGGCAGGATCTCCCCAGGAGGCGGGACAAGTTGTCCCGCGTGAGGCCTTGGGGCGGTGGTTTTACCCCGCTTGGCCTCTGTATGAGGAGGGGTTGACTGTTCTTCGCTGTGGCCGACTCGGCGCAGCGATGGGTCGGGTATGGGACCGCCTACGGGAGAAGTATCCCCGTAGGGTCGGGTTCCCTGCCGGCTTCAGGACGGACCAGTTTGCCTTCCTGGACGACGAGGAGATCGAGGACGTGCAGCGGGCCAAGGCCATGGTGGACCGCGGGGGAACTATCCCGGGTCCCGGCGACTTGCCGACCTTCACTTGGGACGCGGTGGCAACTCGCCCCCCGTACCTTCACGAGGCCGATCCGCACACTCATCACTTTGATGTGCGGATGGAGAAGGACTTCCGGCGAGGTCCCTACTTGGTGACCTCGGCTCAACTTGAGTTTCCTCAGCAGTCTGCTGCCAGTAAGGAGCAATACTACCCGAAGAAGCCCGAGTGGTGGCCTCAAGTTGAGGTCCCCTACGGGTTCCCGGCATTGTTGCCACGGTTGCTTGACCACTTCGGCTCCGTCATGTTGACGGCTGGCCCTGATCATCTGGTGTGGGCCATGTTGGCCACCCAGTGGCTCCTCGAGGTCATGTCGACCTGGGTGTCATGTGTTCAGCGGCGGGGGATGCTCTGGCATCTCCCCCTCCGGCTCATCCAGGGTTTGGAACAGCTCACCCCTCAGCTAGTTGCTGAGGGGTGCTCGTCAGGACAACTCACTCTACTTGAGGAGATGCTCCGCCTCCATAAGTTTATCGAGTGGGAGAGCATTGAGCACAAGTTGCGCCGCCCCACTCGGGGGCCCAAGGACGATGGCGCACTTCGCCAGTTCGTATGGGTCGCTCGTGAACTTCACGACGGCCGTGTGGTCCTACGAGAGGGGTTGGGCATCGGGGACTACCCGTATGCCCCGGGGATGGATCGTCACACTGCGCCACCCCGGGATAAGCCCATAGTTATGGCTGTGCCCTCATATGATGACCATATGACTCAACCTACTGCGGGGGCCCCAAGTCGGGGTCGCAGTTACACCCGGGTACCGCCACCTCGGCGTGCCCCTCCGCTTCCTCCTGTTCCTTTCCAGCCTCACGGGAACATCCCGATCAGCGTTGCCGTGGAGTCATCCACACCGGTGTCTCCCAACTTGGGGGCCACCCTCCTGACGGTATACCCCAAGTTGGTGTTACCGCCCACGCCTCTAACCTCAGAGATGATGATCACCACGTTGGTGCGCACCATTTCCTGGTTGGCCGCGTCGACCGCAACCCTCCAAAGTTCCGAGACTCCTCAACTTGAGGAGCGCGTTCGTACTGCAGTGGCGACCGCGAGTTGCGAGTCGGTGGCGGAGTTTATGACGGCCGAGTTGGCTCGCATTGGGGCTATTATGCCCCAGCCAGCCCCACTTGGGCGTGGCAAGCGTCGTGCGAGCCGGGCATACTCGCCTCCTCGCCGTCGTCGCCGTCACTCGCGGCGCTCTCCCTCCGTGTCGGAAGACGAGTTGTCTTACTCCGTCTCGGAGTCCTCTACCCCAGCGGAGACGGAGTCTGTCCAGCGTCTGCGTCGCAAACTTGCGCGCAAGACCAGGCAGAAGAGTAGCCACGGTCGGCGCCACTTGCGCGACCGTGAGGGGCGCGACGGTTCCGACTTGGAGCCGCCGCCCCTTCCAACGAGTGGAGACCGTTATCGGCGTGGGTCTCGCCGCTCGCCTCCACGTGAGGGCGAGGGCCGTGGAGTGGGAGAGTCTAGCATGCGTGCCTAGTTGGCAGCTGCCTTTGTTGTGAGAGTGTGAGGGTTAGGGCTGTAGTTTAAAGCCACTCTGCGTACCACTTCGACTTGAAGCACTCTCTTGGCACTGTTGCTCGGCCTTCCCTCACGTTGAGGGAGGGCTGTTAGGGTCTATCTCGTTCCGGGCACAGTACGCCCGGACCTTCTCAGCAGGAAGGTCCTCCACATACTCCCACGTATCATCCTTGGCTTTGTAGCCAAACCAACGCACCCTCAACATGAGGCGGTCAGTATCCTCATCCCAGCCGTGGTCGATGAACTTGTCGAACACGTACTCCTGCGGGCCCTGTTTGGCTGCAGGCAGCGAGGGCAGGCGCCACGTTTTCAAAGCACGCGCCCAAGCTGGGTCGCCTGCAGGCGGTGGTGCAACTTTGACCACGTCCTGTCCGTTCACTGTGCGGACCCCATCGTCACTTTCGATGGTGAAGCGCCGCCCATCAGTACGAAGGACCTGGTACGGCCCCTTCGTCTGGAACACCAACTTACCCCCAGTTGGGGTGTGTGAGTGGACCAATACCCAGTCACCCTGCTCGGGGACATGCTTGGCGTTGCGCACCTTTTTGTCAAAGGTACGCTTGTAGCGCTTTTGTGCTTTGTCCATCTCAGCCCTGACTTTAGGGATGAGGTTTTCAAGCCTAGCAGCGAACTCCGCCTTACTCTCAGTAGGAGTAGGCGTACTGCCACCATCCTCCCCAGTTGGGAGCGGCCGCCGCACGGCAATAGACCGCACGCGACGGGGGGTCACAAAAGCGAGGGGTACTTCCCCGGTAGATGAGTGAACCTGCGAATTGTAGGCAGTGGTCAGAATAGAAATGTATTGGTCCCACGTCTTCACGTGCTCACTCACATAATGGCGCAGCTGCCTAACAATAGTTTTGTTGAAGCGCTCCACCTGCCCATTAGTTTGTGGGTGGTAGGGGGTGGCATAGTTTGCCTTAACCCCCAACATATCCAGCACTCCTTGAAACAGTACAGACGCAAATTGCGGTCCATTGTCCGATAGTGTACTATCCGGAATGCCATACGCGGCAACCCAGTGATCTAGGAAGGCTGACACGACCGACATGGCCGTGATCTCTGCCAGTGGGATCGCTCGCGTAAGTTTCGTGAAGCGGTCACAGATGACCAGGAGGTACTGGTTGCCCTCCTCGGTCACTGGCAGTGGCCCAAGGATGTCCATCGCCAACGCGGCGAAGGGCTCCTTGGCCGGGAACAATAGCATAGCCGTAGTAGGCCGCCGTTCCATCAGACGGTTCTGTGCACAACTTGTGCAGGCAGCCACCCAACTGTAGATGTCCACCACCATGGACGGCCAGTAGTACCTGGTCCTCAGGGTCTGGTACAGTTTACTAGACCCCAGGTGTCCACCCGTGGGAGCGTTATGCTCCCTCTCAAGGATACTGTCCTTGAGGGATGCGGGGACGACAAGTTGTTCGGTCCCCTGGAATACCCCCCTCCTCATGAGGAGGCCATCGTCTCCCAGGAAGAACCGCGTCTCCGCCACTGTATCCAGGGTATCCCTCTGCGACTTGCAGAAGGGATCCTCGGCCTGGGCCTTCACTACTTCGTCCAGGGACAGGGGCAAGTACTTCTTGTTCCCTGGCGCCTCGGGATTCAACGCCTGACCCGAGCGCGTGACTACCCCCACGATGGGGATGTCCTCATCGACTGGGGTGGTGTCCAGTCCCTCGGTAGGTACCCGAGAGAGGCCGTCGGCAAGGGCATGTTGCCTGCCAGGTCGGTACTCAATATCAAAGTTGAAGGGTGCAAGTCGCACCCTCCACCGGTTGAGACGAGTGTTCGTACAGTCCGTCTTGAAGATGAACTGCAACGCGCGGTGGTCACAGCGGATGAGGAACTTCTCACCCTCTAGGTAGTGACGAAGTGACGTCACCGCCCATACCACTGCGAGTCCTTCCAACTCGGTGACTCCGTAGTTCTTCTCGGCCGAGTTTAGCCCCTTGCTGAAGTATCCCACCGGCAAGTACTCCTTGTCCGGCTGTTGCTGAAGCAACACACAACCAAGTTGGTCGTAGCTAGCGTCCACATCCAGGATGTAGTGGCCTCCCAACCTGGGAATAGCCAGGATAGGGGGCTTCAGCAGAAGGTCCCGAAGAGTCTCAAAGGATTCCTGCTCCACCCGACTTGGGGGAGGCAGGTTCTTCGGTAGCGTTGAGCTCACTAACTCATTCAACGGCTTCGCCACTTTGGCGAAGCCCTTAGTGAAACGTCGGTACACGTTACACATCCCGAGGAAGCTCCTCATCTGGGTTTGGGTCCGGGGGTACTGAGCCTTGCGGATGGCCCTCAAGTTTTTCTCGTTGACACTGAGACGCCCCGGACGGACAACATGTCCCAAGTACTCCACCTCTTGAGTGAAGAGGTGGCACTTACTCGCCTTCAGTGACACTCCGGCGTCAGCAAGTAGCTTGAACACCTGGCCAAGATGGCCAATGTGTTCCTCCGGACTTCGGGAGAACACAATGATATCGTCTAGGTACACGAGACAGATCTGCCACCGTACTCCGGCCAGAATCATGTCCATAGCGCGCTGGAAAGTTGCCGGCGCGTTACACAGGCCAAACGGTAGACGCTTGCACTGGTAGGTACCACAGTGACAGGTAAAGGTAGTTTTATGCCTGTCCTCCGGGGCAATGGGAATTTGCCAGTACCCCGCGTTACAGTCCAGGGTAGAGAACACGTTTGCCTCCCCCAGAGAGTCCAGACAGTCATCCATCCGAGGTAGGGGATAACTATCCTTCACCGTGCTCTCGTTGAGCTTACGGTAGTCGATACAGAACCGGGGGGTCCCATCAACTTTGGGGACGATCACCACCGGACTCGCCCACTCGGCGTTGCTGGCCTCGATCACATCGAGGGCCTCCATGCGAGCAACTTGCTCCTTAACGAGGGCCCTTGAACGGGGTCCCCCCCTATACGGTTGTTGGCGTATAGGGGGCGCACCGGGTTTCAACTCGATCCGGTGTTGGGTAGCTCTCATGAGTCCCAATTGACCATCCCACAACTTGTGATATTGGTCCAAGAGGCGTTCAACTTGAACCCTCAACCTGGGTGGAACACCCTCCATGTTTACCTGGGGCCGAGGAGAGGCGGCCGACTTGGCTTGATGCTTCTCCTTTCCGGACTTCGGGTCGCTACTTGCGCCCGCGCTGAGGGTGACCGCTACTACCGGTCCCTCGTGTTGGTCGATATAGCCGAACTTGGCCCCCGACTTGAAGAACTTGGGCGACGAGCTCAGGTTCATCACCTGGATCCTCCACGGGACTCCGGCTTTGGAGTCCATCGTGCCAAGGGCAACATGCACTTGGTGCTTGCGAGCAAGACGGGGGTTAGGGTGCACCAACCCGTTCCCCGCATAATCAGTTACAACATCCACGTGCGCCACCGAGTTGGGGGGCAACATGACTTTACGGGCTAAACGCAGAGTAGCAGTAAACCCTTCCCTCACAGAACAAACAGGCTTCGACTGTGAAACTGTCACAGGAGCCACAGACTTTCCCTTACCAAGGATGGGGATAGTCTCCCCATTCATCAACTTGACCCAGTACTCAGGGCCACAAATCAAAGGCACTTGTGTTACGACATAAGGGGTACCCAGAAGCAGGGGTACCGATATATTCTCAACTAAACCATAGGTCACGTCGACCTCATGGGTCCCCAACCGAGTTGGTAGGGTCACGGCACCAACGATGGGAAGTACCCCACCATTGATATCGATCAGATGGTCAGCTTTAGACTTCCAGCGTTGGAGCCTCATCCCCTTTGGTAATAGCGACTTGCGTATCAAGGAGGCTCCTGACCCGGTATCAAGTACGATACGGACACAACAGGCGCGGCCGGGGGCTAGTTGCACCCGTCCAGCCACCTGGAAGTTCTCACCCGTCAGCACCGCGATGACCCGACGTGGGTTTACGTTCTTGGGAAGTCCCACCCGAGGTGGGCGGACTCCCTTAGGTCGCCGCAGTATCCGACACGGTTGGTTCGTCCTCTTGGCCCACTTGGCCGAGGCTGCCGTTGTGAGCTTCGGACGACCAGCTCCAACGGTCATTCGTTTCCCGCCGACTTGGCGTCCGAATCTGAGGGCGAAGGGGACGACGACGAGTCCGAGGACGACGTGTCCGCCCCCTCCGTCGAGGGTGTGGCGACCGCCACCACTGGTCGAGACCCACCCTCGCGGCGTGAACGCACTTCGTTCGTAGCCGACTTCTTACTCGCATTCCTAACAAGCTGTTGGATGCGTTTACTCAACTTGGGGCAATCATATGCCCAGTGACCATCGGAGTTGCAGTTCCAACACCGATGATCAGTTCCCGGAGGGGTCTTCCCAACTGGGGAAGACGACGAGGTACCTTGGGAAGTTCCCACGGCAGCTACCACCCTCTCCTTGCGGATTCGGCGTGCCTCTCGCAACTCTCTGGCCTGGCGCGCCTCTTCCCGTTCCTTGGCCAACTCGGCCTGACGCTCCTGGCGTTGTTCCTCCCGCAACTTGCGGTAGGCCTCGCCTCTGCGGTAGGCGAACCTAGCCAACTCGGCCAGGGTCGCCCGGGCAGTGTTATGCTCCCGGGTCTCCATCCGGACTGACCAGTGGAGTCCTTCCACAAACCGACTCTTCACCACAGCTTGTGGATGAAGAAACCCACAAAGATTGTTGAGCTTACGGACTCGCTCCGCAAAGGACAACTCGTCCTCCGCCTCTTCCTGATGGGCTTGCGTAAACTCCTCGACTTGAGAAGCCAACGCCGCTTCATCAACCATGGCCCTCAACAACCAGTTGACGAGCTCCAAATAGGACGTCACCTCCCCAGCGCCTCCACTTGAGGAGCTGGGCATGACGGACATAAGTTCTGTCCGCAGGTCTCCCTTCGTAAACTCCTGTAGCATGTAAAAAGCCATGCCTTCACTTATGGCATTGTCGTCACAGGCTTTTGTGAAACGACGTAGGAACTCAAAGAGACGGAGGGGGGAGTTCCATCCCACTCCGCTTTGTGCCCAAAAGATGCAGTGCATTCTTCTTGGCACGGCCCATGGCTCGGGCCTGGTCAGGACCATACGCCACCGACTTGTTGTGGAGGGCGTAGGTCTCACATCAAAGATCCTCTGGTAGACCGGGTTGGCTACCTGGATCTTGGGCGGCACCTCACGTTGAGGGAACAGCCGCTGTGGCACTGGGGTAAGTTCACCCACAGTGCCTGTAGTCCGGCGCGGCGCGCTTGGTGTAGCCGCCGGTGTTGTCGGGGGGAACTCCCCATGAAGGGCGTACGCCCCACCGAGTATGGTGTGGCTCCTCGTTGGGAGTCACAGGGGTCGCCCCCTGTTCAGGGCGACCCGAGATAGGTGTCAGGGGGGGCACCCCCTGCGCCTGCGGGCTCGAAGGCCCCAATCCGGTCTGGACATTAAGGCCATCTGGCAAACTCGCCACAATCTGATTCAGAATAGTATTCGTCATCGTGACCACCAGGTCGGCAAAGTCTGCCGCAACACAGTGGTCGCCTCCCGACGGACAGTTCCGCGAGGAGTGGATTGACGACTCCAGTTGAGTCTCGGTCCACCTCCGGGAGTCCACCTGAGGAATAACCACGTTCCTCAGGGGTCTCAACCGGGGGCATGGGCGCGAGCTCATCGCCGACCAACGGAGGTCCGCCGTCCTCCGAAAGCCTAGTTGGCGATGGCTCCATGCCAAAGTTGGCTCCAACCCGAGTGGAACTCGCGGGACAGTCCTCACCCCTTGGGACGTTCCCGTTGAGTATACCACGCGGTGGCCAGACTTCGGCCCACCCACGTCAGAAGTGTCACCCGAGTGAAACTCCCGACTGAGTCGGGGTGGCCTGTTGCCCGCCCGCACTTCCAGTCCTGCTGGCTGAGGACCTCTAGTCCCTCTGCGACCCCAGGAAACCCACCTGTGTCTCACCAGTATTCAAAGCACTGAAGTACGTGCGTCACCCGTGTACTCCCCGGACGACGGGGGGTCCGAGCTAGCCATGTTGGCTAACGATCCGTATGACACGGTCCAAGTCCACCGTTCCTCTGAGACAGAGGGCCCCCTACACCCGGGTGCACCCGGAGGTAAAGTTTACCTCTGTCCCCTGCTGCTCCACCAAATGTGGCAAAAACCACTCGCACACACAGTACCCAAGTTGGGGCGGTGTGCGAGGGCTGCCTCCCGTGTCGGGGGAACCGGAAGAAGTGCAAGTCGCACACACTCTATCCCTGTTGTGGGGCAATCCCCCCACGGACAAACAAGAAGATGGTGTGTGGTCCAACAGTTTCTTGGTCGGGACGGGGACGCAGGGCCAAGCCCCGCTGTCCCTCCCCTTATCCCCCCAGGGTCCACTCAGAATCTCGCCACTCAGAATCTCCCACCCCAGCACCTGCCCACCGGGCCACACGAAAATTCAAGACGATAAATGCAGAAAACCCTCAAATCCAAGTTGGATTTACTACTAAGCTAACTATCCCGAACTTAGGGAATATGGACCCAAATGCAGGGGAGGAACGGATCAGGC